>JANRMT010062824.1:15396326-15439862 GCA_026402145.1 Polypterus bichir lapradei | reverse complement strand
TAGATAGATAGATAGATAGATAGATAGATAGATAGATAGATAGATAGATATACTTGTTATTCATTCTCTGAAGAGTTTCTCAGTCCAAATCCAGAGACTGATTTCCCAGAGATCATCTGCTCGAATGAAGCAGCGTCAGTCCAGTTGGTTTTTAAGTGCTACATGTATGTTTCCTGTCTCTTTAGTATGTCAAGATTTTTTTCAGAGCCAATTTACATTCCTTCAGCCACATTCCTATTTACAAAACCACCTACCAGATTGGAACATGGGCATGAAGGTGCCTGCCTGGCATTTTTTTTCTCATTTAAAAGTCTTCCATGAAGCAGATTATAATACCCCACCCAGCTAGAGTCTATATATTCACCTTAAGTTTGATTCCATTGTAATAATATAAACCCTAATTGCAAAGCTTCAGGCATTTCCTAATATTTTCTTCCACTTCTCAATTTAAAAGTTGAACCTGGGTTGCTGAGATTCCAGCTGAATGTGGCCTTCTATCCACTTTCTTTGACTTTCCATTTTATGTCTTAGTAGCAACTTCTTTTACTTCCAGTCGCAATTTTAACGCCTTCTTTTCTGTCAGTAATTAAATGATTTCCGTGTTGAGTTTTTTTTGGAGGTCTGGCATAGGGGCAGAGAGGATGCTGATTCGGCATTCTTCCTCTTCTCCAAGTGTCCTGCGGTGTCGCTGAGAAGTGCAGTGGCATTTTGTGCATCGTGTCTGCCAGTAACTCTTCAACACTACTACAGTTGTGAGGGTCACTAAAACTAAGGTAAATGTGCCAAACACCACTAGCACAATAAGCTGCAGCTCAGTAAGTACAGGTCCTTGATGGGTCACAACTTCTTTCACCGAGATCTTCAACATGCGTCCACTCACTGCATGGTCCTTGTAGGGTGGAAATGACACATTTCCCCAAGAGCTACCTTGCCCCTTGCTAGGCTGGGATAGTGTACTTCTTGGGTAGGTACCAGTCCAGTTCTTAGGCATTGATTTTCCCACGTCCAGCGGTGATTTTGCCGTGGAGACTGAGCATGTTTTACCAGTATAACCTTGCAGACAAACACAGTCAAAATCATTCACCCGGTCAAAGCATCGGCCATTGTTCAGGCAGGGATTGCTGACACAGTCATCAATGTTGATGGTACAAAAACGTCCCTTGAAACCTGCTTGGCACTCACAGGAGAAGCGGTTGATACCATCATGGCAGGTGGCACCATTTGCGCAAGGACGCATCAGGCAGTCATCCACGTTGACCTCACACCGTGGGCCCACAAATCCTGCCAGGCAGCGGCAGGACAACTCCTGAGCATAGCCATTGTCATCATAACACATCCCCCCATTCTTGCAGGGCATTCTGCAGAACAATAGAAGTAAAAAGATTCATGTAAATGACACAAGCATTGCATGGGGTACACTTCAAATGGACATCAAAAGTGTCATTGGTAAAGACTTCATTTGCAATTAATTTAGAAGGATTTCCACAACTTTGTTTTCAAATTAACATTAGATTTTTTGTGTTGGTTAACGGCAAAAGAAATCGTAATAAAGTGTGTTAAAATTCCACACTGTATCACAACGGGATGTGAAACATTCCAGAAAAGGGTGGAAACTTTTTTTTCGCCTCTGTCAGATTTACTGATGACACCACAGGGATGATGGGAACACACACAGCAATGAAGGCGCAGATTGGACACAGTGATGGAAGGCTGGTTTCTGACCTGTACCCAAATTTGTGTTAGAATAAACAAGATTTGGAAAATAATAAACGAATGTTGTCTTTTAAGTGTTATCAGCAAAATGCTAGGTTCAGGCTGAGCTCAGGCGTGCATTACGACAGTCATTTGATCAAAACAGTTGGCACAGCAAATAACCTGATCGCGAGGTAGTAAGGGCTACTACCGTGTATCCCCGAAAATAAGACCGGGTCTTAAATTAATGTTTGCTCCAAAAGATGCACAAGGGCTTATTTTCAACGGATATCTTATATTTATCCATGTGCGACAATATACATTTATCCAAATACAGTCATGTCATCTTCTTCTGGAATATCGTCATAACTCTCCACATTCAAACCCTGAATTCCAGTCTGAATTTATTGCTACTCTAGTTGCTATGCAGATCCTACGGGATCAATGTGGCTGCTTCAATGTTTGATGAATGGTTCGATGTGGTGAAGCAAAATGCCGACATACAAATGTATTCATGTTGCTTTTATATTCAAGTGTTGCATATTCCCCAAAGCAATGATATGATAACACATGTCCAAGCCATCTTAAGCGTCTTATTGTAATGTCCTTGGTGATGCATTGACTGCTTGTTTTCTTGTATAATTGTTGGTTTGATATTTTGTTGGGCCAAAAGATCTGGCAGTTTCGTCTGAGACATCTCAAGTCTCCTCATGTCTGTACTGACCACACGCCAACACTCTGAACCATACAGGAGGACAGACTTTACGTTGCTGTTGTACAGGAGCATCTTTGTTTTTAGGCTGTATTGTTTAGACCTCCAGATGGAACGGAGTTGGGAAAAGGCACCCTGAGCCTTTCCCAGCCTTGCTCTAATGTCTTTATGGACAGCGTTGTCCTTTCTGATAAGGCTGCCAAGGTAGGTGAAGTCTGCCACAAACTCGAAACTCCCGGAACTACAATGAGCAAATCCATCGACACCAGGCCCATAGCAGTTCTCTGCCACTATAGCAGTATGACCACCCCTGATGAAAGTAGTGAGAAAAGCGCTATATAAATGCAAAGAATTATTATTATTATTATTATTATTATTATTATTATTATTGGAGGCGGCACGGTGGCGCAGTGGTAGCGCTACTGCCTCGCAGTTAGGAGACCCGGGTTCGCTTCCCAGGTCCTCCCTGCGTGGAGTTTGCATGTTCTCCCCGTGTCTGCGTGGGTTTCCTCCCACAGTCCAAAGACATGCAGGTTAGGTGGACTGGCGATTCTAAATTGGCCCTAGTGTGTGCTTGGTGTGTGGGTGTGTTTGTGTGTGTCCTTCGGTGGGTTGGCACCCTGCCCAGGATTGGTTCCTGCCTTGTGCCCTGTGTTGGTTGGGATTGGCTCCAGCAGACCCCCGTGACCCTGTGTTCGGATTCAGCGGGTCGGAAAAAGGATGGATGGATTATTATTGGAGGGCCTACATGCAGAGCTGGACGCAGATTAACGTCATACGCAGGACGGAGTGATTGCAGGTTATGGGCCTTGCTCAAGGGCCTAATAGAGTAGAGTCACTTTTGGCATTTCACAGGATCCGAACCGGCAGGTACTACATATATCCTCAAACCCACTTCATTCATTTCAGAATGGGATGGGGGTGGTTGAACCAATCCAGACAGCACTGGCCACAAGTGGAGCACAGCCGTAGGCAGCACGCCAGTTCAATGCACAGCACACACCCTAATTAACCGAGTTTGCCTGGTCCATTTGTAAAATCTGAAATAAAACTCTTACTTGGCTTTGTCGCAGGGCCCAGTTTTAAATTCACAGTTCTTGCCATGAAAATCTTTAGGGCAGACGCAGGAATACTCTCCATCTTCACTGGAAATGCAGGTGGCTCCATTTTGACAGGGATTATGATTTGTGCATACATGAATGTCTGAGGAGAAAAAGGGCAGAAGCAATATCTGAGTAAAACAGAAAGAGACTGAGGGTGCAGACAGCCTCACCATCCCCGGAGCAGAGCAATACTGTTTTGGCTTGCTTTACATTAATCATTTAAATTCCACTTTATACTATGTAATTAATTTAGTTTGTGTGCTGTTGTTGCTAAATATTGTATGGTTTGTAATTTACTGTTCAATCATTATTGTCGTAAATATGTGTATGTACTCAGCAAAAAAATAATGAATACCCAAAAATTTCATTGTTGTTAAGTTCAGTCAATGACAAAGTTTTTCTGATGGTATAAAAAATAAATTTTTTTTGAACACTAATATAGATTTATAAAAAATGAAAACTGTTATAAATGAAAACCTCATATTCCTTTTTCAAAAGTACAACCTTGTTCTTGACAGCAAGATGTGTGCGGACTCTTTCTTTTTTTTTTTTTTTCTTCTTTTGGAAAATGTGTGCATATATCAGGCTTAAGCCTCCCCGGTCGAAAATATACAGTGCAGGAAACAACAAAATATGATCAATCCGGCACTATTGGCTCAAATAGAGCATTTCATGATATTTTTTCATGAAAAGAAATCCTTAACCAGGAGTAAATTGAATGCAGGTTGTTATGTCAGTCATATTGTGGACGCAGAGCATCTTTTGCAGTTCACCCACCTTCAAAATGTGACGTGGGATGCTGCCTGGCTACAGACCCTTAATTTGAAACAAGCCACCTCACAAAAATTACACAGTATATGCTGTGCTCCTAACACTTCATGGAAAAAAAGAGAGCGGATGGGCAGGAATACCTTACAGGAAGTTATTCTCGCCACTCAAATATAATGTTTTGCCGCACACTAATCTACACTCCATGGGTGACAGCAGGGCCTTCAGCTGTGTGGCGCTGAGACTCTGGAATGAACTACCGAAATTAATCAGGTCAGCTGACTCCATGAATCCTTTTAAAACTCGTCTGTTCAGGAAGGCTTTTAGCTCTACTTGACTTAATTCCCCTTCTCTCAGTTTCCCTCTCTGTCAAGATGCTCATGTAACCTGTGTGTGTGCGCGAGACCACCAGTTATGTTGTCTGTTAGGCTTTTCTCTGAATTTACTGTCTTAATCTTCTTTATTTATTTATTTATTTGGTTTGTACAATGCTATATACTGTATACCCTGCCGTTCTTTCTTATATTCTGTGCCTTGAGCATGGGAAAGGCGCTATATAAATAAATTGTATTATTATTATTATTCTGTCTTAATTATCACAGAGAAAACTTACAATAAATACAGTCTTACCTTTATCACAGAAGCGTCCAGCCCAGCCTTCCTCACAGATGCATTGCCAGGACTGGTGGCATGTGCCATGAACACACCCAAGCATCCGAGTACAGTCTTCACAAAGTTCTCCTTCCCACCCAGGATCACACCTATAGAGTAGAAGGCAAAACAGTTCCGTATTAGGAGGTACAGCAGCTTGTAGCGCCACGTTTTAACACAAGGGGGTAGCATTGAATAGGAAATGTAATGTGCACCTGAGGTCAACCTGCAGTGGGGTTGACAAATTTGTAACATTTTTAGAGCAACAGTGCTAGTGTAATGGACCAAGCAGGATCAAAAAATTATTTTTTTTTAATGTTGCACTGTCATGGTCGGGGAGTCCATTTATCATCCAGTGCCCCAAATGTGTTCTGGCTTACAATTCTGTCTCCAATACAAGTGTCCATCCAGTCAATCCTCTGTTTTGTAAATCTACTTTAATTTCATTATGATTTTGCAAGAAGCCCATGCTTATCTCAGAATCACTGGGCACAAATGAGAACCAATCTTAAATAGGATGGCAATTCATTACAGAGTACTATACAGTCATAACCAAGAAGAACTAATGACTTGCTCATTACTGGGATACAGAAAATAAAGTCATGGAACACAAAGAAAATGGACATGACGTGAACATGCAAACTTCACAAAAAGCGTAAGCTGGCCTGGAAATAAGAGGAGCTATTGGGCAGGCAGCAGTGCCTCCACCCTCCGCCATAAAGTTAAACGTAATATAAAAAAGTTTGGATGGAATGTGTAATTTGAACATCAACACAAAGTGGCTCATGGACCAGACCTCACTGCGTATATTTAACATCCTAATCTGTAAATAATTACCAACATGCCAAAAAAATGAAAAGGGTAGTCAGTCAGTCAGTCATTGTCCAACCCGCTATATCCTAACTACAGGGTCACGGGGGTCTGCTGAAGCCAATCCCAGCCAACGTAGGGCACAAGGCGGGAAACAAAGCCCGGGCAGGGTACCAGCCCACCTCAGGGCACACACACACACACACACACACCAAACACACAACAGGGACAATTTAGGATCGCCAATACACCTAACCTGCATGTCTTTGGACTGTGGGAGGAAACCCACGCAGACACTGGGAGAACATGCAAACTCCTGAAAAGGGTAATTAATTACAGTATTATTATTGTTATTATTAATTGATTAGAGTGCCTATTGTTAATAATGCAGAGGATGTGTTCTTTATGATGTATTTAAATTCTAATGGTGTTGTCTCTCTATAAAACCTGACAAACCAAATTTGTTCTTTTGGGACAATAAAATTGAAATAAATCGATCACTCGGGCTGTTGTTGAATTGCTCTGACCTTTAACCTTATGGTACTGTCTGCCTTTATAACAACATAGAGTTTTTTCGGCAGATCTCATTAACTGATGATACATCAGATTCTATGAGATTTAACAACTCCAGAGTGGAAATGCTACCATAGCACAGTTTGAGGGATCCATTATTCAGGGTTCAGATTCCTGAGCTTGGTCATTGTCTGGGTGGAATATGCACAGTCTACTTGGGTCTGCATGGCTTTATCTCTATGTATGCCATTCGTTCTCCTATATACCTGAAAACACGCTGGCCTAGTATTAGCGGAGCGTGGGCGAGTGTGAGCAGACCATATAATGGACTAACACACCATTCAGGTCTGATTCTTCATAGTCTCCAGCCCCCCATGATCTTGTAATGGATTACGTAGATCATCGGTTCTCAAAGTCGGCCCTGGGGACTCACTGTGGCTTCAGGTTTTTGTTCCAACCAGATTTATAATCAGTGACAACTGCTAACACTGATCTCAATTAATCAGCTGGTATTTTTTTTCTCTTCTCTTATTCTACATTAACAAAGCACAGAGGTTTGATTTTTACATTTAGAAATATTTCTGCTTTTGCTATAGATTTAAATGCTTAACTCCCTTTGGATGCTTTCATTATATTTCACCCTTTCTCTGTGCAGTTTGCTTCCTTCATTGTATCTTATTAATGACAATTAAAAATGAGCAGAGCAGACACCTAGGCAAACGACACTGAATCATGAAAGGCTGCAACTACTTTCACATCAATTAGTAAATAATTAGTAAATAATGGATTAATTAAACACCTGGAAAAGTAGAATGAAAATCAAGATGGATATATTGCTAAAAAGAAAAAAAATAACTGCCTAGTACACTTTAATATATAAGCTGCAGGGACAGGACGACTGGTTGCAATCGAGGGAAAGATGAATGCGGCCAAGTACAGGGATATCCTGGACAAAAACCTTCTCCAGAGTGCTAAGGACCTCAGACTGGGCCGAAGGTTTACCTTCCAACAAGACAATGACCCTAAGCACACAGCTAAAATAACGAAGGAGTGGCTTCACAACAACTCTGTGACTGTTCTTGAATGGCCCAGCCAGAGCCCTGACTTAAACCCAATTGAGCATCTCTGGAGAGACCTAAAAATGCCTGTCCACCAACGTTTACCATCCAACCTGACAGAACTGGAGAGGATCTGCAAGGAGGAATGGCAGAGGATCCCCAAATCCAAGTGTGAAAAACTTGTTGCATCTTTCCCAAGAAGACTCATGGCTGTATTAGCTCAAAAGGGTGCTTCTACTAAATACTGAGCAAAGGGTCTGAATACTTAGGACCATGTGATATTTCAGTTTTTCTTTTTTAATAAATCTGCAACAATTTCAAAAAATCTTTTTTTTGTCTGTCAATATGGGGTGCTGTGTGTACATTAATGAGGGAAAAAATAATTTAAATAATTTTAGCAAATGGCTGCAATATAACAAAGAGTGAAAAATTGAAGGGGGTCTGAATACTTTCCGTACCCACTGTATATATTTTTTTTAACCAAACTTAGTTTTCTCATTTTTATAGTGTTCACAAAACACATAATCTGGGAAATAACAGTTCACTTAATTAGCCCAGGTTTCCAATTAAAAACAGAAGCTGGTTGGAACAAAAACCCGCAGCCACAGGGGGTCCCCAGGACCGACGTTGAGAACCCCTGACGTAGATGGATTTGAAAATGTTGTGCTTCTTTTGCAGACTTGAACTCACATTATAGAAACTGAAAAACACTAATTCACACAAGTTCTTTCAGGATCAGTAATTTCAAATTCACAGTTTAAATATTTACATGATGGTCACTTTTACTGAAAAGACACCATGGAAATTAATTCAATTTACCAGGTAAATATACTGTACATATTTCCTTATTCCAGGCAGCCTGGCTGTTTCCCTCTGTGCTAAATGTTTGCATACTGTAGTCCTGACCTGGACTACTTGGGTTTGATAATAGCTGGTTGGTTGCATTTATTTCCATATTTCTGCATTTGGAGCTGGAGTGTTAAACGTCTTGCCTGTGGTCATACACAGTCAGTGATGAGAACTGAAAATTGTGCTTCTAACTCCATTTGACCTGTTCTGTCACCTGTCAATATTTCAGCTTCTATTTTATGGCTTTGAAGAGCTGTACCTATCATAGTGACTGGGCCTGCAGTGAAAACAAACTGGGATTCAGGGCTCAGTCATTCTGTCTGTTCAATGTTCCCTTCCTGATGCCTTGATTGATTGACTGATTTCATATTCATTTATATATTTTTATTATTTTCTCATTGTTTTCATAAAAATTATACCTGTTTTTGAGTCTAAAATACTTTCAGGTTGGTTGAAGATTGGCGGGCGGCACGGTGGCACAGTGGGTAGCACTGCTGCCTCACAGTTGGGTTCACTTCTCGGGTCCTCCCTGTGTGGAGTTTGCATGTTCTCCCCATGTCTGCGTGGGTTTCCTCCCACAGTCCAAAGACATGCAGGTTAGGTGCATTGGCGATCCTAAATTGTCCCTAATGTGTGCTTGGTGTGTGTGTGTGTGCCCTGCGGTGGGTTGGCACCCTGCCTGGGTTTGTTTCCTGCCTTGCGCCCTGTGTTGGCTGGGATTGGCTCCAGCAGACCCCCGTGACCCTGTAGGTAGGATATAACGGGTTGGATGATGGATGGATGGATGAATTCAAATGTGCTTGGAAAGGCACAGTGGACACATTTGTTTTATAAATATCTGTGGTTTTACCGTTCCATGTGCTGCATTTTAATTGATGTTCCTGCTGCCTCTTCTGCTCCCCCTACCCCTTTTTGTTAAACCAGTCAGAGAGTGAAACTCCATCTTATTTGTCTCTATTTTCAGTCATGTCTCTTTGCCAGTCAGAGGCAAATGTCCATTTTTAAAAGATGGAAACGTTAAATTTGGAAGCAGATCGGGTGTGATTTACACTACACCCACAAACAGAGCTACTGTAGCATCACTGGGTGAAATTTCAGAATGTGACTGATGAAGATTATGGCAGCTAATGGAGTAGCTCCCAGCTTTTAGTGCAATCTCAGTTAGTGTGCTGTCGTTTTCTTGACAGTACCCCATCCCTTTGTGGGTAAGTCTTTGTATCCTGTGCATTCATTGACTGCAGTACACAAAGGCTGTTTCAGAATAGCACACTTTTCATTTACTGTACTGATCCGGTGTTACTGTGAATGTATGTGTGTGAGATTCCGCCCTGCAAATGTGAGCTGCATTATATTTTTTTTAAATAAGAACTGCAATGTTTTTCTAAGATGTTATATCTTAGATGTTTAATCCTGATACTCTGTATATTCAATTCATTATAATAACTATTCATGGTGGCTTTAAAATCCGTACTGACCCCTACTCTCTCTTCTGTTTCTTTTTCTGGATTTCTGTGGTGGCGATCTGCACCATCACCACCTAATCAAAGCACCGTGATGTCCTACATTGATGGATTAAAAGCCAGAAGTCTACGTGACCATCATCATCAAGTCCTTCCAAGAGAACCCTAAATACAAAGAGGACTGTTTCATTTATGTCAGGTAGAATGCCCAGAGGGGACTGGATGGTCCCGTGGCCTGGAACCCTTGCAGATTTTATTTTTTCTCTCTAGCCGTCTGGAGTTTTTTTGTCCTCCCTGGCCATTGAACCTTACTCTTATTCTATGTTAATCGGTGTTGTCTTATTTTAATTCTTACTTTGTCTTTTATTTCTCTTTTCTTCATCATCTAAAGCACTTTGAGCTAAATTATTTGTATGAAAATGTGCTATAGAAATAAATGTTGTTGTTGTTATAAATTGTTATACCTTCAATAAGAGAAAAAAAGTGACGGTTGACTGCAATGAAAATAAAATCTAAAAACAGTCATACAGTATTAAAACATTCTTTAATGGGCAGTAGAAAGGAGTCATTTTAATAATGCAGGTCAGACATACCGTAATACACCAACTGTAGAGCAGGGGTGTCCAACTCCGGGCCTGAAGGGCCACAGTGGCTGCTGGTTTTCATTCTAACCCTTTTCCTAATCAGTTTTCACTGTTAACTTCTTTTCCCATCATTTTAATAGCCCTGTTTTGAAGGATTCAGTCCTCTCAATTGATTCCTTTCTTCATTAAATGACAGCCAAAAAGAAATGAGACATGAAATGAGCCAACAGATGACCAGCTAAATTGGGGCTTTCAACTCCAATCACTTTCTTAATGAGAAGCCAATTCTTGCTGTTAATTAAACTCGTTATTTAATTCCATGGCTTGTTGCTGCTCTCATTCTGTCACAGCAGACATTTCCAAACCTGTTGATTTTCTGTTTTTTCTAAGAACACCATCAAGATGTTTTGGTGACCTGAGAGATCAACCTTACTGACACCGTCACCTTTCTTTATTTTCAGATATTGTGTGGTGGGCACAGGTGAGCTGGTCACGTGGTGGCTTGTTTTGTGTCTCATTATTATTTGGCTACTAATTAAGGACAAAGGGGCCCGAGTCAAGTTAATTAAAATTAAGGCAAAGAAGTTAATTAGTAGCAAAAACTGGTCACTAATGAAGTAAATTCAACATTGACCATTCTAATTTACTGCACAGGCTAGAAAATGATGTTGGGATTACAGGCCCCGTGCTCGCTTGGTTTAGTTCTTATTTATCAAATCGATTCCAATATGTACAGAAATGTGCTGACAGGACTCTATCATTATACACAGAAGTTCAATATGGTGTCCCGCAGGGCTCAGTACTGGGACCTTTACTGTTTTCACTTTACATGCTTCCACTGGGATCTATCATTAGGAAACATAATGTTAATTTTCACTCGTATGCAGATGACACATAGTTATACTTTTCTTTTAGATCAAATGAAGTTTCTCCAATATTGTCTTTAATTAGTTGTGTTAGTGAATTAAAGGAGTGGCTGGATGAGAACTACTTGTCTTTAAACACAGATAAAGCACAGAGGTTAATTGTTGGAGGGAATGACGCTGATCACAACAATATTTTGTCATCATTTAACTCATTTGGAATCACCATTAATTTTACTGAATCAGCCCGTAATCTAGGAGTTATCTTTGACACTAGCAAGTCATTTAAACCGCATATTACAAAGTTGTCCAAATCACGTTTCTTCCATCCTAAAAATGTTAGGAAATTAAGTCGCTTTCTAAATAAACAGGATTCTGAGAAATTAATTCCTGCATTTATTTCTAGTAGGATTGACTACTGCAATGCGGTGTTCACTGGATGTTCAAACTGTTCTCTATAAAGCCTCCAGTTAATCCAAAATGCTACTGCAAGAATTATTACAAGAACAAGAAAGTATGAACACATAACTCCAGTTCTTAAATCCTTACACTGGCTCCCGGTTAAGTTTAGGGCAGATTTCAAAATTGTCCTTTTAACATATAAAGCATTAAATGACCAAGGACCGGCTTACTTATCTGAACTTATCAGGACTTGCAAACCAGAGCGCACATTAAGATCTCAAGATGCCAGTCTGCTTATGATTCCAAAGATTAATAAAATAACAGTGGGAGGTCGAGCTTTTAGTTACAGGGCCTCCAAACTGTGGAGTGGTCTGCCTGCTACTATAAGAGACGCCCCTTCGGTCTGAGCTTTTAAATCCCGGCTGAAGACTCACTACTTCAATTTAGCACACCCTGACTAGAGCTGCTGATTAACTGTACAGACTGCATCTCTGTTGTTAGTTATTAGCACTAAAACATAAGTAATATGATAGTTATAATTTGTTACTAACCCTCGCCTATTCTGTTTCTCTTCTCGGTACTTAAATGTGGCACTTGGTGCCACGGCCCACCAGCCAAGTTGTTTTGCCTGCCTAAGGTAAAGTCATCCCTGATGGAGGATCACAGGAATCGTGGGGTAGAGGGGTCCTTTCATTGGATTGGCTAGCCAAGCACTGTTTCAGCTGTGGAATGGCCAATTGGGGGAGGCAGCTTGATGGCTGAGGTCTCAGGACTCTAAACAAATCCAAATCATATCATGTGATATCATCTACTGTTAAATTCTGTTCTGTCCTTGTAATATTTTTATTTTTATACTGTATTGAGGATTTGTTCTGTTGTGTGTATTGTATTGTATTGACCCCCTTCTTTTTGACACCCACTGCACGTCCAACCTACCTGGAAAGGGGTCTCGCTTTGGACTGCCTTTGCCAAGGTTTCTTCCATTTTTTTCCTTACAAGGGTTTTTTTGGTCTTCTTAGAGAGTCGAGGCTGGGGGGCTGTCAAGAGGCAGTGCCTGTTAAAGCCTGTTGTGGCACTCCTTGTGTGATTTTGGGCTATACAAAACTAAATTGTGTTGTATTTGTATTGTAAAATGGCTAGAGTGAAAACCTGTAGCTGCTGAGGCCGTCCAGGACCGGAGTTAAAACCGCCCATGCCCATAAAGAAGCTTCTATCCGTGGCACCTCTGCAGGAGAACCACCTCTTTCAACCTTCACAAACATATGCAGTTTTTAATATCTGGAAAAAATTTGGAATTAACTTGCTTAGAGATCTTTATATAGACAACGTCTTTGCTTCCTATGAACAATTACATTCCAAATTTAACATTCCAGCTACACATTTCTTTCACTATCTTCAAATCAGGAACTTTGTTAAACAGAACCTTCCAGATTTTCCTCATCTTCCACCCTCATCCATGCTGGAAAAAATATTGCTCAATCTCAAGGACTTAGACTCCATCTCTACAATATATAAAATCATTTTACAGTCCCTCCCTTTCAAAGATCCAAGAGGACACTGGGAAAAAGATCTCTCAATTAATATATCAGAAAAGGAGTGGAAAATAGCAATGCAGAGAATTCACTCGAGCTCCATATGCGCAAAGCATACAATTATACAACTCAAAATTATATATTGAGCACATCTGTCTCGACTAAAACTCTCCAAAATGTTTCCAGGGCATGATCCAACCTGTGAACGTTGCAACCAAGCTCCAGCCTCACTAGGTCACATGTTCTGGGCCTGCACCAAATTAACATTATTCTGGACCAACATTTTTAATTACCTTTCAGACAGCCTTGGTGTCACAATCCCTCCTAACCCATTAACAGCTGTGTTTGGTTCTTCCAGATGGGCTTAAAGTGGAGAAAGACAAACAAATTGTGATTGCATTCACTACCCTTTTGGCACGCAGCCTTATTCTGATAAACTGGAAGAACCCAAACTCTCCTCTTTAAAGTCAATGGGAAACCGATGTGTTATATTATTTGAAGTTGGAAAAAATCAAATACTCAGTTAGAGGATCCGTACAGACTTTTTTCAAAACATGGCAGGATCTAATCAGTAATATTTTAAAAACAAGTTCATGAAGCACAGAGAATTTATTAATTTAGGTATGTTTAAAAGCTGTAAAATTTTTATGCTGTTTGGCTTGCTCTCTCTCTCTCAAGGGTGGGGATCGATCTGTTCTTGACTCTATTTTTCTCTTTGTAAAAACTTGATTGCTTTGTATGGAGTGCAATAAAATTAATAATAAAATAAAATAAAAAAAAATAAAAAATAAAATAAAACCGCCCATGCTGTAGATGGTGAGGCAGTGTTTGATACTGCTGCTTTTCAGTTCCAGGGGCCTGGGTTCATTTCAGCCTAATCACTGTATTTGTGGGGTTTGCATCTCTCTCTTGGTCTTCATGGGTTTTATTCCAGGTACTATGGCATCCTTCTTACATGTATGTTAGAATAACTGAGGATTCTAAATTAGCCTAGCCCCTTATGAAGGAGTGGTATCTGCAGTGGACTGGTGCCCTGACCAGACTTGATTCTTGCTCTGCACCTACTGTTGCAAGAAATGCTCTGATAATGGATTGAGGAATTGATGGGTTCCCAAACATGCACATCAAGTTAATTTGTGGATATAAACAGGCCTGAATATGACTTTAAGTAATCGTGTCCAGCCAGAGGCTGGTGTCTCATTCAGGGTTGGTGCCTCCCTGGTGCCTGACCCTGCTGAGAGTTAGATTCTGGCTCTCCATAGCCCCATATCTGAGAGTGCAGGTTATTTTTAATGGAATGATGCAGGCCCCCAAGATTCTATAACAAAAGTGCAAAGCCACCACAGGTTGGTTTATTCATTTATGTAATGACAAGAAAGAGAGCCATGGATAAAGGACTGCTTCTGGAACATTGAGCTGGTCAAAGTGGCAGTCAATAGATTTAAAACAGCGTTCGGAGCAACTGGGCAACAGACAACTCAGCGAATAGACAACTGGGCAACAGATAATTTGGCGAAAAGACAACTCAATAAAAGACAATTCGGCGAAAAAACAACACATACATCCTTTACAAGTTAGGTAATAGTTAGGTTCAAAGAGATTTTTTAAGGATATTTAAATGACAACGTAGGGCGCCGGAAAATCCACAGAATCACCTGCTTTATGAGAGTCCCGATACGTTGAGAGTAAAGATATTCATTAAGTCGTACTCGCAGGTCACCCTTTGTATTCTAAATAACGTTATCATACAATTACAATCAATACAATTTATATAAACGATTAGCAATTTTGGTTGCAGAAGATAATGTAAAATAGAGTTTGTTCCATCTGCAGAATAAAGTTCGTTCATCAATTATATAAATTTATTTTCAACATTTTAAATCACGTTTTCATTTAAATATAAATTAAAAAATCTCTTTGAACCTAACTATTACCTAACTGCTAAAGGATATCGCCGAGTTGTATTTTGCCAAATTGTTTCTTCGCCAAGTTGACTGTCGCCCAGTTGCCACCGAACCAACACCGTAAAACACAAGCAGAACATATTTGTCTTTACATTGTGGAAATATTTTGTTTTAGTTCAATATAAGTCCTGGGCTTAAACTCTTTACAAGTGTGGAATCTGCAGGCTTCCCATCCATGTGGATACTTTGGCTTTCTACCACATCCCAAAATTGTGCAGACTCAGACAGATCAGCCACTTTAAATCAGGCCGTTGTTGTTGAGTGAGTGTGCCTTGTGGTGGACTGGTACCTGATCCTGGGTTAGTGCCTGCTCCCATGGACTCTACCCCCAAATAATTGTAATTGAATGAAAGAAGGAAGTGCATTTGTAAATTACAAAAGAGCACCATAGGAAATCATGTGCATAGTAATATGAAATAAAAATAATCTGCTTGTAAAAATATACACGTGTGCACATGCACTTGCAGACTCAGGCCCTATAGGCAGTGCCAGCTACTTCATTTCTAGAGTGCATCATGATACTTAGTAAGCTGGCACTTATATATACATTCCACATGCATCTGTCACCTACTGTTGTGATTTATTATGTTTATATTTACCAGGCCCTAGATGAGCATGTCTTGAGTGCCTCCTGGTGTTTTAAAAATACTGGTTGTGCTCATAAAATTGACATTTTAGGACAGAACTAGCAGATGTGAAGCTCTTTAAAATTCTCCAGTGACGACACGTCTTTGAATATAAAGTGTAAGTACCAAGAATAAACATGTCAGTGAACTAGGGGCTGCTGGTGGTGATCAGCCATTAATGCTATCGAAAAATTTGCTTCTATTCTGTAAATATTCGAGTAAAAACAGTGCTATTGCTGGTGGGTTATGGAAAAAGAATTTTAATTGATTAATTCACGCATCTGTTCATCCATTTCCTGAACCTGCTTGCTTCAATTAAGAGGCACAGAAGGCCAAAGTTTGTCTTGGCAGCATTAGGTACAAGGCAGGAAATAATTTTGGACAGGGCAAGCCATCCCTTTAGGTAAAATGAGGTTAATGGTCCGTGTTGTCAGGCCCAGAGTGTAAGTAGTGTGTCTTTGTTTTACATTTTGAGCTTTGTGTGTCACTCTATCCATTATTGAACCTGCTTGATCCAGTTCAGGATCACCAATTTAGGCACTGGAGTCTATCCCAGCCACATCAGGAGCAAGACAAGAGCAAAATCTGTGTAGGATACCAGTCCTTCACAGGGCACACTCACCCACACTCAATCATGCCAGGCCAATTTAAAATTGTTGCTAATATAATGTTATTCTTAGTAAATTTGTTTCCAGAAAAAGGCAAGAAATCTCCTAATTAAAACACTGATTGGTTTATTGTACCAAAACAGAATTATTTTCAAGTTAGAAAAACAATTACTACACCTTTGCAATTTATAAAACCTGCATCTTTGGGTTCCACACATGTTGATGCACCAAGAGCTGACGTACTCAGCCATGCAACTTTTGAATTGCCACCACTTCTATCCTCCCACAATTCCACATGCTCTGGCGCTACCTAGAGAGGATAACCATTGGTGTTTTGTTGTGTGGGTGTCACAGAGGGTGCCCACCTCGCCTATAATATCTCCAACTTCTTCCTTTTTCCATTATCTATCAGTCAGGTGTCAGACTGTACTCTTTCACTGACACTAATCATGAGACAATCCAACCCGGGCTGACTGTTCAGAGAGTAAATGGAGTGTTTGGCAGCCAAGCAGGGGAGCAGATACAGCTTTCTGTTCATTCATTTTAAGTCTTAAGCATTAATGTCCTTAATTCCTAAAATGTGTCTAAAGCTGAAGCAAATTGATTACAAATGTGTGACTTTTACCCCAAAATACAACCTTCATGGATAGTACAGAGAATTTTTAAGTATTCAAAGTAACACATATTCATATGTATACATATTGTAACCAATGGCTTCTGGCAAAGTAAGAGTTAAAGAAGTTAAATATGGGGCTTATGCCCCATACTTTTTATTCACAAAGTAATATGGGATTCCGCCAATATTTACAAACCAAAGGTTAAGAATGTGACAGGTAATTAAGAGGTGGTCATTCCTTGGGCCAGATGGCGAACATGTCTCTCCGGTGAAGATAATGATGGCACACGAGGAGTAGAAAGCAATTATGGCCATCAGAAAATTATTAATACCCATTAAGCACAAGAAAATATTGGTGGGGTAAGTAAAAAGAGAGGAATGGAGGAGTTGGTTACTGGGAGTCAGATAATGATTAGAAATATGCAGAGTGAGGTAGTCTTGTGATAAGAATCTCAATAAATATGAGGTTCTGCCGGACTAATGGTGTTCACTTCACTGAACTGAGACAGCTTTGTGTTCTATGTAATAAAGTCTTATTCCAATTGCTCTTGCTGAAACTTTGTGTGTTTTCTTCCGAGCGAGAATGAGCTTTTCTCCATGACAATAGCAGTATTTTTGGTTGGAAGACTAATGTGCCTAATGTGTGGAAGTTCTTCTTGCATGCATTGTGCTGTTCAGTCATTATACCTAGGATGGAACTCAGATTGTTGATCTACCACAGTATTTATGCAGTTTTTCGCACTTTCCTGTGACATTTTCGGGCCAATGGGACATCAAACAGTAGGGCCGATACCCTTCCCATTGTGGGCTCTGGCCCCTCATTCCAGTTCCTATCTTACTTGTCAATTTTTCCATTAGTCAATGTTTTATCCATGGCAACAGTCTCACAGGACGTGCCTCTTTCACTTACCACTTCAGCCTATGCTGACCTCAAACTTCCCTCCTTACTGGTTCTATTCAGTCGTGTGGTAAGGCAAGCAGCTCAACAAATTTTATAATAGAGTAACTGATGGACAAAGTGCAATTGACCCTAAACTTTTCTATGCTCTACTAGTATATGCTTTTATCACTATTGTATATTGAGGGCAGATAATGAGGTGTTTGTTAGAGGAATCAGTGAGCATGTGACACACCATCTATGGTGTAGTGACCCACGTCCTGCTTACAGAGGAATCGAAGCATTATGTATATTCTGTTCCTTGGAGAGTGGCAAATAAAAGCAGGTGATGGAACAGTCCTTACGGATGATGCTGCAGTTTTGACCCACTGGGTACGCTACTTTGAGCAGCTATTTAAGGCTGAGCCTCTGGTTAGGAAGTTGGATATTTCTGGGTCCACGGTTCTTGAGGTTGATCCTCAGCTGTGAACCACCCAATCACATTGAGATTGTGTAAGTGGTGAACCAGCTGAGGGTAGGGAAGACTGCAGGGATCTGTGGTATCCGGGGTGAACTTCTCCAGGCTGGTGGTAAGGCTGTCCTCTTGGCATTGCAAGCAATCTTTGCTTCCATTTGGGAGACTGGCATCATCCCAACTGACTGGAAAACGGGACTTGTCATCCCTATCTGGAAAGGGAAGAGTGAACACTTGGATTGTGGCAACTACAGGGGGATAACACTGCTCTTGGTGCTGGGTAAGGTCCTTGCTAGAGTCATCCTCAATAGAAACCGTGATCACTTGCTTATCTACCAGCGACCGGAGCAGTCTGGTTTCATGCCTAAGTCTATAATCAATCACATCCTGGCACTGATAATTCTCATGGAGAGCAAATGAGAATATTGGCAGAGTTTCTTTGCAACCTTTGCCAATTTTTGTAAGGCATTCAACTCAAGCTGCTCTGTGGGATGTCCTGAGACTTTGCAAGATCCCTCCAAAGTTGCTGGATGTCATTGCCGGCCTGTACACTGGTACTGTGAGTGCTGTGCAGAGGGGAGGCAGAACCTCTGCCTTTTAATCAGTTGATTCTAGGGTTCTTCAGAGGTGTGTTCTTGCTCCTTCCTTGTTCAGTGCTTGTATGGACTGGGTGTTCGGCAGGGTCGTGGGGTCCAGCAGGTATAGGGCATCTGTTAGTGAAGAAAGATTTGCTGATCTTGACTTTACTGATGATGCTGTGATATTCACAGAGTCAGTGGAGGCTCTGATGGGGGCTCTTGAGAGACTGAGCGAGGAGTCTGAGTGTCTGGGTTTGCAAGTGTCCTGGATAAAAACCAAGACCTCTTGGGCAGAGCCATCAGCAATGTGTTTGGACGAAGGTCCTTGTGCTTCCTTTCTTGCTATATGGTTGCGAGGCATGGACGATGACCAGTGATCTGAGACAAAGACTGGACTCCTTCGGTACTGTGTCTCTTTGGCGAATCTTTGGGTACCACTGGTTTGACTTTGTGTTGATCGAGCGGTTGCTGTCAGAGTCCAGAATGAGGCAATTGTATTGTGAGGGAGCGTCAGTTATGGCACTACGACATGTGGGGCGATTCCCAGAGGGTGATCTGGCTCATAGGAACCTCATTGCTGAGGACCCAAGCGGCTGGACCAGGCCAAGGGTACACCCATGTACCACCTGGCTGCGGCAGATTGATGGTCATTTCCGCATGTCTGGCTTGGAGGTTGCCAACCAGGATCCTGAGCTGTTTCGTCGTGTTGCGGATGCAGGAATGTGCTGTACCAGTGCATGCTCTGCGACCTGACCTGACTATTGTATTATGTGCCTAATAAAAACATGCCTAAGATGTAGGAAACACACAGTATATAATCATTCATCCCCATATCAGCTGGAGAACACCTCAGCAAAGAAGAAATGAAAGAAACAGAGAGAGGGAGAGAGAAAGAAAGTCCTAACCGCTTCAGATGCATTCATTCTACTGTTATTCATTGTGATTTGCTTGTCACAGCCTAACATAGATTGTACACTGATTACTCAGTACACACCAAGTATAACATTTTTATTTTTGTTCAGGTGTTTACATCATAACACAATCACACACAGTGAGCCAGCTTAGCATCCTCAACTAGCTTGGCAAACATCAGCAGTATAACTTATTATTTTAAATGGTATGACTCTCAGTCCATCTTACCTACAGATGCCATTCTCATCACAGTGCCCATGACCAAGGTTGCAGCCAGGTTTGCACTCGACCCCTGAAAAATAGCAGTAAGCAGGAGGTTAGTCAAAAATACTATATATGGCTTGATGTCCAGCTTGGGCTAAAGATTGCTGTTATAGCTGATGTCGTTCTCTATAGTTCTAGCCTCCTGGTAATAGACTGTCTTCACTTGTTTCATGTCCTAGGTGTATTGTAATGTTAGAACATTATACCAGTTTTTTTAGGAGAACAGGGCATTCAGCCAAGGAAAAACTGTTATTCATCTAATTTATCCAAAATAACATCAAACTGAGCTTAAATGTAGAGGTCTGCATTCCCATTGAAATCCCACAGTGCCCAACTCCAGGATTTGCAGTAGAGGACTAAATGTGAGAGCTGTGAGCAAATGCAGGAGGTTAACAGGCGGTCAGGGGTGTCGAACTCCGGGTGCTGGAGGGCCACAGTGGCTGCAGGTTTTCATTCTTACCATCTTCTTAGTTAGTAACCAGTTTTGGCTGCTAATTAACTTCTTTTGCCTTATATTTAATGAAGTTGACTTAGGTCCCGTAGTTGTTTCTTTTTCCTTAATTATTAGCAGCCAAACAATAATGAGGCACAAAGCAAGCTGCCACATGACCTGCTCACCTGTGCCCATCACACAATATCTGAAAATAAAGAAAGGTGAAGGTCTCAGTAAGGTTGATCTCTGAGATCACCAAAACATTTTGACGATGTTCTTAGAAAAAACAGAAAATCAACAGTTTTGGAAATGTCTGCTGTGGCAGAATGAGAGCAGCAACAAGCCATGGAATTAAATAACGGGTTTAATTAACAGAAAGAATCGGCTTCTCATTAAGAACTGGTTGGAGTGAAATTGGTTGGAGTTTGAAATCCCAGTTTAGCTGGTCACCTGTTGGCTCGTCATTTAATGAAGAAACAAATCGGTATCCTTCAATAAGGGCGCGTAAATAAAGGCGAGCCTCAAAAGGGCGACCTCAATTGGGCGCAGCGAATAACGGCAAACGCAACAAAATTATTACAGAAAATGTATTAGATAAAGGCAATGATTGAACGTATAAAAAGGTGAAAGCAAGAATATTAAAACATCCAATTAATTAATGCATGAACTTTTAACGAACTATTTCTAAAGCTCTCTATATTTCGTTGTTTTCTGCTCTTACTCATTGTTGTGTTACACTTGAAGCTGTAGATTTTGTGCAATGCCACGTAGATATTCGAGATGCGGTCTATTAGCATAATCAAGGACAATTGATTTAATTCACTCTGAAGTGTCTCTGTAGGTCTTCCTTGGCCTTGGAGTAGGCCGACCTGCAACGAGCTGTTCACATATTCCACAGCCATTTGAACTAAATTATCTACGAACGCCTTTATTCTCCGCGCCCAATTGAGGTCGCCCTTTCGAAGCTCGCCTTTTTGTGCGCGTCCTTATTGAATAGAGCCAAACAAATCCACTCGGAAAACTGAATCCTTAAAAACAGGGCTATGAAAAATGAAGGGAAAGGAAGTTAATTAGCAGTGAAAACTGATTAGGAAAAGAGTTAGAATGAAAACCTGCTGCCACTGCGGCCCTCAAGGCCTGGAGTTTGACATATGTGCAGTAGATGAACCTCTGAGAAAATTGCCTATTGAAAAGTAAATACAGTGGTACCTCGGTATACGTCCGTTTTGGAATATGTCCAACTTGGTATACGTCCTATTTGGACGCGAAACATTTTGCTTGGTATACGACCTTTGTTTGGAATACGACTCGTGTGCTAGAACACCGCGCGCTACCCTTGTTTACCTCTCTCGAGACGAAGCCACGACTGCCCACGAGCGTCAGTACGCCAGTTGCTAGCATTCAGTGAACAACCCGCGCTATAACTCTCTGTGAATTTTCACGTGATTTTGTGTTTTTTCGTGTAAATTTGAATTGATTGTTGAAAAGTATGAAGGTGGCATGCGTATCCGGGATATGGCTGTTGCATACCGTATGTCGAGAACGACGGTATCTACGATTGTGAAAAACAAAGACGTTATTAAAAAGTAAAGTGAGGTTAAATTTTCATTTATTTCATCTAATTGTTTTTGTATTTATGTATTTTAGTATTAAGCAGTGTTTAAATTATTTTATACAACCCCATCAATGTATAATATGCCAATAACAATAGGATTTTTTTCATGGGAACGGATTCATCATTTTCCCTTTATTTCTTATGGGAAAAATTCATTTGGTATACTGTACGTCCTGTTTGGTATAAGTCAAAGGATCTGGAACGGATTAAGGACGTATACAGAGGTACCACTGTAAATGATTTTAAATGTTATTTTACTGTTCTAATTTATCATTAATATTATGTTTTACTGTATAACCATGTGCAGTAGAAAAAGCAAAAGTTAGTGTGCATATGTGTGTGATGCAGTATTGTCTCTGTGTTTTTTAACTAAGTTCTCAAATGCATTATCACAGGCATTATAGTGATAGTTGAAGTATTTTTTTCCCTACAGATTCTACTGTTTTAACAATCCACTTAGGCTTTGTGCCCAATTCATGAGAGGAAATTGGGTATGTGGGAGGAAATTTTGTAGGAGTGGGAGCAGGTAGGTGGGAACAAGCAGAACTAAGATGGCACTTTATCAGGAGTGGCCTGAGAGAGCCTCACAGACCTCTACTTTGAAGGTGCTACTATTTAGCAGATTACTTGTGTGAACATTCAACCCGACTACAGACAGACATCAGGACACACAGAAGTCCAAACACACGCTTTTATTTTCTCTTCCCCTGCACAGCACAATACACAGTCCTTAACAGCACACACAGTGGACAAACCAACAAGAATAATGCTCACAGATACTCAGTCCTTTACTTTCTTTCTCTTCTCTTTTCTTTTTGCTTCTGCCGCCTCCACTCCTCTCTCGCAAGCTCTGTCCTCTGGCTCCCTGACTGGAGTGAGGCGACCCCTTTTCTAATGTACCCAGATGTGCTCCCTGATGACCTTCCTGCAGCACTTCCTGGTGTGGCGGATGTGCTGCATGGGCACCTGGAAGCACACCTGCTGTATATTGTTCCTATTCCGGCAGCACTTCCTGGTGTGATGGAAGAGCTGCAGTCTTGGGCTTAGCAAATGTCCAGGCACCCCCTGGTGGTGGCCACGGGCTTCCAAGTTCTGTTCCCGTGGCCCCAACACCCATCAGGGCGACTGCTGTCTCATGTTCCTCTCTCTGCTCCTCTCCCGGTCCTTCCATCCTCCAGACATCCCGACTGGGCATGAGCCCCAGCCGCCCGCCACACTTGGTAACTTATTCCACGTGTCTGTGGATCACTGCGTGAAGAAAATTTGTTTAATGTCTACATAAACAGGATTTGGAACACTGGGATGTTGTATGTGGGAAGGGTTTGCTGTGTTACAGCTGAACGTATTTTCACTGTGAGTAATAGAAAACATCAGTGTAATGCTCTTTAAATTCCTGGGATGTAACAAGGGTCCATCCTTCATAAGAAAAGCAAAAATGGCTTGACAGACTTTTTTGTTCAATTACTTTTAGCTATGCCTAAATGATTAGCCAATCATCAGAGTACAGTTCACTCCAGAAACATCACGAGTGGTTATATAGGAATTTACAGTCTCTCTAACAAAGCAGGAATCTGGAAAACTGCCCTGAAGACTTGACACATAATGACACATCGGCCTTAGGGACATCTAGAGGGCTTTTAGGTATGGTGTCCTTGTAAAAAAAATGAAGAGCTGCCCCAACCTTAGCGGTGACTTCACGGCTTGTCTGGAAGTGCCATTGAGAGGGGATTTAAAGCTGCCTTCTGACCAAACAACAAGTGGAGTTGAAGGGATAGCAGAAAACGTACCTGCTAGGGAAAAAAAAGAGAGTCTAGGGCCTGAGTGACATTAAGTTTCACGTTGGGAGTGGAAGAAGAGATAAGAACTGAGCTGGCGGGGGGACGAATGTGCAGAGAAATGAGAGAAAGTGGAAGGTGTAAGCAGGAGAAGACTGGTGCCATTTGATAGGCAAGTGGGCTAGCTAGCTACCATCATCTATAGCCATTTGTGAACGGTAAGCCTAGAGATGAGCAGGATTTGTTTTGCAATTTGTGTACTTTAATTTCTCCTTTTATGTATCCAAGTAAAATTAAAATCATTTATTACATTTGCATCTCACACAGACTAATGACATTATTGCAATATTAAATATCAGACAAAAATACAATACCACATATCTGTAATTACAACATATCACACCAGGCTCCCAAGTATTATTGTGCTTAATAAGAATAAACCAAAGTAAAAAGGTGCACACGTATTTCTTGAAGTGCGATTAAATTGGCCGACACTATAAAAACATGATCCTAACCATTACTTTTCCTTTTGAACCCCCTTAATTACTGGTGGGTTGTTTATCTGACAGATTAGTCATTCGGGATTATCTCTGTGTGCTGCCGTCTCCTAACCATAGCCACATGTCAATTACTCATTTGCAAAAAAGAAGCAATTTAACAAAATATTGGAGTCCTCCTTGAACCTGCAGGGTGCCATTTGCTTAACTGGCATTCTGGCAGTTTATCAAAGCAGCTTGTAAAATTAGATTTTCATTACCACTCTGAAATGTTAACTGTCTGATATATCAAATGCACAGTTTGAAATGTGGTCGAGGATTTTGGAATACACCTTCAGTAAGCTTAAAACCAGACAATTGTGAGAGGCGACGATGGAGTTTTCTTTTTTATGTTTTATTTTTACAGGGAAGTCTAATGGTGCTGTGGTTAACACTGCCGCCTCATGGATCCAGCATTCTGAGTTTGAATCTCGCGTTTGCTCGCCTCTGTGTAGAGTTTGCATGTTTTTCCAGTGTCTGAGTGGTTGGTAGGGGTGACACGGTGGCGCAGTGGGTAGCGCTGCTGCCTTGCAGTTAGGAGACCTGGGTTCACTTCCCAGGTCCTCCCTGCGTGGAGTTTGCATGTTCTCTCCGTGTCTGCGTGGGTTTCCTCCCACAGTCCAAAGACATGCAGGTTGGGTGCATTGGCAATTCTAAATTGTCCCGTGTGTGTGCCCTGCGGTGAGCTGGCACCGTGCCCAGGGTTTGTTTCCTGCCTTGTGCCTGGGATTGGCTCCAGCAGACCCCCGTGAAACTGTAGTTGGGATATAGTGGGTTGGATGATGGATGAGTTGGTTGGTGTTTGGGACCTCTGTTTTTTTTTATCACATTTAAAAGATGTGTGATTTCACCTAATTGGCATAAAGTAACTGGGAGAGTATGAATGTGCTTAAGTGGGCACAGTGATGGACTGGCGCTTCTCCCAGGGCAGGCTCCTGTCAGGCAATCTATACTGCCAAAGGCTACCTGTTAACCCTGAAACAGATTAAGAAACTTTTGCATTATATATTTTTATATCTTCTGGCTATTGAGCTTCTGTTGATGACCCCTTTTCTCAGATTTCTGTTGCTGAGATTTTACTACGAGAATAGCAGTTGTGTCTTGTAACTGCAGTGTCCTGGGTTTTTAAATCCCAGTTCAGTCTTTGTCTATGTCGTCTCTGCACATAATTTCCACGCCAGTGTGGATATTTCTCCAGGTACTTTGTCTTTTCTGCCACATCCTAAAATAGTCAGCTCTAGATTGGCCCCGTGTTGGTGGTACGCATGTGCACCTTTCTCATCCAATTCAACAGGATTACATAGGTTTGATAATTGATAGACGAGTGAATGGCTGTTGAGATCTTGTGGTATGGCTTGACCATCAGGTAAACATTTTTGAAGAGACTAGAAAATGGAGCACCAAAATAGTGGAAGGAAAAGGTATTTGATTGCCTTAGGAACCTTTTCTAATGAACTTGAAATTAAGTCTTTTTAAAGAGTTTAGTCCACATACTTGGACACTGGTGTATTGCCACACCATTTTAAGTAGGGGAGAAATGAAGATGTCATGTGATAGGACTGTGATGATGCGGGTTCTGCTCGAGGCTCCCATCCCCATGTTGGGAGCCCTTGAACCCAACACCGTCGGTAATGTCACCGGATGAGCTGGACATTGAAGAAAAAACAAAGCAAGGGGATGGTGCAAAAAAGTGCAGAAGTGCTTTTTATTAAAAACAAACCTAAAACAGTGTCCAAATAAATAGTGCAGTGTTCATCATTAAATAAATAGTCCATTAAAACCAGTGGAAAATGTGGAGGTTAAAAATACAATAAACAGATCCAGTTAAAAACGAGGTTAAAACAATGGCTGGAAGCAGTCCTTTTTAAAACAAAGCCTTCTTCTTAGTGGCCACTCCCCTGCTTCCAGGCTATGCACCTTCTCCATTTGGCTGGTCTGGTGGCCTCCCGATCTCTGGCTTCGTTTAGCCATCTGCCAGACCGAGACTTGGCTTTCCCCCCAACGGCCAGGATGCTCACGCTGGGGCTCCACTCCAAATCTCCAACTCCTGTTGCCTTCGCTGCGGCGAGCCAACCTTCTCTCGGTCACTCCTGCTCTACACCAGCGCTCAGCAGGAGCGACCACTACCATCGGCCCCCAGGTGTCGGCCAAACACCCTGCTAGTGCTCGCATCTCCCAACTGCCTGCAAACATCCGCGAGTCAGCGCTCTCTCGCTCTCTCGTTTCCAGCTACCTTCTTCCTTAACCTCCATTCACTTTTTCTTTTTCTTCCCCCTCCACACTCGCACCCCTATTATATATATAACGGGGACCTGGATCAGGTGTGGCGATTAGCAGCTCCCAGCATCAATTACAGATGCGGATGACTCCTCACCTGTGCACTTAAGTGAGGACCGACCGCATCACGAAGCACCCAGGAATCGCTCCGGCCACACTAGCACACCCCCTCCCTAAGCCGCGAGTGCGGCGACTTATTTATTTAAAAAGTGGCCTTTTCAATCTGAGCTGTGGACCCGCTATACCACAAGGACACCACAAATTCCCTTCTGGCAGTGTGATTGCATCACATAAATAATTGTGCAAAAAAACAACAGAAAGGAATTCAGGAGATTAAAAACCTAAGATTCACCACAGTGGCAGGTTTAGCCCAAAGATGTACAAATCAGGTCTTGTGCCAAGTGCTGCCAAGATAGATTCCATTCTCCATGGCCCTGAACTAACCCTGAAAGTGTCTTCTGAGAAGATACGCCTCGTCTCCCTTATCTCCTTCCCAAGATTTTTTTTATAACAGAGAGATTATAATATGCACCATTAACGGCGCAGTGCACAATAACGTGCCGTGAATACACCTGACTTGAGCATTTCTAGTCTTCATCCTCTTTCTCTGTACGTTTATCATTCGTTAGCTCAGAGGTTGATGCGCTTGCTCCTTCCCGAGCAGCTCTTGTTTTCTCCACCCTAGCGGCCCGCTTCTTCTCTTCTTTCGTCGGCATCTCTTCACATTAAAACTGATTAAGTCTGTGTTTGTGCTGCATTTACTTAGTACGTTTGCCTTAATTTTTCACTTAGGCTGGCACTTAAGTGTTCAGTCTGCCTCTGCAGAGGAGTCGCTTCAGTGACAGACTTTTGTCACCGTCCTGCTCCACTCACAGACTGAGGAGACCCCACACTATGCGACTCTTCAATTCCACCCGGGGGAGTAAATGCTAACATTATTCAAAGTTATTGTCTGCTTTTTTATTTTTATTTTTTCATTTTTATTACTATTTAATTTAATATTGTTTTTTTGTATCAGTATACTGCTGCTGGATTATGTGAATTTCCCCTTGGGATTAATAAAGTATTTATCTATCAAGAAAGATTTAAGATATGAAGAGGTAGGGGAAGTGACGGTGAAGGTGGCAGGGATGAGAACGGTGCCCGTACACATGCAGTGCACGGCTGCCATGCTGGCTGCTGCCAACAGTTGATTCTACGATAAAATAAAATAAAAATAAAAAGAGGAATAACCTTACAGGTCAATCATCACCCTGAAAGCGGATAGTAGACGTCACTTAGTATATGTGTACCAAATTTCAGGTCAATCGTTCAAACGGTTTGTGAGCTACAGGTGATTTAAAATCCTGGACAGACAAACGAACAGCCACGGTAGCTGTCGTAAATGGATTCGTATGTGGACTTAGGATTTAATGACAGGCAATGGTCAGTGAAATATGCAGTTATTCCATAGATAATAAGAAAAATGAACATTGTAACATATTACATTTTATGCCAGCTAACTACTAACATAATGTGCAAATGTTTGCTGACGACACTGCTATCGTGGGCTGCATCAGGAGTGGGCAGGAGGAGGAGTATAGGAACCTAAGGACTTTGTTAAATGGTGCGACTCAAACCACCTACAACTGAACACCAGCAAGACCAAGGAGCTGGTGGTGGATTTTAGGAGGACCAGGCCCCTCATGGACCCCGTGATCATCAGAGGTGACTGTGTGCAGAGGGTGCAGACCTATAAATACCTGGGACTGCAGTTGGATGATAAACTGGACTGGACTGCCAATAGTGATGCTCTGTGCAAGAGAGGACAGAGCCGACTATACTTCCTTAGAAGGCTGGCGTCCTTCAACATCTGCAATAAGATGCTGCAGATGTTCTACCAGACGGTTGTGGCGAGTGTCCTCTTCTAGGCGGTGGTGTGCTGGGGAGGCAGTATAAAGAAGAGGGACGCCTCACGCCTGGACAAACTGATGAGAAAGGCAGGCTCTATTGTAGGCACGGAGCTGGACAGTTTGACATCCGTGGCAGAGCGACGGGCGCTGAGCAGGCTCCTGTCAATCATGGAGAATCCACTGAACAGGATCACCTCCAGACAGAGGAGCAGCTTCAGCGACAGACCGCAGTCACCGTCCTGCTCCGCTGACAGACTGAGGAGACCCCACACTATGCGACTCTTCAGTTCCACCCGGGGGAGTAAACGTTAACATTATACAAAGTTATTGTCTGTTATACCTTCATTGTTATCACTCTTTAATTTAATATTTTTTTTTTATCAGTATGCTGCTGCTGGAGTATGTGAATTTCCCCTTGGGATTAATAAATTAATACTTTTTAAATTAATTACTTTTTTGTTAATAATACACACATAATCCACAGCGCTGTTGAAGACATTCAACAAAATCAGTCCACTTAGAGCTAAGTTGCTTCAGGTGGACAGATCGACAGACATGATGACAACAAAGAATAAGGCAGGACACCTAAACTTCAACTCATATAAGTTGTTTTTTTTTTTTTCAAAACAGTTTAGGACATCTTATTAGCCTACACAAGATGCCTTATATTATCTTATGAGGAGATGTAGTGAAGAAGCCTCGTTTGCTTCTGGCATGGTAGGTACAACATGTACAAAGCCAGTCCCGTCCACCATTACCTTGAGCCATATAGTGGGTTATCTTAAATTATCTTAATTAGCATCCAAACACCATGCTGAAGGCAAAGTTGTTTTCTAAGGAGCTCAGGTGCTGCAGATACCCAGCCTGAAAAATGCTAAAGCTTTTCAAAGAAGAATAAAAGGTAAAATAAATAGGATTTTATCATTCTGCTTCGGGGCGTACATTCCTAAAAGCCCTTAATCATACAGCATGCATTAGATGAAATGCCGTGCCTTGTTAATTAAATCCCACCTTGGAGATCTTTGTTGAACTCAAAGACAGCTTTATCTACGATACCCCGCACCAGGGAGCGGTTTTGTACATGCCTCCCTGCTGTGTAAATAGCTGTCCTCAAGGGGTTTCTTTTTTCACGATTTTTAATTTTCTTGCCAGAACATTTCTTCTCTTACAAGAATAACAGCTTGTTTACAGGTTCTTCTGGCTAAGGTTTCAGATTTTCTTGAAGTGAGACGTCAGAGCAGCCAGCGTACGGTAATCTATGAAATAGCTGAAGATGGAGCAGTGGATAAAAGCTGCATGGCAGCATTTGATAAATGATAACTGAGCTTCTAAAAATCTTTTATTGGCTCTGGAATTGAAGATGCAAGCTGGCATTGAGTGTGGTGCAGCAGGAATGACAGCAATCTGCCACTGAATGCCTAGTAGTTCAAGGGGAGGAGGAGGAGGAGGAACTGCCATTTAGAAATGGCCTTTTAGTCATGGTAGGCAATTTACAAAAAGTCTACCTTTTTGTTTTTAATTTTGCCAAATTGGAAACCTAATTTTTCTTTTTTGTTTTTGATTTGCATGTAATTAATGCAGCCATTTCTATTTCCCTCTAAGCCAGGGGTGTCGAACTCCGGGCCTGGATTGCTGCAGTGGCTACAGGTTTTCATTCTAACTACTTTCCTTATCAGTTTTTACTGCTAATTAACTCCTTTTCCCTTAACTTTAATAGCCCTGTTTTTAAGGATTCAGTCCTCTGAATTGATTCTTTTCTTCATTAAAATGACAGCCAAACAGAAATGAGACGTGAAACGAACCAACAGATGACCAGCTAAACTGGGATTTCAAACTCCAACCAATTTCACTCCAACCAGTGTCTTATTAAGAAGCCAATTCTTGCTGTTAATTAAACTCGTTATTTAATTCCATGGCTTGTTGCTGCTCTCATTCTGCCACAGCAGACATTTCCAAAACTGTTGATTTTTCTGCTTTTTCTAAGGACACCATCAAAATGTTTTGGTGACCTGAGAGATCAACCTTACTGAGACCTTCACCTTTCTTTATTTTCAGATACTGTGTGGTGGGCACAGATGAGCTGGTCACGTGGTGGCTTGTTTTATGTCTCATTATTGTTTGACTGCTAATTAAGGAAAACGAAACAACTAAGGGGCCTGAGTCAAGTCAATTAAAACTAGCAGCAAAAACTAGTCACTAATTAAGAAGATGGTTAGAATGAAAACATGCAGCCACTGCAGCCCTCGAGAACCAGAGTTCAACACCCGTGCTCTAAGCTAACCAAAATGACACCTTTTATTGGCTAACTAAAAAGATGACAATATGCAAGCTTCAAGGCAATGTAATTTACATCTTGCCTGTAGAAGGGGCCCGAGTCGCCTCCAAAGCCTGCATATTCTGTTCAGTTAGCCAATAAAAAGGGTCATTTTGCTTGACTTCTCACTATATTCATAATGGCTAACATGGCACAACACCCTAGTATCTCTAAGCCAGGGGTGCCCAATGCGTCGATCGCGATCGACCGGTAGATCGCAAAGGTAGTGCAGGTTGATCGCGTTGCATTCAAAACGTTATTCTATCATACATCCTCCCTATGGCATTTGCCACTTGATTGACATACAGGGCGGCCAGTCTGAGATCTCTTCTCTTCTAACACACTGGTCATCCCGCACGCACGATCAAACGCGCAAGCTAGTGCAAAACTCCGGCTATGATCTAGTTAGCCTTCCAATTTATATCGACTAAAGAAGTGATTTTTAAAAAATTGTTTGGGGAGGGTATGGGCTGGATGTGGAATTGGAAGAGGATTTTTTTTCTCTCACAATGTCACATTCGAAGTGCGTTTGTCTGATCTGTCAATCTATCATTGCTATTCCAAAGGAGGAAAATGTGAAAAGGCACTTTCGAACTTTTCATAAAAACTACGAAACTGACTTCCTTCTCATCTGAGAAAGAGAAAGGTGAGGGAACTAAAATCACAGTTAATCGGATAAGCCGTAATTTTTCAGCGCCTTGATCTGAGGAACATCCAAAACCTGGCGTCAGAGCTGGAGATGCAGTGGAAGGTGTGTGCGCAACTTGACAGCATACGCCACACAGAGCAGATTGAAAATTGTCTGTCAGGCTTTGACAGACGGATTCAAGACTCAGCTTTACTTGTACCAATCGTTACATTTAAGTGCTATCCATTTAGGGAAGATGTTGAGGGTGATTCACTCGCATCAGAAATTGCACCTAAAACTCGTCAACAGTGGAGGATGAGATTTTGACACTACAGGATGACATTCAGCTGAAGTCTGGGGATCATGGACAATTTTGGAACTTACTCACAGAGGAAAAGTATCCAAACATGAGGAAATGTGCTACCTCCTTGACAGCATTATTCGGTTCTACTTATTTATGCGAGTCAGCCTTTTCCCACATGAAGATTATTAAATCCAAATACTGTTCTGTAGTGACCAATATATTGAATTGTTATTGTGCCATAAGGGTTATTCAGTTATGTAAAGTACGACAACATATATTTTATGTATAAAGTGTATATATATACATACATACATACTGTATCCTTTTTAATAAAACCCCTGTGTGCGTCCAGGAATCCGTGTGTGTCTTCTGGTGAGCTGCGCATGCGCGGGCCGCGCCGCACATCGCACCGTGCCACGCCCATGCGTTCGGCACTGTATAGGCCCACACAGTGGAAGCAGGGCACACAGTGAATGGCCTAGCCGCTGCCGCACGCGATAAGCAAATAAAGGACACCATTGCTGAGGAGAGTGCCGATTGGGTAGTCGCGGCCGCGCACATAAAATCCGTTGCTGGGGAGACGCCACACATAAAATAATCAGCTGCACGCCCCCACAGATTAAAATACTTGCTGGGGAACTGCACAGTACTTGCTGGAGAGACGCCACTGGCACGATTATAAGCAGCACGCCACACATTACATCAGTTGCTGGGGACACTCTGCCGATTGCCCACTGTTGTGACAGAAAATTAAAGTCATATTACGGACATCAAAGCCGGTATTACTGTCAGAGAAAATTACAGGCATTTTATGGAAATACAAACCAGTATTACTGCGAGAGAAAATTAAAGACACGCAATACAGTAATGCATATTACAGCCACATACAAGCCAGTATTACTGTAGGAGAAAATATTACGGACGTATCTACTAACAACATGCCACCCAAAAAAAAAAAGGACACGTCAAGTAGGACAAAAGACACAGACAATCAAACCCTATATAAGCAACATCTCCTGGAAGAACGGTCAGCTCAACAAGTAAACATCAACAAAAGAAAGGCTGAAAGACAAAGAAAAATACGAGCAAACAGATCGATTGAAGGAAAAGAAAATGGCTGTCAGAAAAACGCTAAAAGAGAAAGACTCAGAAGAGCAAACCTTAGAAAAAGTTGGCATTTACTTGCCAGAACCAGTATTCAGCCACGGTCAGTTATATGTTGCATTATCAAGAGTTAGAAGTTTTCCAGATGTTGTTGTCAAGGTTGTAGAGATTCCTGAACAAGGCAGACTGTTGCCAAACTCAGAAAGAATATTTACAAGAAATGTTGTCTATAATGAAATTGTATAGAAAAACTTCATGAGGTAAAAAAATAGAAAATTTTACCTAAATATCTTCTTCAGATATTGTGTATTACAGATTGTTACAAAGTTTTACGCTAAGGCAATATTAATTATACTTAATGTATTGTCATATACGTTTCTATTTTATTTTTATTATTATTTTATTTTAGGCTTCTTGCAAAAATATTTTTGACAAAAAAAAAAATTAAGACAAGAAACAGAATGAGGTCAAGGTCCCCTGCCATTTAATATTGACTGTTCCTACTAATGTTTATGCACTACTGTTCTAGCGCCCGTTATTGTAACGGGCTTAATGTCTAGTATTATACGACGGATATCCAGACAAAAAGGTTACAACAGCTGTTAAAAATCGAAAAATGAATATATTTCAACCAAATTTACAGGGTATGTTCCATAATATGTTTTTATTTCTCAACATAATCACCGATGCACTTCTTCAGCCTGGGCACCAGCTTTTTTATACCCTCATCGAATACGCTCCGCTCCACCTCCGAAAGCCACTTCTCCACTGTCTCCTTCACCTCCTCATCGTTGGAAAAACGTTTCCCACCCAAGAATTCTTTCACAATTCTTCCACAAGCTGACGATGGATCTCGGCCGCGGATTCGCGACGCAAAGTGAGGAACTTGATGACCGAACGAATCTCGCATCGGCGGTAGGTGGAGCAAACGGCCTCAGCAGAGGTTGACGAACTCGCTTGCTGTGATGACATTTCACAATTGACTGACGCGGTCCCGGGCTTATTTTGACCGTTAGGACCCCCCTACACGCAGGTATGCCAACCTTCGAAAAAAAAAAATTCCCTGCACCCTCCAGGGCACTTGTAACCTTTTTTTTCTGGATATCCCTCGTATAATTTTAATGTAGGTAGATCATTTCAACCTGGTCATTTTAAAAGTAGCTCGCAAGCCGAAACAGTGTGGGCACCCCTGCTCTAAGCTAACATCATTTTAGTTCACATATATGGATACACATGGTCAACACTGAGCACAAAGGTGCAAAGAATCAAAGGTGATAAGACCAAGTGGGATTTTGTAGCCTTCTGACCTGCTGTATTATGGGGATTTGAAAACAAAAGCCAAAGAGACTGTATTGAAGGCTCATCATGGAACAGAGTTGATCAGAGAGTGTACAAAGATCTGTTAGACCTGTGGGCAAAAAATACACAAAAAAATGAGAGGCCAGTAAATACATACCATGCCAAAGATGTGTGGTCCACATAACCAGAATTTGTAAATTAGACAACTGGCGTGGTGTTTTTCTTATTCTGGGATAGACATGGAACCAAAGAGTAGTGGACCAACACTGCACCAGAGATGTGCAGGCCTTTTGACAAAAATTGAAAGCTCACCCTACCCCTGAAGTAGATGTTAAGCCGAAGCAGAGAGGTCTACTTGACCAGTGAGTGGACACAACGCTGGAGTTGTACATTCCCCTTGACTTGGGTGAGGGAACTATAAGAAGTTAAAAATGGTCTCTGAGGGGTTGGATGCATGCAAATGCTGGACAAAAACTAAAAGGTCAGCCTGGCCTGGGACTAAATGCTGAACACAATCTGAAAGGTCTACATCCTTGATAAGCAGACGATGGTTTGATATTAAAATAGTCCATTTGATCATGGAGTAGAAATGGGGCTAACGTTTGGAGATCAGCTTTGTCTGACAGCACAGACTGATTAACTGCCCACAATGACTCCACATTTCTGAGTATTCCGTGCACTTTTTTAAATTCATTTTGGATTAAGCGAGTTTGAGCTCGTTGTGCTATTTTGCAAGGCTGTTGCGACTTGGGGTGGTATAGTGGTTAGTGCTTGCGCCTCACTTCTCTAGAGTGTTGAAGTCAAACTCTGTCGTTTGTATAGGAGTGTGTATTTCTGCGGTTTTCCGATGTCCCTTAGAAGCACAGTATGGGTTTGGTTCATGGTTGCCTTTAAAATGGCGTGTGTGATGGAGTGGCACACTGTTCTGCATTATGCTGAATACTCTTAGCATATTCTCTGTGGCCTTCAAGTGGATAAAGCAGGTTCAGAAATACATGATGTTCTACTCACTTGGTTAAGATCAGAGTGCTAGAGTAGTGTGATGGCTGCAATCAAGCCAATCAATGGAAATGTCATCTGCAGTCAAAACCTGACGGCACTGTGGTCTGCAGGCCTCAGCATGGATGTGTCACAGCAACGTTTTTTTTTCCCCTGACCTGTAGCCGACCTCCAAAGTATATAACAGAACAACTGTCAGTCGCGGTCATGTGATCATCCGGGGATGGAATGTGTTGCTGTGTGTTTAGGGCACATGGAAACGTACCAGGAGTAACACCTGTGTTTGAAGCACGCGTAGGCAAAAAGAGCATTTCACAATTCAGAAAGGACAGCCCTTCTAAATGAAGCTCATCACCATGCCAGGCCCTCTGGATAATAAATATCTCTTTGAGAAGAAAACATCTTGTGCATTAATGAGCATTGTGCAGCGAAGACTCAGACTGAGCAAACATCAGATCCTCACCCCATAACTTTGAATCTTTCATCACAGCACGTTGGCTGTACTGAAGGCATCTCTATTTCTGGTGATTCTCACTTAAGGCCAAAGTACAGAAAAATATCCACCATGTGCCACCACTCTCAGCTCTACATTTGTACTACATCCCCAAGAACAGGACTAATGTACCCATGTTACAGGGCACACAAACTGTAAATCGAACCTGTTTAGACAGGTCTCCATCCATCCGTCCATCCATTATCCAACCCGCTATATCCTAACTACAGGGTCACGGGGGTCTGCTGGAGCCAATCCCAGTCAACACAGGGCGCAAGGCAGGAAACAAACCCCGAGCAGGATGCCAGCCCACTGCAGAACAGGTCATGAAATGTAATAAAAGTGGACTGAGCTTTGTTTCTTTCAAAAGGCACCTGGAAATTAAAAAAATGCCATTCATTTATTTTCCTAACTTGTTTTTCCTATAGATTGGCAAAGTGGTCAGTGCAGCCATCTCACAACTCCTGGCCCAGGCCCGGCCTGAGTTGGGTTTGCATGTCCTCTCTATTTTACATTTGGCTCGGTCTTCAGGAACTTTCATTTTTGTCTAGGGGTCATTCTTGACTTTTTTTGGCTATGACCTCCTGCAAGTCAGATTTGGATTAAGAGGGTTGCTGTATAGGCCTATAACCAGTAATGGCGCACTGTATGATAACATGCCGTGAATACACCTGACTTGAGTATTCCTAGTTCTCATCTTTCTTTCTCTGTACGTTTACCATTCGTTTGTTCAGAGGTTGATGCGCTTGCTGTTTCCTGAGCAGCTCTTCTTTCCTCCACCCTAGCGGCCCACTTCTTTTCTTCCATTGGCATCTTTTCTCGTTAAAACTGATTAAGTCCGTGTTTGTGTGGCAATTACTTAGTACGTTTTCTTTATTTTTCACTTAAGCTGACATTTAAGTGTTCAATCTGCCTCAAGAATGATTTAAGATATGAAGAGGTAGGGGAAGTGACAGCGAAGGTGGGAGGGAATGAGAACGGCGCCCGAACACATGCGTCGCATGGCTGCCATGCTGGCCACTGCTGAGAGTTGATTCTACAAGAAAATAAAATAAAAATAAAAAGAGGAATAACCTTGGAGGTCAATCATCACCCTGAAAGCGAATAGTAGACGTCACGTAGTATATATACTGCACCAAATTTCAGGTCAATCGGTCAAATGGGTGATTTAAAATCCTGGACAGACAAACGGACAGCCACGGTAGATAATTATATATAAAGATGGCTTGTTTCTGGTCAGTTTCATGAAGATTCGTATATGGACTTAGGATTTAATGATAAACAATGGTCAGTGAAATATGCAGTTTTTCCATAGATAAAAAGTCAGCCACGTTGACTTTACACCGCACACAAAACAGAGAGCCACGATCGCCAACTCATAGAGCCCCCGCCCGCCAACTCTAACTAAGGGCAAGCAAGACAGAAAGCCACGCCCGCCAACTCTAAGACCATGGGATACGCACGCATTTAGTGTATAATGTAAACGATTCGCCAAAATCTGTTGTATGTAAACGATACTGTTTAAAACGTTATTGTTTTTTCATCAGAAAACCCGGTTTCCACGTCTATCTCTATTAGTTTAAATGGCACTTTTACCACTCGCAGTATTGCAGACGCGCTGACTTATCGTGTCGACTGGGCAACACAGTGAATGCGGCGTCTATCTATATATGTCTATGTTTTCCGTAGCCTGCTACAGGCAGGTACTCTCTCGACCATTGGGATTGGTTTCGCTCCTTGCTATTTTCGTTATGCGGTGGTTTCCTAAGCCTTTGTTATACTGAATTCCTTTCTCACCGTTTTCCGTTCCTATTCTTACACCGCCGGGCTTCGGCTGGTTGTGTTATAATTTTCATTTATTTAAAAACATGAATTACACAATATAGGCTCATGCTGAGAGTGTTAAGTACAAAATCAACCCCAGCCTGGGCACCAGTACTTGTATGGTCACACTCACACACATCAAGGCCGACTATAACCCTAGCCTTCACACACTCATTCTGGATTAATTCAGAGTCTCCAATGAATCTGATGCACACACACACACATTTACAATGCAGGAGGGAGACTGGAGAATAACTTTGCTTATTCTCTCTAACTCCACACAGCCAGCAGCTACGGCGAGATTCAAGCCCAATCTTCTAGTGCTCAGTAACAGCAGCAGTAACGTGTGGTCATCACTGCACATCCTCCCCTTGAACTCACCACCGTCTTTACGCACTTATTCTGCATTTTTAATGTTACCTTGGATCAAATGCGATTATGTATAAATACAAAATGTAGGACTTAGCATTTGGGTAATCTCCCCTTCCTCTGCCCCGTAATAGAAATAGCTTTGTCTGTGATGATGGAAGTTGAATCAGAAACACCAGGTTGTCATAGCAGCAGAAATTTAGTTTGAGTGGGAAGGCCAAATATGACAAGAGCCAAACTGCACTGCGCTGCGCTGCGCTTACAGAGGCCATGCACTGACAAGTCGAACAGGGGAAGTGCAGAAGAAAATGTCCAATTTAAACTACACTGCTGGCTTGAGATGGTATGCCATCCATTGCTGAACATTCACTTTGGCCCCATCCACACTACAATGTTTTAGTGTAAAGAAACAGAAATTAGTCTCCACCTTTTGTTCACACTACCCTGGCAGTTTTCAACCCAAGAAAAAAAAGACACTCTTCAGAGCCATAAACTTCTGAGAAGGCCGCCTCGGCACTGTAGTATCGAACAGGTGAAAACGCAGACCTCAGTCGTGCTCTTATTTGCTTGTGCTCATTACGTAGCCCTTCCCTGATTGGATCCTGCTCATTACAATGTCTTCTTCCCTGATTGGTCAACCTTCAAGGAACAAAACTATATTCCAAAAGACTGGACATGGAGGAGTTGCTTTCAGTGAGGCTTGTTGTTTAGTTTACCTGTACGCGTCGAAGTTGTATTTTGTACAGTTTGCATACATGTTCAAAAGGCAAAGAATTTGCTGGTTGCTGCAGTTTTGTAATAAACCCCATGACCGGTGGCATTACTGTCCCTTCAGAGATTTATTCTGATGTGTGCATGCCCAATGTAGGTGGATGTCATAGGCATATTCGGTCGTTTTAATGTGAAAATGCTAGTGTGGATATTGATCCTTTTTGTTTAAAGAAGTCATTTCTTCATCCTAGTGCTCACATGAAAGGTGTAATATAAATTTATTAACTGCCTTCAGTATCCTAAAACGTTTGCCATTATTTGTTGATCTTAAGGTTTCACTTGATCACTTGTCTTAAGGGGATATTAGACAGTCCTTCACGTCATAGGGTTTATAAGAGACAGTTCTCTGGAATCACATCCTAACTATATCAATTTACATTCTTGTGTACTTTGTAAAGCGTGTTGCAATGACACTGCCCTTTCAAAGGCACTATATAAAACATTTTAAAATCAACAACACCTTATAATGCCTTATAAGCTGACTTTTAGCTTCCCTACACACAACCCTGCCAGGCAAGTCAATCCAAGCTTACAAACATTTTGACTGAAGGCCTGAGTTTATATAAAGCCTTTCCCCGTAACTGGCAAACAGCAAGTGTACATACTAATCTGTAAGTGACCCAGTGGTGTCAGCCACACAAAAAATGTCAAGTCAAGTCAACTTGGGGAGCAGGCACTGGTACAGCGAGTTGCTACACCCACCACATGACAAAACTGCTCAAATCCTGGTTTGCAACCCTCCAGGCAGACACGCGGCCCAGTCCCACCCTCCGGAAATGACCCTCTATCTGTCGCAGCCAGGTGTTACGTGGGCGACCCCTTGGCCTGGTCCAGCCACTCGGGTCCCCAACAATGAGGATCTTACGAGCCGGATCACCCTCAGGGAAATGGCCGAAGTGCCGTAACTGACGCTCCCTCACAATGCAGGTAATGTGCCTCATTCAGGACTCCATGAGCAACACAAAGTCAAACCAAGGCTACCCTAGGATTCTCCAGAGAGACACAGTACCATAGGAGTCCAGTCTTCATCTCAGGTCACTGGATAGCGTCCATGTCTCACAACCATAGAGCAAGGCAGGAAGCACCAGGACTCTAAAGACTTGGACCTTCGTCCTTTTTCATGGATATCAGGAACACCACACACTCCTTTTCAGTGCCCCCATGCTCTCCCAACCCGTCTACTAACTTCATAGGAAGAGTCACCAGAGACATGAATGTCACTGCCGAGGTAAGCAAACCTCTTGATGACTTTGACACTCTCTACGCAAACAGACACACCGTGCCTAAGAGGTCATTAAAGGCCCGGCTCTTGGTTTTTATCAGGACACTCGCCAGCCCAGACACTCAGACTCCTCGCTCAGTCTCTCAAGAGCCCCGATCAGAGCTCTTTCATGGACTCCACGAATATCACAGCATTGTCAGCAAAGTCAAGATCTGTGAATCTTTCTTCATCAACAGATGCCCAACACTCAGTCCATATAAGCATTGAACAGAGTAGGAGCAGAACAGACCCCTGACAAACCCCAGAATCAACTGGGAAAAACGCAGAGGTCCTGCCTCCACTCTGCACAGCACTCACAGTACCAGTGTACAGGCCGGCCATGATATCCAGCAACCTCGAGGGGATCCCACAAATCCTCAGTGTGTCCCACAGGGCAGCTCGATCAACTGAGTCAAAAGCTTTACGAAAATCGACAAAGGCTGCAAAGAAACGCTGCCGATATTCGTGTTTGCGCTCCATGAGAACCCTCAGTGCCAGGATGCAGTCAATGGTAGACTTCTTAGGCGTAAAACCAGACTGTTCCGGTCGCTGGTAGTTGATGAGCAAGTGATCACAGATCCTATTGAGGACGACCCTAGCAAGGACCTTAGAGCAGTGTTATCCCCCTGTTGTTGCTGCAATCTAGGCGATCACCCTTCCCTTTCCAGATAGGGACGACAAGTCCCGTTTTGCAGTCAGTTGGGATGATGCCAGTCTCCCAAATGGAAACAAAGATTGCTTGCAATGCCAGCAGGACAGCCATACCACCAGCCTGGAGAACTTCACCCTGGATACCATAGATCCCTGCAGCCTGGGGGTCAGCTGGTTCACCACCTGTGCAATCTCAGTGAGACTGGGGGGTTCGCAGCTAATTGGATGATCAGCCTCAAGAACCATGGACCCAGAGATATCCAATGTCCCAGCCGGAGGATCAGCTTTGAACAACACCTCAAAGTAGCCAGCCCAGCGGGTCACAACTGCAGTGTCATCTGACCATATTTATGCCATTAATGGTATGGTAATTGGTAATGGTGATGGTTAAAGGTAATTAGCAACCCGTCTCTTGCTGTCTTCTTTGCTTACCTTTGGGTGTCTCCAATTACATAAACCTGAAAAAGTGTTCATTTATCTACCTTCTGAATATTATTTTCTATTACAGGTTCACAGGGTGCTAAAGGATAACCAGGCAGCAGAGGGCACCACATTTACATAAACACTTTCATGCTGGACCAGTTTAGAGAAACCAGATAGCAAACATACATGTCTTTGGTATTTAAATGGAAGGCAGAGTATCTGGGGAAAAAAAATGCTGTGATCACAGGAAGAATAAGCAAACTCCATATGGAGAGTGACCATACTGGGAGCGGAGTCCAGGGCCCTGAAGCTGCTTATTGTGAGTATTATCCAACAACTAATAAAAATTGGCTAAAGCCTTCATTTTTTTGAGTATTCTTACTACAGGCAGTCCTCGGGTTACGTATGAGATAGGGACTGTAGATTTGTACTTAAGTTGAATTTGTATGTAAGTCAGAACAGGTACATTATTTTAATAAATGCTATTGTTGACCGACTGTAACCAAGTGCTCTGCCAATGAATGATGGAGTTTCGCCCCTCTCTGACCTTTTTATTATTTCTTCTTTATTTTCCATGGTGATGGTTTTTCTCTTCTTTACTGTATCACCGGCACTTGCATCAGATTTATGTTTCAGAGAAGACAAAAGGTTAAGATGAGCTCTTCTGCACAGCACCGTACACGCTATCACAGCAGGAAGGCACCCGTCATCAACACGTGTGATGTACTGACAAGAGACAACTTCCTGCTATGTGCGTAACAGTACCAGTAGGCTTGCTATTGAGAATGAGTGGGGGCAGCGAGGGGCAGTTCACCCCCCGCCCACCACACAGTCACCTCCACTACAGTATGCTGCCTGCAGCGCCAGCCCACCCAGAACAAACAGGGTGTGGCCAAAGGCGGGTAGTGAATCACCCACCACCGCACCCATTCAACAAGCAGCCTACCCGAGGCACACTGCAATGCTACCCCCCGCCGCACCATTCACCCTCAATGGCCTCCGTTCAGCCACAACCGGGTCACCACTTGCAGCATCACCAGCCACCCACCGAGAAGGAACGGAGCAGCCGTTCAAGTGACATTGCAAGACTATGTGTGGTGGGCGGGCAGTGAAACGACCCCCTTCTCCCCATTAAGCCTCCGTCCTGCACACGAACGGTAGCTGTGGCTCCAGTGACTATGGACCCAGAGTCACCCCTTGCCACACACCCAGCCACCCTTTGAGAATGAATGGGGTGTGGCCCTCACTGCCCCATTCTTCAGCTGAAGCCACCCGAGGGACACTACACTGCACGAGCAGTGAAACCACCCCCCTCCAGCCTCTGTCCAGCCACTGCTTGCAGTGTCCTCAGGCCGAAGATGACAGTGCGGCAGTTATTGAGGAGCCTGGTCGCGTCCCCCAGACAGATGAAGGAGCAGTTGTGGCCCCGTTCGTAAATTGTATGTCGTATGTCTGTAACTCGAGGACTACCTGTATTCTATAATGGTGGCAGAAGTGGGATGACTGTATGCAAACATCATTAGTTATTATTATATCCAACTATTACTGAACTTGTCAAATCCAGTTCAGGGTCACCAGGCCCTGAGCCGCAGCAGTATCAGGTGAACTTCATGAACCAAACCTGGACAGGACACCCATACACTCTCAATCTCTCATACCAAGACTGTGGAAGGTTGCTGGTGACAATATTTTTTTTATTCATTCATCCATCCATTTATTATCCTGCTAATTTAGTTTAGGATTGAGGAGTGATGATGCCAGTTCTGGCAGCATTTCGTATGAGGCATATCACAAGACCAATTCACACACTGATTTTTTTTTTTTAATATGTATTTTTACATTTACTTATTTGGCTGATGCCTTTATCCAAGGCAACTTATCACATTTGAGATAAAACTGGTTACATTTCTTTTGTTTTTTAAATTGGAACACAAGCAGATTAAGTTTCTTGCTCATGGTCTCACAGTGTCAGTAGCAGGATTGGAACCAACAACCCAAGGGTTTGAAGCCCAAAGCCTTAATCGTTATGCCACACTGCCTGCAAAATGCTAAATACATCCCAAAAATGCTACAACTCTGAGTTTTTAATCTGGATATTTTAAATTTAAAAACAGTGATCTAATTTTATATCCCATGGCTAATGGTGTGAAACCTAATATTACAAGTCTTGCCGCAAAGACCTGCCAGGCAAAGTGGTGCCATTGATAAATGTGGTTTCATCTTTCTGGTGTTGATCCCTGGCAGCCGTTTGGCCGCTGCTCCGCACGCGCCGGTGGGAAGCGAGGAGCGCTTGTGTAAAGGAAGGGAACGACTGCTGTAAATGGCTGTAACAAGATATCCATGAAATCAAACGCTCTATCACTCAGAGAACATAGACACTCAGCTGCTTACGGGGTACTTAAGAAAATATTTACCCAAGATAGCTGAAGAGTGGGGCAAAGTGTTCAAATTACGGGCCCAAGGTCACGCAATGAGCGGACAGCTACAGAAGTGCCAGGCGTGAGCCTTCAAAGTCCATCTGGGTTTGTCTGTTTCAACAGCAGGTGATCACCAGAGCAGTCATTAATGACACGCCCTGTCTAAACAAGGATGTGGATTGTCGGCCCTGCCGTGCCATCTGTCCATACGACTCCTGTGTGGGTTTTTTTTTT
>JANRMT010062824.1:15369119-15388625 GCA_026402145.1 Polypterus bichir lapradei | reverse complement strand
ATATATAAATCCTAAGCCTAAAAGTGCAACGTTTTTATGTATATATAGAGTAGATATCATAGCTATATTTGGTCTATACTTTATCTTCGATTTTGATAAGTTAATTAAATTAGTTTTTTTGATTAAGAACGTATTAAAAAAAAATTTGTATTCCTTTTTTACGAAAATGTTGTAACACCAACATGTTAGCTACGATGTTGCGAAACAAATGCCATTTAATTCATTAATAAATAAACAATAAATAAACAAAAATCGCAAAGAGAGCCACTGAATCTACAAAATAAAAATAGGATGTTTATGGTAGATAAAAATAAAATTGCTTACTTACCTTGTATCTTCTTATATAATACGTTACCGTGGCTGTTCGTTTGTCTGTCCAGGATTTTATATCACCTGTAGCTCGCAAACCGTTTCACCTATTGACTTGAAATTTGGTACACATATACTATGTGACGTCTACTATCTGCTTTCGGGGTGATGATTTTTATTACTCTTTTTATTTTTATTTTATTTTATTGTAGAATCAACTCTCGGCAGCGCGCAGCAGGGCGGCCGTGAGGCGCGTGCGTATGGGCGCCGTTCTCATTCCCTACCACCTTCGCTAATCATTCTTGAGGCAGATTGAAGACTTAAGTGCCAGGTTAAGTGAAAAATTAAAGAAAACGTACTAAGTAATTGCAACACAAAAACTAACTTAATCAGATTTAACGCGAAAAGATGCGGACGAAAGAAGAGAAGCAGCGGGCCGCTAGGGTGGAGAAAAGAAGAGCTGCTTAGGAAGCATCAAGCGTATCAACCTCTGAGCAAACGAATGCTAAACAGAGACAGAGGAAGAGGATAAGAACTAGGAATGGTCAAGTCAAGTGTATTCACTGCACGTTATCGTGCAGTACGCCGTTACAGGTATAATATAATAGCGTATTTTAATCAAAATATAATTGCGGAATATGTTCAAAATAGTGTAAAAACGATGGAAAAAGTGAAGCCTTGTTTAAGGTTTTAAGTTTTTGACAGATTAATTTTTGTTTTGTGATGTAGTAATAATTTTTTACATGCAGAATTTTTGACGACATAAAAAAGTCAATTAAATGAATATTATTAATCTAGAACACAATAAAGTGTGCAGAAAGCAGAGGGGTGTGGATACTTTCCGAATTCACCGTATAACACACAGATAGACACTCAGATTGTCTCCTACATCCCAAGGCTGAATTTATTAGCCTGATAGGCAGTGCTAAGTTGTCCTTGGATGACAGAGCAAGTTGTGTGATAGACTGGCACCTGGGTGCCCAGTGCTGCCCCATGACCCAAACTTGGAATAACCAGGTTTAGAAAATGAATTCTTGAATTATTTATGATTCACACCTTATATCAAGACAGGATATGACAGAGGCGATAAGTTCTGCTACATGTTTGTGGCCTTTTGCATTAAGTACAATCCAAATTGTGTTACTGTTGCATTATGGGCCCTTCTTCTGCAGTGTAAAACTAGCCTTGGGAGAGCATAGAAGAGGAGAAGGTTTTTCCATTACTGCACTCACACATTACCTATCACAGTGACTGACATCTTGGACAAAAGCTGCCTTCTTGGCCAGCATGCCCTTCCTAACAAGTCACTTGGTAGTGCACATTCGGCCAAGGCTGACTTTGACTTCAGGACTGGGGGCCAGTGAGTGTCCTGCCTAAGGCTGCTTGCTACTCATTGCTAACTCCAGCTAAACTATACCAAATATAGAAAAAAATGTGGAGAAATGAACATGATCTTGATTGCTTTTACATAAATGACATGAACATGAATGAAAAAAGCATTCTCTTCACCTAATCCATGGCACAAAATGAACAGGAAACTGAGCAAACCAAAAATTCAGTCCTCATTTCACTTCAAGACCCCAAGTGTGTCTGATTACAACAACAGAGAACACAGCGACAATACAAAAACACCATCTCCTAAAGTTCTGTTATTATAACTGAGTATCGTGCACACCCTAACATAGAATTTTTCATGTACTGTATATAAAAAATCCTGATGTATATAGTGTGGACTATGGCCAGCCATTCATCCCAGCCAATACCCCCAGGCCACCAGAGGGAGCCCTCCCTGCGACATGGAGATACCCCGAATTCCAGCAGGGCATCATGGACTATGTAGTTTTAGTACACAGTCCTGCTGGATAACGTCGGGGCTGGCAGGAGACGCTGCAGGGAGGCTCAGAGATGTTTATTTTCCCTATTACCCGGAAGTACGTCTTAGGCACAGCGACAGAGGAAATGACGTACTTCCGGGATGAAGTTGATCTTTGATCTGACCCAAAAGTGCTAGGAAGTCACATGGACTGAGGGTTCAGAAGCACTTCCGGGTCAAGGACTATAAAAGGACTTGGGGAAACCCCAGAGGGCTGAGCTGAGTCGGGAGGAAGGGTGGCAATGCGTCTGGGAGAGGAGGATTGTTTATTGATTATTGATTGGTGTTTATTTATGAGTATTGTGGAGTGGAGGGTGTTTTGTGCATTGTATTATAATAAAAAGTAAACTTATTGGACTTTTATCTGGTGTCTGGCGTCTGGTCTGAGGGTTCAAGGGGACGACAGCGCCCCCTGTCACAATAGTAATAATAATAAATAATAATAATACATTTTATTTATTCGTAGACGCCTTTCTAAACACTCGACACCGAACAATAGATAAAGCACACATTATTAACAAAACTAAAATACAAAAATTAAAATCAGACAGAGCTATTGTAATTAAAGAGAAAAAGCAGTGTTAAACAAATGAGTTTTAAGTTTAGATTTGAAAAGTGAAAATGATTCAATGTTTCTAAGCTCAGATGGTAGTGAGTTCCAGAGCTGGGGAGCACAGCAACTGAATGCTCTGCTCCCCATGGTGGTAAGACGGATGAATGGGACAGTCAAGTGGATGGAGGAAGAGGATCTAAGGGTACGGGAGGGACTGGCAACATGGAGGAGTTCAGAGAGATATGGAGGGGCGAGGTTGTGGATAGCCTTAAAAGTTAATAGAAGACTTTTGAATTGAATGTGGAACTGAACTGGAAGCCAGTGAAGCTGCTGCAAGACGGGAGTGATATGGTGAATAGAGGGAGTTCTAGTAATGATGCGGGCAGCTGAATTCTGGACCCATTGAAGCTTATAAAGAGATTTGCGAGAAAGATCAAAGAAAAAGGAATTGCAATAATCCAGATGAGAAGTGACAAGGCTATGAACGAGAATAACAGTGGTGTGGGGAGTGAGGGAGGGGTGAATACAATTAATGTTACGCAACTGGAAATATGCAGACTGGGAGATGTTATTGATGTGGGACTGAAAGGATAAAGTACTGTCAAGGATGACACCCAGACTCTTAACCTGTGGGGAAGTGGAGACAGAGGAATTATCAATAACAAATGAAAAATGATCAGTTTTGGATAATGTTGATTTTGTACCAATGAGGAGAACCTCAGTTTTGTCACTATTTAATTTAAGAAAATTTGAAGAAAACCAGGATTTGATTTCTGCTATGCAATCAGTAAGTGAGGAGAGTGGAAAGGAAGCAGTAGGTTTGCTAGTGAGATAGAGCTGGGTGTCATCAGCATAACAGTGGAAGCTAATGTTATATTTATGAATGATATTACCGAGGGGATGGAGGTAAATAATGAAAAGGAGGGGCCCAGGACAGAGCCCACCTGAAGTAACAGCGGTGGGTGGGGATGTGAAAGTTTTAAGCTGAACAAACTGAGTGCGGCCTGAGAGGTAGGATCTGAACCAGTCTAGTGGAGTGTGGGTAATGCCAATCGAAGATAATCTATTGAGAACAGTAGTGCGACAAATAGTGTCAAAGGCTGCAGTCAGATCAAGGAGGATGAGAATAGGAATTAAACCAGAATCAGCTGCCATAAGGAGATTGTTAGTCATTTTGATAAGTGTCCATTTTCAAGGTGTATGAGATAGAACTTATATTGCACATTAAATGAAAGGAAAAAATATAATTTTCAGTTGTTGATTTTTTTTAAAATTTGCAACCCTCTCTGAAGACATGTTTTCACTTTATCATTCTGAGTTATAGAGTACAGGTTGATTGGATTTAAAATAAAATCTGAAGCACAATAAAGTTTGCAGAAAGTGAAAGGGTCTGAATACTTTCTAAATCTACTGTATGTAATAATCATCACAGGATGACAGATGACAAAAAGAGGCCTTTTGGCCTAATGGTCAGATTTCAGTTATCTTCAGCTGGACATTGCGTAATGTGGCAGATGCTTATGTCCTGACACTGCTTTTCACATGCATGAAATATTGTGAGGTAGAGCAATGAAGCGAGTCGTACCTTGAGCCACATTGTGCCGAGTCAAAGCCATCCACATGGTCATCACTAGAAGAGTCAGCTTCCACATGGTTATGGTAGAGTAAAATATGCCTTTAATGGAAGGGGGGTCCTAAAACAAAGAGAAAGGTTCAAGTTCAAATCCATTCTTAGGCCTGCAGAGGGCAATAGAGTTGGTAATTACATGTCTCACAAGAGGCCTAAGGAGGCTAAAGCAGACAGATGAGAGTTTTAATGGCACACCCTTTGACGGGAGGGTTCAGTGTGTTTAGGTTTTCTGCCGGTCTTAACAGTTAATCCTGGAAGAAGAAAAATCAGTGACTGCTAATGTGAATAATGTGCTGTAGAACGGTTAACCCATAATGCCAGAGTCCCCACACTATGCGCTTTCACCACATTAGAAGCATGTTTGGATTTCATAGTATCACAAAATTAAAAATGTAGATTTCCCAGGTATTGCAGCAAACTTTAGTCCAGCATTTCACACAATTATACAACAATATCTCTATAGCAAGTGAACTTAGGAAATGCTGCATGTCTCTGCATTCATCTACACACTCATTTATTCATTCATTCTCATACGGGGGTCTCCAACCTTTTTTCCCCCTCAGAGCTATTTTTACAAAATGAAAACGGCTGAGAGCTCCTCCTGTTTTCTAACGTTTATTCTCATCGCTTATTTCAACCCAGACAAACTGAATACGCTTGTTTTGCCTGAACATTTATAAAATGTTGATAGATAGACAGATAGATAGATAGATAGATAGATAGGAAAGGCACTATATAATATGAAAGATAGATAGATATTTTATTAATCCCAAGGGGAAATTCACATACTCCAGCAGCAGTATACTGATACAAAGAAACAATATTAAAATTAAATAGTAATAAAAATGAAAAAAAAAGAAATGTTAGCATTTACTCCCCCGAGTGGAATTGAAGAGTCCACAACTCACATTTTGCATTAAAACATCACAAAAAAATATTGAGTTCACCTGCAAGTGCATTTTGTACGTCTGTATGCATTTTCTAGTTTATCTCACACTATTGAATTAAAACATGAATGCTGTCAACACAAAACAATGCAATTCCAAATACACAGATGTGACTTATTCCTTTGTCATTTTGTCACATGTCACTGTGTCACTTTTTTCACAGGTCCAGTCGCATGTGTGATGTGTTTTTTAGTTAGTCAGATGACTGGCACTGAGGTGTCTGGTGGAGCGGAGCCACTGAGGTTCACTCTTATGGAGTCATTTCAATGTTCGTCTGTCAGTCTTGTTCTGAACTTTGATTTCATGACATTCACGTCAGACTCACAGAGGTATGGAGACCCAAACAAAGCAGACATTTTCAGAGCTGCTTGGTGAAGATTTTTCTAGTTATCTGGCTCTGCTAAGCTCCAGAAATGCTGTTGAGACTTTAACTGCACATTATTCTGACAGTTTACTAATATATAATATAGAAAATCCAATGTCTCTCGGTCGGTCTGTCTGTCCACTTTTCACGAGAGAACTACTTAATGGATTTAGATTGGGTTTTTTTCTATAATTTGCTTGAACATACTGGTTGATTTTGTGACTTCTCTCATTTCGCTATGTATCAAAGTTTGCTTGCGGTAATCGATTTATTTGTGCAATTCCCAGAGACAGGCAGCGGACCGAGGAGAGGGGCCTTCCTTACTCACGTGCCATCCTTGGGGCGCGTACCTTAACTCTGCTTAGCTAGTGAACAAGAGAACAATTGAATTCAACATTGTTTGATATTTAAAATAAAGTGTTACTTAGGTCTTGATGAGTTTGAGTCCGGATATTCTCTTAAGTGTACGCCACATTGAACAGATGAGATTGCAATTCAGATTGTGGATCGTGATTTTGTGTTAAAAGGATCGTGATATGATTTTTTGGAAAGATCGCCCACCCCTGATTTGACTAATCAAGTTTTCAAATTTATGTAGGATTCATTAACCCTTTGGCGAGCTACTTGGAAAGGGGTTGTGAGCTACTGGTAGCTCGCGAGCGACGTGTTGGAGACCACAGCTCTAGTGTTATTAATTTCTGAACCATTCCCTGGTATCTGTGGTTTGCCTGCTTTCAACCTGGTCAATGTGCCACTTCCTCAAACCTCAATTAGCCTTTTTCGTCCTTTGTTTCCTGTACTTTATAAGCTGTCCAAGTGGGCATTGTATTTATTGTCTGGTCTGCTTTTTTCCTTGGCTTCATCATCTGCCTGAGGAACCTCACAAGCATAGCCCTTCACCCACCACCACCATTAGCCTAAGCTGGTGTAGATTTTTTATGCTTTGATTTACTTGTAGAGTAACAGAGGTTTAGGAGCTGTGATGACCCAATCTAGATTTGCATTGTACATGATCTCCCAGTGTGCACTATGATTTCCTGTACCTCTAAGTTTACCCTAAAAGGTTATGGCTTTAGTAACATGTCCTCTTACAGACTGTGTTCCATTCAAGGCTGATTCCTACTTTACAGCCTATGCTACCAAATGTACAGAACAGGGAAAGCTGATCCTGAAAAATGGATGGACAAATGAATTGAAGCTACAGTCAAAACCTCTGGCATTCTTCTTGTAAGGCATCGGATGCTTCACATTTGAGACTATAACATCCTACCGTCAGCCCGACTGCTGTGTTTTCCTAACGTGCTGGATGGAGTAGGTGATGCAGCCATGAGCTCCCCAGCACCTGGAGCCAGTAACTCAATCTGCCAGCCCAGGAAGAGGAGGAGGATGAATTATTGAACAGACGCACATTCATTTTTTATAGGTAACGGTAATTGTATTTCAATTCTTCTCATTTCATGATTATATATTTTTAATCCTAATTACAAAATGATTTAATAATCTATAAGACTGAATACCATTCTTTTTTAACAACTCTTCCACCCACCAGACTACATGTAGCATGGTAGCTCAGTGGTTCTTCGTGCTGCCTGGAAGCTCTAGAGACTGGAGATTGACTTGTCTATAATATGTGTCCCATCTCCTGGCACAAAGTTGTGAGTCTGCTTTGTATTATACTGGCACTATGTCCATTGTTCGTTACAGATTTACTCTTCATACTGCTTAGATGGGCTTGTGCTCTCTGCTACCATATATTGGAAAATTCAGGTTCTGACAATGAATGAATGGATGCTTGGATGGCTGGTCTTTATTAGCTAAAATCCCATTAAAATATCTCATAAAGCACTCCTAGTGATCAGATGACTTCCAACAAGGGTTGAAAAGTTCAAAGTTGGCCCCCCAAAATGACCTCAAAAACAGCAGGCAGACTACTATTAGTGGCCTAAAGTCCATCCTTCCATATTCTTACCCAACCTAACAAACTTTTTCATTTTAAGGACCAGCAGAGTTTCCCTCTAGTATTAAGGCAAGAACTAAGCATGGGAAGGGTAGAGACATGCACTGCCACACTCTGCCAGGGAAAATAGTCTAACCTGCATGTCTTTAAGATGTGGGGATGAAAACTAAAGTGCCTGGAGAAAAACCTGCATTAACACAAGGAGAACACAGAGAGTGGCTCAAAACCCAGGTGCCTGAAACTGGGCCGCAGTGGTGCTGTTCTCTGTGCCACCATGCCATCTCCTAAAAAATAACCACTCATGTGGCCATTTTTCATATCTACTTAATTTAAGGATGTGAATGCCACAGTCAGTTTTAGCAAAATGAGATGAAAGGCTGGCACCTAGTGGGTTAAACACATATAGTCAAACAAGTTTATTACTACGTTCACATTGAGTTGAACAATGTCCTGGCAGTAGTGGGACTAACGGGAGAACCAGCTCTACACCGGGTGCCAGCTGAACCCAGGATTTAAAGTAAATATGAGGAAGTAGCAGTAACCACTGCACAACCATATCTCCCACTTACAAATTTCAAAAACGCTGCAAATCAGGACATAACAGTCAGTCATTGTCCAACCTGCTTTATCCTAACACAGGGGTTTGCTGGAGCCAATCCCAGCCAGCACAGGGTGCAAGGCAGGAACAAATCCCCGGGCAGGGCACCAGCCCACCACAGGGCGCACACACTAGGGACAATTTTAGGATTGCCAATGCACCTAACCTGCATGTCTTTGGACTGTGTGAGGAAACCCACACAGACACGGGGAGAACATGCAAACTCAACGCAGGGAGGACCCGGGATGCGAACCCAGGTCACCTTACCGCGAGGCAGCAGCGCTACCCACTGCGCCACCATGCTGCCCCCAGGACATAACACTTCATCTCTAAAATTAGGTGCTGGGGAGTTAAAGACTCCTTTCTATTCATCCTCATAATTTCTCCACACTCTGAAGTAATACACAAAAGTAGAAATGCCCTTAGAGATCCGTATTACAATTCCACCCTGGAGAGGCAGCAACTTGTCAACTGAAGGCCTCCAGAAATTATCCTGGGGTCCCAACTAGAAGTCCACCCCAAATTCTACCGCAGAGGTGCTGTTTTATGCAAAGTGTACAGCTGTGGTGGTCCTACACTTGCCTGCTTTGGTCCCGGGCATCTTGTCATCCTCCTCAGTATGTGCGTCTCGGGAACTGCAGGTCTGACATTGTGGTCAGCAGCACAGGAGCGCCGCAGGGGACTGTGTTGTCTCCGGTCCTGTTCAGCCAACATGCATCGGACTTCCAATACAACTCGGAGTCCTGCCACGTGCAAAAGTTCGCTGATGACACTGCTATCGTGGGCTGCATCAGGAGTGGGCAGGAGGAGGAGTATAGGAAGCTAATCAAGGACTTTGTTAAATGGTGCAACTCAAACCACCTACAACTGAACACCAGCAAAACCAAGGAGCTGGTGGTGGATTTTAGGAGGCCCAGGCCCCTCATGGACCCCGTGATCATCAGAGATGACTGTGCAGAGGGTGTAGACCCTTAAATACCTGGGAGTGCAGCTGGATGATAAATTGGACTGGACTGCCAATAGTGATGCTCTGTGCAAGAGAGGACAGAGCCGACTATACTTCCGTAGAAGGCTGGCGTCCTTCAACATCTGTAATAAGATATTGCAGATGTTCTACCAGACGGTTGTGGCGAGCGCCCTCTTCTACGCGGTGGTGTGCTGGGGAGGCAGCATAAAGAAGAAGGACGCCTCACGCCTGGACAAACTGGTGAGGAAGGCAAGCTCTATTGTAGGCACGGAGCTGGACAGTTTGACATCCGTGGCAGAGCGACGGGCGCTGAGCAGGCTCCTGTAAATCATGGAGAATCCACTGCGTCCACTGAACAGGATCATCTCCAGACAGAGGAGCAGCTTCAGCGACAGACTGAGGAGACCCCACACTATGCGACTCTTCAATTCCACCCGGGGGGGGGTAAACGTTAACATTATACAAAATGATTGTCTGTTATACCTTCATTTTTCTTATTCTTTAATTTAATATTGTTTATTTTTATCAGTATGCTGCTGCTGGAGTATGTGAATTTCCCCTTGGGATTAATAAAGTATCTATTTATTTTATCCTTACAATGGGCCCCAATGCTAGCTGAGATGGGCTCCAGCACCCCCCATGACACTGCACTGGATTAAGTAGGTTAGAAAATTACATGACGATGTGAAATGCTGGTTGACACATTGTCAGGTTCTTAAGCTCAAAAGGCTGCCTGCAATAAACTCTGGGGGACATTTAATTATCTCTTTAAAGTAAAAGAAGGAATGTCAAATGTAAAGAAAAAAGAAACCAGGAGCACCCATCCTGAAGTGTCATTTACTTACAATACATTTAGTTTTCAAAAGACAGCCATGTTTTAAACCCCTCAGAATAACATTCTGATAATTTACTTTCAGACTTAAATACTGTCAGCTATGTGCTTGTCCTTAGTTGAAAATACATCTGATGGAAAGTTCAGGTTGGGGCATGTTAAACATGCAGCCTCTTCAAGCTGTCATCACCGGCACACAGACTAAAACTCAATTGTATTTTTTAAATAGTCACTCAGGATCTGCATTATTATCACCCATTATGATCAGACCTATGTCATTCAGTTCAGGTTCATGGGGCCCAGAGGCTAAATCAGGACAGAAATCAGTCCATCACAGGGTATTCAGTATGGTGTGTGAACACCCATCCATTTTATAAGCCTGCTTATCCCAAAACAAGGTCATGGAAATGATGTCTGTCATATTCACGAAGCCCCAAACAAGCAGACATATACTGTACTTGGATAAGACAGCAGTTCATGTCCACACTGGAACCATTTATAGCTGTCCCATATCCTAACATGCATGTCTTTGGGATTTGAAGAAATAACATGGAGGAAGATCACTTGGATGTGAGGAAGCAAACAAACTAGGTTTGAAACTGGGTCCTTAAACCTATGAGGCAGCAGCATTAACCAATGTGGTAAGGTGCCTCCCATCCATCTATTCATTTACAAACCTAATAATCCAGTTCACAGTCACAGAATGCTGGTACCTTGCTACCTATCTTAACAGTACTGGCATAAAGCAGGAACCAACCCTGGATAGGATGCCAGTCCACTATGACACCCTGCATATTTTAAATGTTCACATATCCATCTATTCGTTTTACAAACACATTTATTCATTTTAAGTGTTACAGGAAACAAAGGCTTATTCATGAAGAATCTGTACAAGGAAGGAACCAAATGTAGATGGGCTTCCAGTCCATTAAGAAGCACCACCCTCAGAGACACATGTAAAATTAGTCTGGGCCAACTACAAGTCACCAATAACATGCACAGCTTTAGGATTTGGAGGAGACGGAAGGAAATCTACACAGACATAGCAAGAGCACGGACTTGACCAGGATTTGAACCCAGGTTGATGGCCACTATGCCGCCATATATAGATCTGTTTTATACATGTGCTTATTCCAGTATTTGGTCTTGGTAATTCAGGACCTATCCAAGCAGCATCAGACACAAGACAGGACCAGTAGTTAAAGTACCAACTACCATCAATCTTCTTCTTCTTTTTTTGGCTGCTCCCGTTAGGGGTTGCCACAGCGGATCATCTTCTGCCATATCTTTTTGTCCTCTGCATCTTGTTCTGTTACACCCATCACCTGCATGTCCTCTCTCACCACATCCATAAACCTTCGCTTAGGCCTTCCTCTTTTCCTTTTCCCTGACAGCTCTATCCTTAGCATCCTTCTCCCAATATACTCAGCATCTCTCCTCTGTAAATGTTCAAACCAACGCAATCGCTCCTCTCTGACTTTGTCTCCCAACCGTCCAACTTGAGCTGACCCTCTAATGTCCTCATTTCTAAACCTGTCCACCCTCGTCACACTCAATGTAAATCTTAACATCTTTAACTCTGCCACCTCCAGCTCTGTCTCCTGCTTTTTTTGTCAGTGCCACCGTCTCCAACCCACATAACATAGCTGGTCTCACTACCGTCATGTAGACCTTCACTTTCACTCTTGCTGATATCCGTCAGTCACAAATTACTTCTGACACTCTTCTCCACCCACTCCACCCTGCCTGCACTCTCTTTTTCATCTCTCGTCCACAGTCCCCGTTACTCTGTACTGTTGATCCCAAGTATTTAAACTCATCCACCTTCGCCAACTCTACTCCCTGCGTCCTCACCATTCCACTGACCTCCCTCTCAATTACACACATGTATTCTGTCTTGTTCCTACTGACCTTCATTCCTCTCCTCTCTAGAGCATATCTCCACCTCTCCAGGGTTTCCTCAACCTGCTCCCTACTATCGCTACAGATCACAATATTTTGTTTTGTTTTGGCTAATACTACTTAAACAAATTTATGGACCTTGGGGTACAGGGGTTCTTGGAAGTCCAAAAGTGTGCTGATATACAAAAAGTATTTCAGACACTGGAGGGATCCCCTTAGAATTGCAAAAAGCTTAGTCAAAGGACAGATTGTTTTTCTTAACAGAAGGAGGAAGTTCTGGTGAGCAGCACTGGACAGGAACCAGCCATGGATGGAATACCAGTCTATAAAAAACACTATACACAGCTATACATTCTGGGACAACTTATAGTCCTCTGTCAGAGATGAATATATAAATATAGATGAATATATAAATATGCATATATTTATAATTTGGAGGAGACTGAAGAAAATCCATAAGGACGTAGAGAGATTAGGAAGGTAGTGGACAGTTTTGTTGACTGGTGTGTGCTGAATCAGCTGTAGGTCAGTACCAGTAAAACTGGTGGTGGAGTTACAAAGATCACGATCTCCAGTTACTCCCTTGTCTTTGACGGGTGTGGATGTAGAGTTCATTCAGGAAGACAAGTATCTGGGGGTGTACATGGACAGTAAGCTAGACAGGTCCAAGAACTCATTGGCCATATATAAATAGGGTCAAAATAGGCCGTATTTCCTATGAAGACTCAGATCTTTTAGGGTCTGCAGAACTATGCTGCTGATGTTTTATGAGTGCGTGGTTGCCAGTGCTGTTTTTCCGCTGTAGTGTGCTGGGGGACAACATGAAAGTGGTGGACATTAGGAGGCTAAACAAACTAATTCAGAAATCTGGCTCTGTGGTAGGACAGACACAGCTTGAGAACTGTGGCAGATCAGAGAATATTGTCTAGGCTTCAATTTAGTATTAAAAATGCTAATCACCCACTTCAGAGGATGCAGACTGACTAGCATAAAGTGATCCTCTGGACGTCACAGGAAATCCTGCCTCCCCACAGCCATCAGAACCTGTAACTTCTCTTCAGGTCAATCCGCCACACTATAAGCCGTTTCCTTTTTCTCTAATGGATATCCCAGTACATTTTCAACTACTTAGATATGCAATAACTTGTCTGCTCTTCTCATGTGAATACTGTTTTGTTTTCAGAATGTGCAATATTTTCACTTAACGTGCAATATTATTATGTGAAATACTTCAAGCTCAGTATGCAATTACTGTCTAGTACAGGGGTTCCCAAATTTTTCAGCTCACGACCCCCAAAATAACCGTGCCAGTGACTCGTGACCCCCACTATCCTCGGAAGTGGTTAAAATATACAGTATTTGATTTTTTGGAAATCATCTCGCGACCCCCCCCCCAATGTCTCACGACCCCCCAGTGGGAACCACTGGTCTAGTATACTAGGGATTTTGTAAAATACTCACATGCATAGTATTTATTATATTTCATTACCATATACCTGTAGAGCAGGGGTCCTCAATCCCAGTCCTGGAGGGTCGCAGTGGCTGCAGGTTTTTGTTCTAACCCAGTTGCTTAATTAGAAAGCAATTCTTGCCAATAATTTAATTTCATGGCTTGTTGGTGCTTTAACTCTGCTATGTCAGCTCATTCTCATATCATAGATTTTCTTCCCCTTTCTGAAGATATCATCCAAATGATCTGAAGGCTAAAATGGACGAGTTATTCTCAGTCCTTCACTTTTTTCTCTTTACTTTCCTTCCAAGTATTTAATTAAACCCAATAGTGCATGATAAATACACACAGAGGTGTAAATGGAAACAAGCTAAAGGGAGAACTGCTGGTCTCCTTTGTCATTTGCATGTTATTGCTAATTAGAAGCAATTAAAACCAAGAATACAGCGTTTAAGACTAAAAGAAGCAATAAGGGTTCAAAATCTTAACAAGCGAGACGACTAAAAGTGTTACTTGAGCAATAAGAGCTTCTTATTAAGCAATTGGGTTTGGACCAAAAACCTGCAGCCACTGCGGCCCTCCAGGACCGTGATTGAGGACCCCTGCTGTAGAGCTTAGTAAATGATGATTTATTGTACTTTATTTTGATATTTATATATTTTTATTTTACAAGCTTATTTTGTATATTTGCTCTTGTGCCTTTCTCTATGTGTACAGTTGTAACTTAAATAATTTCCCTCAGGATTAACAGCGTTTACTGATTCTGACTCTGGTTGAATATGTTTGCTTATATAGCACCTTTCCTAATACTCTATCAGTTAATAGATCATTGGATAATTTTCATTTTTCACTTCTACCCTTTTATTGTTTATTCAGTATATTTTATAAGAATTTTATTAAAAAAAATATATATCACCAATAATTGAATATCGCAGAAGTAAGATAAGTAAGCACTAGTAAAGATGAATATGCTGTGTGTCATTTGAAAGAAGTGACAACAATAATCATTGACCTGTCCAGTAAGGTTGAACAAGTCAAGTCAACTTTATTTGTCATCCCACCATATACAAAATACACAGAAAGACAAAACGATGTTTGTCTGAATAGATAAATGGCGCCTGTGGTGTAGAATTGTGTCATCTGTGGTGCACATTTTATTTTTTTTCTCCGGCCGTCTGGAGTTTTTTTTTTGTTTTTTCTGTCCCCCCTGGCCATTGGACCTTACACTTATTCTATGTTAATTAATGTTGACTTATTTTATTTTCTTACTGTGTCTCTTATTTTTCTATTCTTCATTATGTAAAGCACTTTGAGCTACATTTTTTTGTATGAAAATGTGCTATATAAATAAATGTTGTTGTTGTTGTTGTTGTTGTAGAATGACATCTCATCCAAGCCTGGCTTCTGTCTTATCCCTGAGTTTGTTGGGATAGCCTGTCTCTTCCCAGGCCATTACTACAAATAGTGGACTCAATCAGTGTGGATGCACTATAAAAAAAAATGTTACATTTACGGTAAAAAACTGGCAGTTGGAGTCGCCAGGATTTTACCGTAAAAAAGAAGGTAACAATGTTTTTTGGTCTACGGTACACTTTAAAAAATAATGTTAAATTTACAGTAAAATACTGGCAGCTGGGTTGCCAAAATTTTACTATAATAAATAAGGTGACAATATTTTTAGGTCTACAGTATAATTTTATAGTAAAAACTATTTGGTCTTTGCAACAAAAGAGAATGTTTAACCATAACCAGAAACTCATGTTGTATAATAAATATGACAATCAATAAACAACATGAATTGGCAGAGTTAAACCCCAGTACATAGTTTGCATCAGTTGGTTAACAACAACCAATAGCAAGCATGTGCTATTTAACTATACACATTGATACCAATTCAATGTTTAAGAAAGATATGGCGCTTGCCTGGTAGAGAAGTAAAGTTTTCTCTTTTGTGGTGTATGGTGTCCTACTTATCGAATACAACCCACCATAAATCAGCTTCCATAACCTCAAAAAACCTTCAGCACGTAGGGAAAAATAAGTCTGCTAACAGGTTAAGTTTTTTTCCCTACAATTCAAAGGTATGCGGTTCACCAGGAACGATATTGTAAAAAGGGGCGTGTCCTTATGCAAATATCGTAACCGGTTTTACTTTAACAGTGATTTACCGTTTTACATTTTACGGTTGTTTACCTTCGTTATTTAACAGTTTTATACTGTAAAATTAACAGATTTTTTTCAGTATAACTGTAAAGCATCAATAAAAGGTATTTAGCATATTTTGAAGGTAGAAAAATTTTGATTTTACAGAACTTGGCTGTAAAAAATAATTAAATTTATTGTTTAAAGATATACAGGTAATTTTCAGTAGAACATAAGGTAACTTTCCTTTTTTTTTCAGAAAAGGTCTTTTACCTTCACCATTTACAGTATTTGTACCGTTAAATTTACTGACATTTTTTACAGTGTGGGATGGGTGATTTTGTGTGGATTATAGAGATGTGGAGGGTTTGTCTAAAATAATATGAAATGAATACAATAGAAAATAATGAAATTCAGTTCCACCATCGGGTTAAATACAAATGCACATAATTTGCCTAAAATATTTTACCTAATAAAAATATGTCTTTTTATAACCGTGCTTTTCTAAACTGAGCTGGGTGGCAAGATGTCGACTAATAATAATAATTACATTTATACAGCACTTTTCCTGACCCTCAAACTTTACATAGACAGTGGGGAACCACTTTAATCACCACCAATGTGCAGCATCCTCATGAATGACACAAAGGCTACCATTCTTGTGCCAATACACATTCAGATAGTGAAGAGGTGAGCAAGATGGTTAGCCAATAAGGGATAGGGGATGATTAGGGAGCCAGAATGACATGGCAGACAATATACAGTAGCCATGACATTGGAAAACACCTGACACTTTTTGAAAGATGTTCAAGGACCTTTTATGACCATGAAGAGTCAGGACTTCGGTTCTATATCACATCCGAAGGACAGCGGCAATTTTTAGAGCTCAGCATCCCTGTCACTGCAATGGGGCATTAGGGTCCACAAACAGATCTCAGGATAAGCACCCCTTGCTGACTTCACCATCACGTCTTCCAGTAGAAACCCATGCTTCCCAGTTTCATCTCCCATCCTAGTAGTGACCAGGTCTAAAACATGCTTAGCTTCAAGAGGATTACTTATGCTGAAGTGCAGGTGTATTACCATCTTTTAACAGTTAGTGATACTCCAACATGTGTGCCCGTTACTTTGCAGCTATACCCTATGGCACCCCTAGAGATAACAATGACAGACAGACACTTAGCTTGTGTGTGTCTGGTTTGTGGTGCAGATTAAAGAATGAGAGTGGCAGTTCAATCTCAAGTGGGAATGAATCATGATAGGAAATAAAAAATAACCCAATATCAGTTCAAATAAGTGGGCATACTTTTCACTAATCGCAGTAAATTGAAGTAGGGTGGAGAGTGTAAAAATGTTTAAAATATAAGCTAATTAATTCCATTGATGCCACCTACCCTCTAATTACAAATAAAAATGGCAGCTGCCCCAGCTCCTGATGTTTTTCTTAAACTCAACAAGTCCGGTTTGCAGTTAGGGTTAAAGCATGAGTGCTGGAGGAAGCATGGCCTTTGCTGAAATGGGCGTGATAAGGTTCAACCTGCAAGTGCGTTACGTTCCAACGATGCCACTTTACTCCCACAACTACCACCCACACATATGGATGCTAGCCAGGGCTGTCAAGAGAAAATCCGGGCCCCCTGTGCAGAGAAGGTGTGTGGGTCCGTATACAAAATTCTACACACATGTATGTGTGTATATTATTATTTGTAACAATCATAGATTATATTAATACATTTAAAAAAATACAAAAAAATTAAATTAATAAATTATAATACAAATTATGGGACGTGTTGGGTTTCATGGGCCCCCTTGAGCTTCATATGCTCAGGAGCGATGTACCGGCTGTACCCTCCTCTCCTCGGGCCTGATGCTAGCAGGTCGAGTTACTCGCTTGTCCAGTTTGTGACGTTTGGCCCCTATAAGTTTCAGGGATGGCTGCACTCTTCCGACCGGTAATAACAATGTCAGCCACCCGACCCCACTGAGGGACGGCAGAGCGTTCAACTTTCGCCCGTTACTTTCTAGCGTGGACACTGTCACCGTTCCCTGGAGAACCTGTGAGTCCAGGCCATACGAGAGTTAGAGGAGCGGAGTTCGATCGATGGAAAACTCAATCAACAAAACGTTCAGCACTAAAAATGAGGAGTTAATAAGACATGATAGCTTTAAAAGCGCTCCAGCTTCCACAATCGCGAACCGTATGAAAGGACTACTTACAAAAGTCGGACGATAAATAGTTAACAATCGCCTTATTAATAAGCAGCGAATCCCGCCATGGAGGTACGCTTAGCTGTTATACATATGCCGCATATTAATATGGACCTCCTGAGGTGAGCCAGCCTTCCTTAGAAAATACAGTAAATACTCAGATTCACAAAGGTGCTGAAAAAATCACTTTTGGTTAAGGATAATATAATAAATATAGAGCTAAGGCAAACAAAATATAATATAGCATAAGTTACGTAAGGCATCAGTAAACATCTGTTCATTACGGTCTGTGAGGATGATTTATCCAAGGTGAAGATGTCGTCTCCTCCTCAACCGTTGCTTCCACGCAGCAAAAAACGGTACTTGATAGAAAACAAGCAAACCAGCGCCTTAAAAGAGCTTGAAGTGACAGGAGCTCCGTGCAAAGAGTGTGAAGTGTAAACACACGCACTTGCACGCGCACGCGCGCACACACACCTGGAATTTCAAGGATCCGCAGCAGCAGCGGTAGGCGAGCCCAGTCTTCTCAAACAAAGCCCGGCTTGTCGCTCCGATGTCCTCTCTGTGTCCTTACGTTTGTTTATCGACAGCTCAATTGAAGGTAATAAGAGAATAAAGACAGAGATGATAATAATGATGATGATTGTCGTTCTCCTCCTCCTCCCATTTCTCCCGCAGTCAAGCGCTCCTTAAAGAGACAGGCTCCCTTCAGGAGCGCTTAGCCAGCCAATCCCGTTGTCTCTATTAGAATGCAATTATGCAGGAAGGGCGCAATTAATTTTCCCTTAACCGCGACACGCAGCTCGCTGGCTGTCCCGCTGAGACGCTCTTTTCTGGTGTTATTTGTAAACACGAGACGTGTTTCTGCAGGGCGGGTTGTGTTTATTCGGGTGTCCTTTCACTGATATTTGGAAGGTCGAGTGATTTTTCACTCTTAAATGACTGTTCCTTTTGGTAAGACATAAAATGTGGAAATGTGTCGTTTCTGGAAGCCTGAGCCGTCGCTACTTACATCAACAACTCTGAAAAGTCCACATGCAGACATGTAATGGCTGGAACCAAGACCAAGATCTGAAACATGAGATCAACATCAGAACCAGAGATCCTGAAGCACAAGCACAAACCAAGATCAGACATCTCAAGATTCAGACTTGATGCAAAAAAATATGCAGACACAGCCCAGACTAGACACCTCACTTCCCTGACAAGAAAAACAGTAAATGTCAGTCCTGGATGAAGTCAAAGTCCCCAAACAAAGTCCAGATCAAGAACAGTTTCACCTACACTTCAGAACTGGTAATCCATCTGAAGCTAAGCGTGTTTGGGACTGGCCGGTACTTACAAGGAAGACCAACCAGGAAAAGCTTGGGCTCCTGTTGGTGAAGCCATCAGGGGGTCTGTGTGTGGATCCCAATGCCTCAATGCAAAGATGGGGATACCGTGCTGTCTTTCGGATGAGATGTAAAGCTGAGGTCCTAGCTCTCTGAGGTCATCTTTGAAAGAGTCATGTGTTGCTTAATATCAGGCTAAATTTCCAACCAGTCTGGTCATTCTGGCTCACTAATCACCCCCTGTTCCTTATTAGCTGACCAGCTCTCTCACAATAGCTACTGGGTGGTAAGTGTACTGGCGCAAGAACGGCTGATCTCGCATTAGCCAGGTAGATGCTGTACATTAGTGGTGGCTGAAGTGGTTCTTTGATTAGCTAGAAAACCACTATATACCTGTAATAATAATAATAATAATAATAATAATAATAATAATAATAATAATA
>JANRMT010062824.1:15358076-15369109 GCA_026402145.1 Polypterus bichir lapradei | reverse complement strand
TAATAATAATAATAATAATAATAATAATAATAATAATAATAATAATAATATTGTACACTTTGAGACCCAGGGAAGATACCATGAGACTAAGATCAAAGTCAATGTAGGACAACTTGGGACCCAAACCATAACTAATAGGAGACATCTTGGGACCAGCACCAAGACAAAGATTAAACACTTCACCTCAAGAATATACACCTTTATGACCAGACCCAAACCAAGACCAAAAAGTATGAGAACTAATCCAGTGCCAGGAGCTTTTGAATCCAGCCTGAGATTCATATCAAATACTGTACATCAGGGCAAAAATCAGACATAAGAGAACCAAGATGAAGTCTGGCTAACTCTTAACCCCAAACCAAAGCCAGGAACCTTGAGGACCTGACCCAATCTAACAGCAGTCACACTGACACCTAAAACAAGAATAAATACTAACAGAGCCAGATCCAGACTAGACACCTTGGTACTGTTATGTCACCTGTAAGATGGTACAGAAAGGAGAAAACAACTAGCAAATGAACAACAGTACCCTCACAATTGAGATATCAAGAACTATTTAAACATGCTAACAAAGTTCAAGGCAGATGACAATTCATAGTCAAGGATCACGCAGTATTCTAATATTTGCTTACTTCTCCCTTTCCTTGGGCTAGTTCAAATTGTGGATGCCTGTCACAAAGCTCCACCTACCATCACAGCACTTAAAATCCACCAGGAAGAGGTGGAGACATTCCTTTAGTATAGCTGGATTGGCAGGAGCTGGCAAAGTAGTAGCCAGTAACGCAATTGGAAGCACATGTTTGGAGAAATGGGATGAGTCAACTTGGTAAAGCAGTGTGGAGACTGCAATTTGCATCTCCTTTCACTACAAACTTGTGAAAATCAGCAAGCATTTGCAGCTTAAGCTTTGCTGCCTCATGGCTCCAGGCTTAGCCACTATCTTTGTGGGGCTGGCATATCTCTCTGTGACTCCCATGATTTTCCTCAGGTACCTTGAACCTCCCCAATACAACCCACAGATGAGCATATTGGATTAATTGGTGATTCCAAACTGGAGCATTGTGAGTGTGCCTGGCAATGGACGGACACCCCTTCCGAGATTGATTCCTGACTTGGACTGCTTAACAAGAGAGGGTTCAGTAAATAATAAGTTGGATGGATAAACTGGCAGCATATTTTCTATGTTGGGCATTCCAGTAATTAGTTGAATGAGCTTAATCTGAATTTAAGGTATTCATTAACCTCCTGGAGCTCTCTCAATATCACAAGGCACAGCACCTGATGCTACACACAATTCAACACGTGCACGTTAAATTGTCTTTTTTTTGCCCTCTGGCAGATTGTAGTGTTCATCCGAGTGGCGTGTCTCTGGTGCTGGCAGCTCATGAAGAATCCTTACCAATCTGTTCTCAGTAGATGACTGACAAGGAAGTGCCACACTTGGTGAGCCTGACAGGAGGCGGCCTGCCAGTGTCTGCACACACACACGCAGATATGAGGGGGAGCAGCTGCACCAAACAGAGAGGCTAATTTCTGTAGAAGTTCTCTTCTCATTAATAAGATGCAGTTAATCCTCTGTGAACGTTGCCATGTCTTTGGTATGTAATACACACATTTTTTTTTTACCAGGGAAACATTTTCTGCAAAATGTGGTAAGATAGTAATGTTCTGGTCCTGCCCTCTTACTGCATCTGCGTGGTCCTCCATTTCCACCTCCATTTTATACGTATTACTATTCCCTGTTTTTCTCATTCCATCATATTCATTTAATAAGAAGTGGATTTCTGTACGTTTTATGAGCATTCTGCACAAAAAAATTAATTCTTGGAGAATGTTACTATTACTCAGCTAACTTAACTTGACTCTCAAAATGAGGCCTTGCATATCCATTTATAGTACAACTGAATTCAATTGCATGGGTATCACATTAGAAAGTATAATTTATATTGAAGCTGTATGAATAAGGGTGGTGCGGTGGTAGCGCTGCTGCCTCGCAGTTAGGCGTCCCTGGTTCGCTTCCCGGGTCCTCCCTGTATGGAGTCTGCATGTTCTCCCTGTGTCTGCGTGGGTGTCCCCCCACAGTCCAAAGACGCGCAGGTCAGGTGCATTGGCAATCCTAAATTGTCCTTGGTGTGTGCCCTGCCCAGGGATATGTTTCTGCCTTGTTGGCTGGGATTGGCTCCAGCAGACCCCCATGACCCTGTGTTAGGATATAGCAGGTTGGACTGACCTTGTATCTCTGATTTATGTAAGTACTGTATCACATTTTGGTTTGGTCCATCCCGTATGCTTTCATTATTTTTCAGATGTCTCTAGAACTGGGTGGCGCAGTGGTAGCATTGCTGCCTCACAATAAGGAGACCTGGGTTCGCTTCCCGGGTCCTCCCTGTGTGGAGTTTACATGTTCTCCCCGTGTCTGCGTGGGCTTCCTCCCACAGTCCAAAGACATGCAGGTTAGGTGCATTGGTGATCCTAAATTGTCCCTAGTGGGTGCCCTGCCTGGGTTTTGTTCCTGCCATGTGCCCTGTGTTGGCTGGGATTGGCTCCAGCAGACCCCGTGACCCTGTGTTAGGATATAGCAGGTTGGACAATGAATGAATGACTGACTGTATGAATGAATTTCATCGCTTTAATTGACAGCACTACGCACAGAAATTATTTCCAGTGTATATTGCCATTACCAATTGCCATAGGGTTCACTTGACTGAAATTGATGTTTTAAGCTTTAAAAAATTATTTTTGGAACATTTGCCATGGTGGCACAGTGGTAGCGCTGCTGCCTCATAGTAAGGAGACCTGGGTTCGCTTCCCGGGTCCTCCCTGTGTGGAGTTTGCATGTTCTCCCTGTGTCTGCGTGGGTTTCCCCCCACAGTCCAAAGACGCGCAGGTTAGGTGCATTGGCAATCCTAAATTGTCATTGGTGTGTGCCCTGCCCAGGGATATGTTCCTGTGTTGGCTGGGATTGGCTCCAGCAGACCCCCATGACCCTGTGTTAGGATATAGCAGGTTGGACTGACCTTGTATCTCTGATTTATGTAAGTACTGTATCACATTTTGGTTTGGTGCATCCCGTATGCTTTAATTATTTTTCAGATGTTTCTAGGACTGGGCAGCACGGTGGCGCAGTGGTAGCATTGCTGCCTCGCAGTAAGGAGACTCGGGGTCGCTTCCCAGGTCCTCCCTGTGTGAAATTTGCATGTTCTCCCTGTGTCTGTGTGGGTTTCCTCCCACAGTCCAAAGACATGCAGGTTAGGTGCATTGGCGATTCTAAATTGTCCCTAGTGTGTGCTGGGTGTGTGTGTGTGTGTGTGTGCCCTGTTGTGGGCTGGTGCCCTGCTTAGGGTTTGTTCCTGCCTTGCGTCCTTTGCTGGCTGGGACTGGCTCCAGCAGACCCCCGTGACCCTGTATTAGGATATAGTGGGTTGGATAATGACTGACTGACTGACATTTGCCATTATACAGCTACTTTAAATAGATTCAGCCAAAACTGAGCATTTTTATAAGATTCAGGTATCTGTTTCAAGTACAATTGCTATAATTTGTTTGAATGGCATAATAGCTTGGCTAATTTATGTTTATGAAAATGAAAAAACAAATTTCATTGGCATAGAATCACCACTAGTTATCTCACACAGCAATACTGCTAGATCGGCATTGACAGAGTTTAAGGGGTGGCCAATGAATGCACTATGTTACTAACATAAGTCTCAAATACATAAACAGCATTTTTCCTGGATCTTCTAAGTCCACTGTTAATAATATGTTAATAATCAACGAATATGCTGCATGGTGACACACTGCTGCCCTTATTAAAGAGCCCAAGGGCCGTATCCTGGGTCTGCCCTACATGGAGTTTGCATGTGAGCTTCCCTCTACAGTCCAAAAGACAAGCAAGTTAGAACATTAGAACAATCTAAATGAGAACAGGCCATTCAGCACCAACAAAGCTCGCCAGTCCTGTCTATTTATTTCTTCCAAAGAAACATCAAGTCGAGTTTTGAAAGTCCCTAACGTCTTACTGTCTACCACACTACTTGGTAGCTTATTCCAAGTGTCTATTGTTCTTTGTGTAAAGAAAAACTTCCTAATGTTTGTGCGAAATTTCCCCTTAACAAGTTTCCAACTGTGTCCCCGTGTTCTTGATGAACTCATTTTAAAATACAAGTCTCGATCCACTGTACTAATTCCCTTCATAATTTTAAACACTTCAATCATGTCACCTCTTAAACTTCTTTTGCTTAAACTGTAAAGGCTCAGCTCTTTTAATCTTTCCTCATAATTGAACCCCTGTAGTCCTGGAATCAGCCTAGTCGCTCTTCTCTGGACCTTTTCTTGTGCTGCTATGTGCTTTTTGTAGCCTGGAGACGAAAACTGCACACAGTACTCAAGATGAGTCCTCACCAGTGCATTATAAAGGTTGAGCAGAACCTCCTGTGACTTGTACTCCACACATCGTGCTATATATCCTAACATTCTGTTAGCCTTCTTAATGGCTTCTGAACACTGTTGGGAAGTTGATAGCTTAGAGTCCACTATGGCTCCTAAATCCTTCTCATGAGGTGTACTCTTGATTTTCCGACCGCCCATTGTGTATTCAAACCCAATATTTTTACTTCCTATGTGTAATACTTTACATTTACTGACATTAAATTTCATCTGCCACAAATCTGCCCAAGCCTGTCTGCTATCCAAGTCCTTCTGTGATGACATAACGGATTCCAAATTATCTGCTAATCCACCTATCTTGGTATCATCTGCAAACCTAACCAGCTTGTTACTTATATTCCTATCTAAATCATTTATATATATTAAAAATAGCAGCGGCCCTAGCACTGACCCCTGTGGAACACCACTCAGTTTAATAAAAATTACTAGTTTAATAATTCTGAGAAACTCAGATTAGTTACATTCAACTAATTCATTCCACTGTGGTTAGCACAACTCTATTTGAATTGGGCTTAAATCATTTGATTCATTTAATGTGAAATTCTGGCATGTAATTGAATTAAGTTTCTCCAATGAATCATTTTTTTGAGTGGCATGGCATCCCATTGGAAAAATCAAGGTCAATTGTTTTACAGCTTTCAGTTTGATCTCTCTTCATCATCCTCTATATTATCTTCTGAAAACAGGAGCCACACTTATTAAGAAGCGTTTATTTCATTCCATTTGAGATGTCTAGGGTGATGTGATGTTTCTTTTTCTCTCTGTTTGCTTCTCTTATCCTTTAACTTACTTATCTTTCTAATGTTTGACAACATTCTCATTTGCTTGTTGCTCATTTTTTTCGATTAAAATTAATAAAAATTAATTCCAAAAAGTGTGATTTGGTGGCCCAGAGGTTAGCATGTCTACCTTGCAGCTCCAGGAGTCTGGGTGCAAATACACATTCCTGCATTCACATGCTCACACATTGAATCTGAGGCTGTTGGAGTGTGACCTTCTATGTGAAGTTTGCAAGTTCTTCTTCTTCCACAGTTTAAAGCCATTGTATTGTGTCAATTTACATTCATTTAATGGAAACACAATCCAGGGTTTTATTTAGACTCCTTAAAGTTCAGGGATTATAGAATGAATCTATTCCTTGAGGAGGAGGAGTGATAATTAGCAGAGCAAGTGATTCATATGGCTATCCTGGAGGTTTCTGTCCTTTACAGAATATTGGATGAATTGGTGATTCCAAACAGGACCATTGTGAGTGTGCCTGGCAATGGACAGATACCCCTTCCGAGATTGATTCCTGAAGTCATTCTTTGAAATAGATGGCTAGAAGCTGAAATCTAATTTGGCACACCATGGGTACGAGAGATTGAGCTCAATGACAGGCCAGTGCCCCATGCAGGGTTGGCTCCTCTCTTGTGCCTGATGCTGCTCTGACTCTCCTTGTTGATGGATAATCTGGTTTATAAAAAGTAGAATGGCTTTGGAGAAAAAAAAACACATGGAATTATAAAAACGACCAACCTATATTTCATATTGTGCCTTTCTATAGTGAACGTCATGTCAAAGTGCTTTACAAGTACAACTTAATAGCATTAGATAAGTACTGAAGTTGTCATATTTAGGGCCCACATTGTGCTCTCTTGGGTGGCATCCTGAATACATCCTGCCAGGGATGCCAACCTGGAGAAATTTAGAAATCCTTGCAGGATGTACAAATGCATTAATGGTTGTGGAGAAGAGCCAGTTATGGCATACTCCCCATGCCGACTGATATTAGCAACCAGGGACAGCTGCATGTATTGTTCAGGCTCCAGTTGGGTGGCCAAGTTTAAGGATAATAAAGTTTGGCAATTTGTAATCACTTTTTAGCATTGCGCTTTATTACTCAGGCAACTCTCCTCTCATATACAGTATGTATATATATATGTGCTCAGTGATAGACTGACACACCATACAGGGTTGGCACCTCTCTTGTGCCTGATGCAGCTCTAACTCTACTTGTTTCTGTACTGGATAATCTGGTTTATAAAAAAAAGTTTAACTGGTTTTGGAAAAAAAAATATGGAATTATAAAAAGAACCAACCTTTATTTCATATTGTGCCTTTCTATAGTAACCATTATGTTAAAGTGCATTAGAGGTACAATACAATAGTTTTACATACTGTAAATATGTAGTTGTCATATTTAAGGCCCAAATTGTGCTATCTGATTAATCAATGAAAGGAACAATCTACTGTCCAAGAGAGGGTGACAGCCTGGTGTGTGGTGTCATTGTGCTGGCATGATGTAAAACGGTATTATTGTTTATGCTCCAGATGAATGGACAAAAGTTTAATATAAGCACAATATAGCAATATAGCTTTTAATCTTAATGTTCGCTCGCCGACCCCTGGGCCAGTCGCGTATGGGGAAGCAGATGTACAATTCAAACATATTGTTATTTTCATGGGACTTGTTACATATGCATAATAGACTATTTTACATCACAGCGAGTAATTAACCATAGGAAAAAATAGGAAAAAGTAATAAATTGAAAGAAAGTTATATTTCATGTTGCATTAGAGGTATTCATTGCGTTATACGTTTTCATTCTGTTTGGCTTTGAAATTAACACGCAAATACTTTTTAAACTTACACCTTAACTATAAAACTTCTGTAAAAACAAGACTTGGAATTAACTTTTCATCAATATCGCATTGAATTTTAATTTCATATTTGGAGTTACATCGTGACTACGCAACGTATAACCGCCCGTGAGTGAATATCGTTTCTTTCTCTCTCATAAATAAACCGACTTTTTCGAATGTTTGTCATTTGATTTGTTAATTGTCATTGCAAAAGCTATTTTGACAGGAAACTGTAAACGTTTTAATACGAATGGCATATCAAGATCTCCACTGATGTCTAATGTTATCCCCTGAAGATGTACTACATTACCTTTATTGTCGCACAGTTAAAGTTTTACATGTCAGAATTGTTTGACCAATTTTGAATACAACTAATCTTGTCCTATTGCATAGCCCATCACTCAAACATAAATTACGCAATAACATTATGATACATCCTTCTTTCAACAGTAATTCGGCCGATGGAAGACCAGTCGGTGTTAACGGTTGTAGATATTCTACGGGATATTGTAAGTTGATGTTTTCATCTTCCGCACCATCACCACCAACTCTTTCATCATAGTCTATTGATATACATTTAACCAATTTGCCGTGTAACCAATCGACAATTTTCACGTTAATTCGTTTGACTTCATCGTTTCTCAATGCTAGGATTGCCCATGTACTCATTCCTTCTGTTGATAACCCTTCGGGATGAAATTCTTCAATAAGATTTGGACATAATAAGTCTTCTTTTATTGGGAACTTTAAGTGAGGAAAACGTAAATATTGATAAGAGTTGAGAGTGCGGGAACTGTGTCTGACAAAAGCATTCACACGAATGAGAGGTAAGAGAACCGTAGGTGTGGACCATTGAGCATAAATGGTTGAGAGGAGGGCGGGACTTGAAAAAATCTCTTGGCAATAGTCTCGTCTCATCTCAAGATTTTCTTTTATAATAAAGAGATATGTGTTTGCCCTTATTACTAGCAGCAGTTTGATAGAGGCTGACATTAAAGGCAGGCCAGCTCCTGTGAGAATGTTAACATTTTAGTATCTGCTGTGCAGGCCTGGTTCCAGAGGCGAAGCCGCCATCGTGTCATTTAATTTCAGCCACCCCCTTCACCCTATAATACCGTCACTCGTTTTCTAAACCAGTGTATTTAAAATTAAAATTTTTTGCAATTGCCTTAATGTCAAAAAAAATTTAAGAAAATTTCTTCGTAGGTAGAAGAAAACTTGACTTACGCATTTAACGAATTGACGTCAAGTTTAAGTAATTCATCAGTAAAATTCCGATTAACACTACAAAAACTTTTGATTGATGTGCTGCGTACTTGAGCTGCCACAATTCACGGTGTTGTGATTTGCCCATTTTTCTTTGAAGCAAGTTACCGACATTTGATGGGAAAAGACGAGCCCGGTGTCGTTCCTGCGTTTTGTTGAGGGCAGCTGTGGCCCTCTGTGTTCGGCCGCCTTCACACATGCACCCTTTGCACGACTGGCAGAACCGGGCCTGCTGCTGTGTATTCACCTGCCAGGGCTTTTATGTGACAATTACGTTTTTTTCTTCTGAATTAAACTCTGATCCCACTGCCTTACCCGGGTCAGTCCACAAAACAAAGTCGATCTTTACCCACAATCACAAGCAGATACTGTCACGCTTTATAAACTAGCTGGAGTGCAAATGAAAGTAAAGATGGCTTCCTCAGGTTTATTTTGTCAGCTTCTGCTACATCAAATGCAATCAGTATATGAAGTGTCGTTATGAAATGTCTACGGCTGCTTGAGATCAATGTGGGTGAATAGACAACTCAGTATTTAAAACTATATGATAAGTTTGTTATATTTTCTCATTTTTATGTGATCCCACTGATGATCTATTCTCTCCCTATAACAGAGTCATGATGTTGGCTAAGACACATTTCACTTTCTAATTTCATGCCTAATTGCATTCTTGTCAATTCAGTTACTTGGGTTACGTTTGAAGTACGTGCGGTCGCTAACAGTGAATCGTCACGCTTTAGTCTTGCCAACAATTACACTAATTAGAGACACTCAGTTTTAATAGTGGCGGATATCTCATTAGCAAGTCAACTGGATTTAACAACAAATAATGGTTTTGGATGCATGTTAAAGTCTTTGTAATCTCCTGAGGTAAAGAACAAAAAAGTCAAAACACCAACTTCAAATAAGCTTTGTGTTTGATTGGAAAAGAATGAAACACTTTTTACAGTACAGCACGCAGAAGCAAATTTTAGATGGCATAACTGATTAACATTGCTTTATCTTTTTCTCCTTGTTGACTGCCAATGTCCAAGGCTAGGGACCTCAGCCTATTAAGAGTCCTGGTGGTTCCATCCTTGCCATGAGCTATGCCCCACTATTGTTTGATCGCAGAGGTTTATTGAGAGTTCCTTGAATTTCTTAGGCTGCTTTTTGTCCTGACATGCTGTGTGAGTTTTGAATTTTGAGACCTTTATATACACAGGTACACGTGTGCCTTTCTAAATGATGTCAAATCAATTCAGTTTGCCACAGGTGGATTCTAGTCAAGTTCTTGAAACATCTCAAGGAGAATTTAAACAAACAGAATGAACCTGACCACAGTTTGGGGTGGCAGAAGACTCAGAGCTGGAATTGCTACAAAAGGGGCTTCTATAAAGTACAGAATGACGGGTCTGAGTGCGTATATGAAAGTGAGATTTCAGTTTTTTTAATAAACCTTTCTTGAAACATGCTTTCACTTTGTCATTATGGGTTATTGAGTGTAGATTGAGGGCAAAATAGCAAATGTATCCACTGTAAATGCAGGTAGTGTGGCCCAGTGGCTAAGGCCAGAGACTTCAGTCCATGTAGCTGAATTAGTTAAGCTTTCTGCTCCATGTCCTTACTGAGTTGCTTAGCCCGCAAAGGCACCAAATTTATCAATTAAGCAGTACTGTATTAAAACACTTGGGTACGAGGGTACTACAGAAAGGTGATATATGAACTAAAGTGTATCATTTGGTATGCTTAAAATCAGTTTCTTACTAACAAAAGTGGAGAGCGATATGCAAGGTCAGAAAAGAAACAGCCTAAAACCCAGAGGCCTGGACGCAGGTAAAACTGCAGTGTGTCAGCATCTCCAATACTCACTTACTTGTTGGAGTACTTACGTAACTGAAACTTTGTCTTTTCACTATAATTATGAGCCATAGGAGGATTTCAGCAGATTACTGCTTGGCGTCCTTCGGCCTGACACGACTGCATGCTTAGGAGGCTGTTCATCTTGTGTTGTTCACCCTGAATTAGCCACACGCTACTCTAAACAGTTACAAACAAAGAGCTGGTAAATCACTTTTGAACAGTTTTATAAACTCACATTGACATTTTGTGGTTTTTTTTTTTTATTGGAAGGTCCCCATGTAGCACGTTATACTCATAATTGGTATCAAAAGGAAATGCATAAAAATAAAACAAAAAAAGTTGAATGTAAACTTACAAAATCCATTTACTGAACCCAGTTACTCCATATGTAGGACTACAGAGATACAGAGCAAGAGCCACCCTGAATGGGACAGCAGTTCATCACAGGACAAGGCTCAGTCTGAGCCACCAGTCATCTTAACAGATGTGTGAGGAAAACTGAGAATGCTGAAAATAAAATCTTCAGAGACACGAGAACATGTAAACTACACATTTATACAGTGACTGGGCCAGAATTTAAACCGAGTCCCTCGGAATTGTGCCATGTTCCAGTAGTAGCTGCTTTACCTTTTGTGCATTTTCAGGGCTGCTTATATACCATATTTACCGTATACCGTATTTACTCGTGTAAGACGCGCACTCTAAATTTTACAAAGAAAATCGGGAAAATCGTTTTGCCCCGTGTACGACACGCGTTGTAATTGTATACGAAACTTTTAGAGAGAGCGAGAGTGCGATCGAGCGAGAGCGCAAGCAAGCGAGAGAGAGAGTGCGAGTGCGCGAGCAAGCGAGAG
>JANRMT010062824.1:15322966-15358066 GCA_026402145.1 Polypterus bichir lapradei | reverse complement strand
AAGCGAGAGAGAGAGTGCGAGTGCGCGAGCAAGCGAGAGAGAGAGTGTGAGTGCGCAAGCAAGCGAGAGAGAGACTGCGAGTGCGCGAGCAAGCGAAAGAGAGAGAGCATGAGTGTTGTCGAGCAAGCGAGAGAGAGAGAGAGCGAGTGGGTCCAAGCAAAAGAAGTAAACATTACAGAATTACATTTCCTTGTGTATGACGCGCACCTGATTTTCTAATGCTAATTTTCGGGAAAAAATGTGCGCGTGGTACACGCGTAAATACGGTATTTCATAGATGTCTATTCAGGCAAGTGGTTGGGAGCCATTCCTGGACAAAACCCCATTCTATTCCTCAACGTACCCCCCACATTGACTATCTTGGCCTTTCATTAGCTTTGTGTCTCCTAGTCTAACTCGTTTTCTTTTCCACAGAAAGGATCAGTGTTGGTTCCACTTCTCTTTTCCTTCTACATTCTTTTCTCTTTTCTTTCTACATTCACTCTTGTGGACGCCTGGAAGGACCAGGAGAGGGACAATACCTCCCCCGGGCCATGAGAGGGCAGCCCCCCTGGTCTGCGTGGGGGCCACGGGAACAGAGCTTGGAAGGTCATCCCCATGGTCATGGAGCCTTGGAAGTGCTGCCGGAAGATTTAACAGGAAGCACCTGGAGCTCATCTGGGTGAACTATAAAAGGGGCCACCTCACTCCATTCAAGGGCCGGAGTCAGGTGGAAGAGGACAGAGCTTGTGACGGGAGGAGTAGAGGTGGCAGAAGAAAGTCCGAAGAAATAGAGACTGAACTGAGGTTGGATTGGACACTATATTGTGTGTGCATTATGGATAACAGAAGTAAAACGTGTGTGTTTTGGAACATTCTCTGTCTGCCTGTTTGTGCTCGGGTCCAAAGTTCACACTCTCTATGTAATGTTATTTCTTTGCATGGCTTCTCCAACCACCACTATGTGCTGATAATGCACAGATCATTCTCTCATTTCCCTCTTGTAACCCACAGGTGTCAGCCAAGATCTCCAGCTCTCTTTCTGCCATCTCCTCATAGATGAATGCTTATCACCTTGAACTTAACCTATCAAAGTCTGATACCCTATACTTGCCTTCTTCTTCCTCAAAATTGTCTCTAAGCATTTCTCTTGAAGATGTTGACCTTTAACCATAAGTCATGGTCAGGAATCCTGGCATGACCCTGGACTCCTCACTTTCTTCCATCAAGCATCCTCAGTGTCTCAATCCTGTCATTTCTTTCTTTATGATATTCAGAGGATTTGACCCTTCCTGACTAATTATGCCATGCAGTTACTTGTTCAGGCACTGGTTCTCTCTTGAATGGACCATTGCAACTCTGCCCTGTTGGGACTGCCTACAACTGCTATTAGACCTCTCCAGCCCCACCAAAATACATCTGCTTGACTGGTTTCTCTTGCTACTCGTTTAACTCTTACTACTTCACTGGCATTCTATTGCCACAAGGATCCAGTTCAAAACTTTTGTCTTGACCTGTGCTTCTCTGAATGGTTCTGCTCCTCAGTATCTCCAGTCTTTAGTCTTGATATAGGCCCTTCAAGAAGTCTTTGTTCTGCCTATGCTAATCTGCCGGATCTCCCTCATCTTGCTTGGCATGCCAAGACTGGACAATGCCTTTCGATTGTTGCTCCAAACCTGTAAAATGATCTTCCTTGGTTGATTTGAACTGCACCCAGTTTACTCATGTTTAGACATCTTTTGAAAGTGCAACTTTTTACCAAATATTTTGGAACTGCTTAGTGTCTCTTCAACAGGATAGCTGCTGCTGTATTCACATACTGATTTTGGTCGTAGTCTAGTTGCGTGTATAATTATGTAATAGTAGTATGACTTCCTATTAACTAGCTTTTAATCCTGTTCTCTGTTGCTTTTGGTGCTTTCACCTTCTAATCATTCTTATATGTATTATAACCTGCTTTGTAAGTCACCTTGGATAAAGGCATCTGCTAAATAAATAACAGTAATAATTAACCTAGTACATATGTTTGAGAGGGTGGCACAGTGGCGCAGTGGGTAGCGCTGCTGTCTCATAGTTAGGAGACCCGGGTTCTCCCTGCGTGGAGTTTGCATGTTCTCCCCGTGTCTGCGTGGGTTTCCTCCAGGAGCTCCGGTTTCCTCCCACAGTCCAAAGACATGCAGGTTAGGTGCATTGGCAATTCTAAATTGTCCCTAGTGTGTGCTTGGTGTGTGGGCGTGTGTGTGTGTGCATCCTGCGGTGGGCAGGAGCCCTGCCTGGGGTTTGTTTGGATTTGGGATTGGCTCCAGCAGACCCCCGTGACCCTGTAGTTAGGATATAGCAGGATGGAAAATGGATGGATATGTTTGAGATGTGGGATGAAAGCTGGTACATTTGGCAAAAAACAGGAAGAACTTGCAACTACCACACAGTGCATAAGGCAGCAAAAGCAGTAGTGTTAACCATTACACTGCTCTCAGATTAAAGTATCTGATAAATCAGTATTTATAAAACTATAAATAGCGTGTGACAGTGGATCCGCGGGAAGCACCCATGGAATGCACATTATGTCCCCCGGAACACTTGGTGGCAGCCCTCCTGGGTTACATTGGGATTACAGGGGTGGGCTCCGTGGCCACCGCCAGGGGGAGTTGCAGGGGTTAATGAGTCTCTGGTGGCTGGAATGCAGTCACACCCGGAAGTGTAGTCTGAAGTAGGTCAACGAGCACCTAGAGCGCTTCCGGGGGTGCTATAAGAGGAGCCTGCAGCCACTACTCAGGGTGCCAGAGTCAGGAGGAGGAGGACAACAACAACAACAACAACGATGATGATGACGATGACGACAATGACAACGATGAAGCTGCCTGGGAGGAGTGGAGGAAGAAGAATATTTTGATTTGTTTTGTGTGGTGCTTTGTGGGACTGTGCTGTAGCTGAGGGACACGGGGAAGACGTGACCCCCTAGCGGAAGAAAATAAATGTTTTGTTTTTATTTTTACCGGTGCCTCCCTTGTCAGTCTGTATCGGGTCAGGTGCCTATATAGCGCCTTTCACAAGTGTAAAAAATTGAATGCTTTAAAAACTTTGTGTGGTGAGAAAAATAACAAGGAGAAGCAAAATGACATTTCTAAATAAAAAATTAACATCATTTAAACTTGAACTTGATCTGACAAAAAAATTGTTACTAAAATAAAATAAAAGACAATATGTTTTAGGCATAAGAATACAACGTGTAGATATAGAGGCTTATCTGGTCTTTATTACCATGTGTACAGAGTGTTCTGAAATTCTTACTTGCTTGTGCTAATGAACATGTAACACATCACCACTCTGTGGTGCTACGATTAACGAGTAGATCTCAAAACCTCTGTCTTTCTTATTTGGTGAATCTGTTGTTTAATTTTGCGAAGTTGGATAAATGCAACAGCTAAGATAAATGAGCAAATTTCAGTCAATAAAATCAGATTAGAAATCATCGATAAAACTGAAAAATAAAAATAAGAAAATCAAAAAGATAAAAAGATTAATTAATATGAAATAAAAGAGAAACAAGTATAGTTTTAATAGAAATAAGTGATTAAGTCAAAAAGCAGTGTACTGTATAAGACATTAAAGCGCCTTGGCTCACCCAGACATGCGCTTAGGTTAGTGTCGCTAATGAAATCCACGTCCTATCGATTTTTTAGTTTCTCTAAAGCTGCCATTCATTTCTCTTTTCTTTTCCACCACAATTTACCAAGGTAAGACTTTTGGAAGGTTGGCCTGAGACTGACGTGAAGCTCACATATATCAGCTCTACAAATTCTTTATGTCGTGGGCGATTTTTTCCAATAAATGAACTGAACAAGTTTATGATCATTTGGCGTGACAGTAAATTGCCCTTCCAGCCCACATTTACAAACTCTGGCTAAATGTACTCTCCACAAAGCCGGCAGACAACTTAAAAAAAAAAAAAGAAAAGTGTTTGGATTTGCTCACCTCAGTTGGGAGGACTCCAGATATAATTTACTCCGGTGTCTTCAGACTGACATAAACACCCTCAAAGCATGTAAATTGCTCTGGTTTGATGAAACAATCTGCAGTTGAACTCCCCTGGCAGGGAGACGAGCCACTCTGACGCACAGCAGCTTGCCAGAAAGACATGTTATTTTGGATCACCCTTCTTGACCCCCCCCTCCCCACCACCACCCACTACCCCCTCAGGCTAAAATAGGTGGAACATCTTTAGAAGTCTTCAAGTCTCCAGTTGTGGAATGACAGGGAGCATCCCGCACACGCGTCCTTGGCTCGTATGTTAACTATTTGTTGCTCAACTGGCGTCTATTTCTGTAGAGTGAAGAATAAGCAAAGAAAGAAAGAAAAAATAAACACGCTTACTGTAAAGGTCTGTGTTTCTGTACTGTGCAGCTTGAAAGTGTCCTCTAGGAGGTGTGTAATGGAGATTTTAGAAGCACAACCATTAAATAAATACTGAAAGTATTTAGACTCCTTCACTTTCTGAACACATTATTTGCCATTTTTGCCAATCAATCCACACTCAGTAACCCATAATGACCAAGTGAAAACTTGTTTTCAGAAAGATCATCAAATTTATCAAAAATCAAAACCTGTCAGTCATACAGGTACTCAGTCTATTAATTCAGTACTTTATAGAAGACTCTTTGGCAGCAGTTACAGCATTCTTGGGTCTATAAGCTTTGCACATCTGGATTTGAGCACTTTATCCCATTCTTCCTGGAAGATCCTCTCAAGCTCCACTTGATAACAACAAAAACAACAACATTTATTTCTATAGCACATCATACAAATAAAGTAGCTCAAAGTGCTTTACATGATAAAGAAAAGAGAAATAAAAGACAAAGTAAGAATTAGAATAAGACAACACTAATTAACATAGAATAAGAATAAGGTCCGATGGCCAGGGAGGATAGAAAAAACAAAAAAAAACTCCAGACGGTTGGAGAGAAAAAATAAAATCTGCAGGGGTTCTGAGGCCACGAGACCACCCAGCCCACTCTGGGCATCTACCTATCATAAATGAAACAGTCCTCTTTGTATTTAGGGTTCTCATGGAAGGACTTGATGATGATGGTCATGCAGACATCTGGCTTTTAATCCATCAGTGTAGGAACATTATGATGCTTTGATTCAGTGGTGGTGGTGCAGGTCGCCATCACAAAAAACCGGGAAAAGAAACAGATTGGATGGGAAGCGTCTGTAAACTGCCACCTTCAGCTTTCTCCATATGGTGTATAGGCTTTAAGTCTGGGCTTTGGTTGGGCCACTCAAGGACAGTCATAGACTTGTCCTGAAGCCACTACCGCATTGTCTTGTCTGTATGCTTCGGGTCATTATCATACTAAAGGTGAAACATTGCCCCAGCCTGAGGTCACATGCTCTCTGACCTGTCTCCCTATCCCTGCTGCTGAGAAACACCCCCATAGTATGATGTTGCCACCAACATGCTTCACACAGGGATGGTTTTAGGTCTGGTCTTCAACAGACGTAGTGCTTGGAGTTCTGCCTAAAGAGTACAATTTATGTCTTATCAGACAAGAGAATCTTTTACCTCATGCTCTCAGAGTCCTTTAAATTCCATTTGGCCATCCCCAAGGAGACTGTCATATGTGTTTGATTGATGGAACACTGCCGAGATGGTCATCATTTTGAAAGGTTTATCCATTTCAGCAGAGAACTTCTGTTGCTCTGTTAGAGTGACCACTGGGTTCTTGGTCATCTCCCTCATCATGGCCATTCTTGCCCGGTTACGGAGTTTGGCCAGATGGCCAGCTCTAGAAAGAGCCCTGGTGGTTCCAAATTTCTTCCACTTCACAATTTTTTAGACCACTGGGAAAGCTTTAGAAATGGTTTACCCCTTGCTTTGGTCTCTGTCTCACCACAGTTTGATCATAGAAATCTGTAGAGAGTTCCTTGGACTTTATGGCTTAGGTTTTGTTCTGACATGCAGTGTGAGTTGTGGAGCCTACACACAGGTGTTAAGCCTTTCTAAACAATGTCCAGTTAATTCAGTGTGCCAACCCACAGACTCCAATCACATTCTAGACACATCTCAACGAGAATGAAAGCAAACAGGATGCATCTGATCACAATTTGGAGTGTCATATGTAGCAAAGCGTCTGAATATTAATGTACAGTAAATGAGAGATTTTAAAGTCAAAGTCAAATCAAAGCAAACTTTATTGTCATCTCAACCATATACAAGTATACAGATAGACGAAACTGTGAAGCTCAGGATCCACAGAGTAACAACATGAAGTGCAAAAAATAAATTAAAAATAGAATTAAAATGAAAATTTTAATTTAAAATTAAAACACAAATAAGACAAGACATTGTGCAAAGACAAGACAAAGAAGTAGCAGCAATATTGACGTGTAGTTAGCAATATGAACATTGATGCAATGTATGGTATTTATTTTGCAATCTAGATACATAAATATAGACAATAGATATGTAATATAAAAAATAAATAAATCATAGATATAGATAATACAAAAATGATCAGTGTATGATAATAGTTGTTTAAGACATGTGCAAACAATGACAGGTCAGAATGTTTCACAGCAGAAGGATATCAAAGAGTGTCCAAATCCTTAAAGGTCAGTATGAGATCTTCAGTTCTTCTCTACCTGTACACTCGTCTTTGCAGGACAGTGGCTCGCATGTATAAAAGTTCTGTTTTTAGAGGTGGTTGAGGCCGTGTGGAAGATCCCAGTGGGCAGCATGGTGTTAAGGAGTCTTACAGCTTGGGGGTAAAAACTATCCTGCAGCCTGGCAGATCTGGCTCTGATGCTGCAGTATCTTCTCTTGGATGGCAGAAGTGTGAAAAGTCCATGTGAGGGGTGTAAGGGGTCCAGCACAATGCAGCAATGCGTTTGCAAAGTATGTCCTGTAGTGAAGGGAGAGGCACCCCAATAATGTTCTCTGCTGTCTTCACTATCCTTTGCAGGCGCTTGCGGTCAGATATGTTGCAGTTGCCATACATACCAGACCGTGATGCAGCTGGTCAGAACACTCTCGATGGTGCCTCTGTAGAACATGATGAGGATGGAAGGGAGAAGACTTGCTCGCTTCAGCCGCCTCAGGAAGTGTAGTCTCTGCTGGGCTTTCTTGATTAGTGATGAGGTGTTATGTGTCCACGTAAGTTCCTCAGTTATGTGCACACCGAGGAACTCGGTACTCCTAACAATCTCCACATCTAAACCGTTGATGCTGAGTGGCATGTGGGCAGGATGTGATTTTCTGAAGTCCACGATTATCTCTTTTGTCTTGTTGACATTGAAGGATAGATTGTTGTCTTCACACCATGCAAACAGCCGTTCCACTTCATTTCTGTATGCTGTTTCATCATCCCTGCTTATCAGTCCCAGCACCACCGTATCATCCGCAGACTGGATGACATGGTTGCCGTTGTGCGTGGCTGTGCAGTCGTGAGTCAGCAGGGTGAACAGCAGTGGACTAAGCACACAGCCCTGCGGCACTCCAGTGCTCAGTGTGATGATGCTGGAAGTGTTGCAGCCCATCTGAACTGACTGGGGACTCTCTGTCAAGAAGTCCAGGATCCAATTGCAGATGGTGGTGTTCAGGCCCAACCTGCTCAGTTTTACAACCAGCTTTTGAGGGATGATTGTGATGAAGGTGGAGGTAAAGTCTATGAATAGCATCCTGACATATGTGTCTTTTTTATCCAGATGTGTCAGGGAGAGGTGAAGGGACGAGCATATGGCATCCTCAGTTGACCTGTTTGAGCAGTATGCAAACTGAAGAGGGTCAAGGGTGGCAGGGAGATTAGTCTTTATGTGTGACACGACTAACCTTTCGAAGCACTTCATGATGATTGGCGTGAGTGCAACTGGTCAGTAGTCATTCAAGCATGTCACTGATGACTTCTTCGGCACAGGTATGCTGATGATCGACTTGAAGCATGCTGGGACTGATGACTGGCTCAGAGATGTCTGTGAGGACACCAGCCAGTTGACTGGCACATTCTTTGAGCACACGACCAGGTAGTTTTTGATTTTGAATTAATTTGCAAACCTGTCTGAAAACATGTTTTCACTTTGTCATTATAGTCCATCGTGCATGTATTGTGATGAAAAAATTGCGGCTTTTACAGTTAGTTAAATAAGATGTCAGTCAGTCATTTTCCAACCCACTATATCGTAACACAGGGTCACGTGGGTCTGCTGGAGCCAATCCCAGCCAACACAGGGTGCAAGGCAGGAACAAATCCCTGGGCAGGGCACCATCCCACCGCAGGGCACACACACACCAGGGACAATTTAGGATCACCAATGCACCTAACCTGCATGTCTTTGGACTATGGAAGGAAACCGGAGCACCCGGAGGAAACTCACACAGACATGAGGAGAATATGCAAACTCCACACAGGGAGGACCTGGGTAAATAAGATGTGTAATATTAAATTTGTGTGTATATTAGGATAATCACAGAATTATTTAGATAAAAATGTTCAGTAACAAGGCTACCGAAAAGCTTATAAGGCAAAGTTAGCATTATTTCTGACAGTCTGTATTTAAATGGGAGATTAATAGGCAAGTGCCGTTTTGGAATGAAGCAAGCACATGACTGACTCTGAGGATAATAATGGAAAGAGAACAACTTCAATTAAAATTGAAGAAAACCGGGAGATACACAAATGTAAAAGCAAACATTAAAAAATGTTATAACTATAGACCAGGGGTTTTTAACATGTCACTCGCGAGCTACCAGTAGCTCACAACCCCTTTGCAAGTAGATCGCCAAAGGTTCTATGAATCCTACATAAATTTAAAAACTTGATTAGTCAAATTAGGGGCAGGCAATCTTTCCAAAAAATCATATCACGGTCCTTTTAACACAAAATCACGATCCACAATCTGATTTGCAATCTATGTTTTCAATGTGGCGCACACTTAAGAGAATATCCGGACTCAAACTCGTCAAGACCTAAGTAACACTTTATTTTAAATGTCAAACAAAGTTGAATTCAATTGTTCTCTTGTTCGCTAGCTATGTGGAGTTAAGGTAGACGTCCTGAAGCTGGCACGTGAGTGAGGAAGGCCCCTCTCCTCTGCCCACTGTGTCTCACTCGGATTTGTGCAAATAAATCGGTACCACAAGTGAACTCTGATACATAGAGAAATAAGAGAAGCCGCAAAATCAACTGGAATGTTCAAGCAAATTATAGAAAAGTAGTAGTTCTCTTGTGAAAAGCGGACAGACATACAGACATTGGATTTTCTATATTATATATTAGTAAACCTTCAAAATAATGTGCAGTTAAAGTCTCAACAGCATTCTCAGCATTTCTTAAGCTTACTAGAGCCAGATAACTAGAAGAATCTTCACCAAGCAGCTCCGAAAATGTCTGCTTTGTTTGGGTCTCCAGACCTCTGTGAGTCTGACATGAATGTCATGAAGTCAAAGTTCAGAACAAGACTGACAGATGGACATTGAAATGACTCCATAAGAGTGAACCTCAGTGGCTCCGCTCCACCAGACACCTCAGTGCCAGTCATCTGACTAACTAAAAAACACATCACACATGCGACTGGACCTGTGAATAAAGTGACACAGTGACATGTGACAAAATGACAAAGGAATAAGTTATATGTGTGTATTTGGAATTGCATTGTTTTGTGTTGACATCATTCATGTTTTAATTCAATAGTGTGAGCTGCACTAGAAAATGCATACAGACGTACAAAATGAACTTGCAGGTGAACTCAATATTTTTTGTGAAGTTTTAATGCAAAATATGAGTTGTGGACAGCAACATTTTATAAATGTTCAGGTAAAACAAGCTTATTCAGTTTGTTTGGGTTGAAATAAGCGATGAGAATAAACGTTAGAAAACATGAGCAGCTCTCAGCCATTTTCATTTTGTAAAAGCAGCTCTCAGGGGAAAAAAGGTAGGGGACCCCTGGTATAGACTGATGTTAGACAGATGCTTGGAGCCTTCTTGTCCAAATGTTCATATATTCAGCTAAAAGTAGCTTCACTGACAAGTGAGAAGACCGTTACAAATGATCAGTTGTCTGATTTCAGCTCACACAACTATTGCAAAACCTTGCATAATTACCTGCCAAGGCACTCTTCAGGGTGGTCTAGATCTAATTATGCAGATCCAGATCGTCTGGATGACTTTGATTTATGTGGGGACGATTCCAGTTCGGCGCGAAGACGATTCTTCATGTCGTCAGTTCGCACACTTCTCGATGGTCTGGGATTTTACGGGCGATGTAATAAACTTAATCAGTTATAGTGTAATGAAAATTGCATAATTAGATCTGGACCACCCTATATAAAGGAAAGGGGTTTGGGAGTGCTTAATGGCACAGTGTTTGATATGAGAGAGAGGGCTTGGAAGATATGTGAGGGAGACAGTTCTGAAGACGCAATGAAACATCCCTTTGTTAGACAATAAAAGTAACAATGCCACCTATAGAATGAAAATGTGCCCTAATGGAGATATTTATTAGGAGGGAAACGGCCGTGCAGTAGCATATACTGTACTTTTAAAGACCACCATATTAGGTTTAAGAAGAAAGGACTAAGGACTCTCAGTTTACACTGTCATTTCTTTACATTTTACTGATGGGCATTGATTTGAATCGTTTAGGTTTTATATTTTGTTCGATGTTGACTTCTACTTTTTGATATAACTGGTTCCTCTGCAAATAAATATGTGTCGATTGAAATAAAGTATGGGTGTTATCTCACTAGAACTGTCTTATTATTTACTGACACTATCAAATCTAACCGATATCATGAGCTGTGCTCATTCAGTTTAGGCCCTTTCAGAGGTAGCAAACTTGGAGCAGACAGATACACAGTATCTGATCTCAGCAGGAGTGGACTCTCATGGCCTCTGTTAAATGGATTTAGTGCCAGCATTTCAAGGCTAGCCAGTCCCTTCGAGGCATACTTTTTAAAATCCTTTCAAAGGTAGAGAACTGGGAGCAGGCTGTGTTCCATGATCTTGGCCTTTCCTAGGATATTCAGAGGTCAAGCCTTTGCTGTAGGGAAAACAGAATACAAGTTTGGTCTGAGCCATTGTTAAGGTATTTCAGAGATTTAGCATTGACTCCTTTACAAAGGTAGCAAGCCCTTTTTTTAAGGATTTCAGAGGTGTGTATTGTGGGGTGTACATGTAAGCTAACGTATTCCAGGAGTAACTTGTCCACCCTTAAGAATCAATTTAAGGATCTAAAATGCCTTTATTGGACACATTCACGATAAAGCAGTGCACTTGTTTCTATTTACCATTAAAGAAGTTAGAGGAGTAATAAAATGCATTACCACATCTCTACATATAAAAGGCAAAGCCCTCACTGACTCCTCACTAATTCTCCCACTTTCCATAGTGGTGGGAAGCTGAAATTTCGCGTGCTCATTCCTTGCAGTGTACTTACAAAAGTTAGGGATGTTTCATGTCCTATTGCAACACCCAAGGGGGGGAAACAGGTGTACCCCCTAAACTCTATATATAGGTAGGGGAAACCCCTCCTCATTATTTCTGCGACTTCCAATATATCTAGGAAGCCCAAATTTCCCATGCTCATCCTTTTCACTGTACTTACAAACATTAAGTATGTTTCATTTTGCGCCGTGCCCCGTAACAAACTTTTCAAAAATAACGTCTTCTTTTTGGCGGTTCTCACCATTATGCCGTAAGGAACTTTCGGAACTGACCTCTCCTTTTGGTGGTTTCATTCCTTATTTCTGTTAACAGATGATTTATTTCATGGCAGAGACGCACATGGCAGCCCCCCCTTTTTCCACACGGCTGCTGCCCGCGCACCTACCACGTGGTTAGCTCCTTGCCTATATACATTAACGACATCCTGTACTCTTGTGCCACCTCACTCGCTCTCATACCCTCTGACCTCCCATTCCAATTCAAACGCCTCCAATTTCCAGTAAGGGTCTGCTTCGCTATGACAATATAGTAAATAAGTCACAGGGCCAAACTCTAAAAAAGGTCAGCATTGGCTTGACACAAGATTGCTTCTCACATGGCCAACTGTACGTTGCATGCTCAAGAGTGAGCTCAGCAGACAACTTGGTCATTTTACAGCCCGAGGGCGTCGTTTACAAAGAGATCCTTACATCCTAAAAATGTGCATTTCTCATACACAATATTTACAATCATAAATTAAACTCTTTACAATCATCAAATTCACTCTTAATACTAAAATAAGCCTACGACAATTACATTGACAATCATATTACGTTATTTTTAAAATGTTTCCTTTTCTTTTTCATAACTTCGCGGGTATTTTGCTAGTTTGTAATATCATTTGTAAGATTAAAAGTATTCTGAGACTTTTCAGGTAAAGTAGCCAGAAGTTTCAAGGTGAGGTAATTCTTTTCACCATTCTTGGTGCTGGAGAGGGATGACATGTTGCATACTGATTAGCACATGCAAGTAAGAATTTCAGTGTACTCTGTATGCTTAATAGTAGTGACTCTATGAACCCACAAACTTTTCATGGGAATGAGTTTTATTCTTCTATGTAAAAATCTTTTTGTTATCCACATGTGTGTGACATCCCAACTGCACCACATGTAAGTGAGAGCTTCATCTTTATATTGTATTAGGGGGCTCTACCCCCCCTGCTCGCTTCGCTTGCCAACCACCGTGCGGGTCCTACGCGCTCGTCGTTTTCCGGATCTGCCGCTTGCGATGAATCGTGCTGTGCTTTTGGATAAACACGAATTTCAACTCTGTCTTTGATATCTCCGTCTTTCAAAATTATTATCGCTAACAATTCGTCACATGTTGGTTTATTATATATGCGAGCGTGACCTTTCGGATTCATATCGAAATTCAAGAAAACTTCTTTGTGTTTTTCGGATAAATTTCGTGTAAAGTGAGATACTTTTGGACATATGGATTTATATCCATTATTGGGTGTAGAATTTCTAATACATCCGATTGTTTAACTCTTTCGATTCTATGTTGCATCGCTTCTCCGTGATCATAAATATAAACCTGACCGAATTGTGGTTTCTTTGAAATTAAATTTGTAGTAGCTTTAATTGTTGCGGGACCACAGATTCTCATAGTGTATGGTCCTGAATCGTGTAAATCTACGTTTTGAGCATTGAATGATGCGAACGCGAACAGATTATTATAGATTTGGATATTTTGCCTGTAGTGTTTGTGGATTTCACTTTCACCAAATAACAAAACTTTTAATTCTCGCGGATACGCCTCTTCATTGGGAAGAAACCTTACTTTTCCATGATGGCAACACGATGATCTAAAAGTCTCCAACTTAAACTTTAAAGCCGAACAATATCTATACACTTCTGTCATATCACCTATGCCCCTCAATCTCTTTTTGCTGTTCCATTTGTTACTACAACAACAACATTTATTTATGTAGCACATTTTCATACAAAAAGTAGCTCAAAGTGCTTTACATAATGAAGAATAGAAAAATAAAAGACAGTAAGAAAATAAAATAAGTCAACATTAATTAACATAGAATAAGAGTAAGGTCCGATGGCCAGGGTGGACAGAAAAAACAAAAAAAAACTCCAGACGGCTGGAGAAAAAAAATAAAATCTGTAGGGGTTCCAGACCACTAGACTGCCCAGTCCCCTCTGGGCATTCTACCTAACATAACACTATTAGCACTAATGCAATCTTTACCATCAGCTTTTTGAGACTTTCGAATTTTAGTACTTTCATAACCTGCTCAGCTGTTGTATCACGCCAACGTTTTTGAACCTCTTTATGACGTTCTACTTTGTCTTCTACTCTTTGTCTTTTCTTCTTCTACTGTTTGGCTTTTATTTCCGCACCCGCTTGGACCTTTTAGGTTTTCAGTTCATCTCTTGGCACAAAGTCTCGTCTCGCTGGAGCTGAAATTATCTCACTGAAAAAGTCTCCTGTCGTCCCAAGATTTTTTTAAATAATAGAGAGATATGGTTTAATTTTTGTATCTTGGATCAGAATTTTTTCTGCCTCTCTTATGTGATAGTGAATGAAAAATTTATAAGCAGTTTTGTATAAAAGAATTTGTTTAATGTGTAAGGCACTATATGAAATACAAAACGATCAGCTCATAGGTTGTGAAAGACTAGCAGCTCTGAAATGCTTCTGCACCTTTGGACTGGTGATGAGTGACACTGAAAGGAAATAATTGACAGCTATTGAGCAAGGAGTAGATGGGAACAGCTGTGCCCACGCCATCTGCAGGAACAAAAACAATCTGAAATGCCTGACCTCACATGTTTCACTGGCAGCACAGCACGACAAAAGCAACCTTTAAGATTTAGGGTTGTCATACCAGGAACCCAATCACTTACCCAATAAACAACTTAAATGTAAATAATAAAGCAATTTCTCAGAGTTTACATAATTGAACCTGTGTCTGACATCCAGAAAACACCAGTATCAGATATTATAAACATGATTATTTAATATTAAATGAAGAATAGTCTTGTTCACGGCAAGATACAGAAAACAAGTATTTGTGCTCTTTTCATCTCATTATGGAGTTGCCTCACAGATTCAGGACTCAGTCACTGTTTTTTTTGGAATTTGTGTATTTTTCTAAAATTTGTGTAGTTCTTCCACTTACACTGATTTTCCAGTCATTTTCTAAAGACATGTAGCTTAGGCTAGTCAGTCACTCTAAATTGTGGGATTCCCATGATAGGGGAGATGTGGCCAAAATTAGGGATGCCAGATTAGAAAATTAGAAATACGGGACACTCTTAAAATCTCTTTCTTTATTACTATATATATAAATTTCTACATGCCCCCTACACACCCAGACCAATATATTATACAAAAGTAGAGACATAATTTAAAAACATACAGCAAGGATTTTAATGGGTTATGAGGAAAACAAAAGTAAAATCATTTGAAAATTATTTAATACAAGCTAAAAAAATTCTGTAAAAGTGAAATCATTTGAAAATATTTATTTAATACAGACAACAGAAAAATATTATTATATTTTTAATTATCTTTATTATTAAAAAGTGGGCCGTGGCAAGTAGTAACAACAAACTTTGTCGACAGTCACTGTATGTTGCAGTGCTGATACCGAACTGTACAGCAGCGCAGCTGGAGAGCAAAATGGTAAGTAAGAGTGTCACCGTCCTCAGCCAACCAGAGCAACTGAACAAGCTGCAAACAGGCAGCAAACACTCGTTTCCTCATTACATTTGGATTATTTTCATCAAGAGAATCCGAGAAAAGAAAGTATAATTACTTATAGAGTTACAACTAAGTACAGTAAGAACGTATTAAAAAAAAATTATTATGAAATTCGAAAATGCACTAAATACGGGACCTTTGGGTGTCCCTGAAAGGTCAGTATGGGACAGGGGACAAAATTAGCAAATATGGGACATGTCTACTATATAAGGGACGTCTGGCAACCCTAGGCCAAAATGGGGTCAGGTATGACATCACAGCTCTGTAAAACTAAGCAATTGAACCATTAAATCTGCTTCTGTGGGATGTTATTCTTTTGCTGCAGAAGGGCTGTAAGACGTTCCCAGCCACTAGCAGGCAGAGAATCTTAATGATGGATGTCGCAATCCAGGAGATCCCGAAGCTGCTCTGTGGGATTAAGGTCAGTGAGGAAAGCAGGCCAATGCAGCACCTACAGACCACAAACAAATGTACAGTACTCCTATATTGAACCTATGGTTATATCAGGCTTTCCCGCCATGAGAGCGTGAGGAGTAAAGGACTCTTGCATAGATAAACTTTCTTCTCATTTTGTGCCACTCAATAGCTCTACATCATTTAAGTCATCAAATCATAGTTGAGCCCAAATTTTCTTCTGGCCAAAGATTGTACTGTTGTACTGTGATGATGCGGGTTCTGGCTCCACACTCCCATTGCTATTTGGAAGCCTTACCCCAACACCGTCGATAATGTTACCGAGTGAGCTAGTCAGTGAAGGCAACAAGTAAGCAAGGGGATGGTAAAAAAAGTGAAACAGTGCTTTTATTAAAACACAGTCCATCAAAACAAAAACAGTGTTCAAATAAATAAAGTGCAGTGCTTTCCAAAATCTTCATTAAATAGTCCATTAAGAAACGTGGAGGTTAAAAACAATAGAAAAACAATCCTTAAAAACCAGAGGTTAACACATTCCTTAGGAAGCAGTCTTTAAAATCCAACAACAATCCCGGTGCCTCTTTTAACTTGTGACTCCGCTGCTTCTCGCTGTCCAGGCTTCGCAACAGGGGAGCCACTCTCTCTCTGCAGCTGCCCTCTTCCCTTCACTCACACGAGACTGGAGACCTCCCGATCCCTGGCTTCGGTCTGGCACTCATCCCAGTCCCCGAGACTTGGTTTCCACCAACAGCCAGGACGCACAAATTGGGGACTGCACCACCAAGCCTCCCGACTTCCGCTGCCTTTCCGCGGCCTTCTGCAGCTCGTCGCCTTCCCCTGGTCACTCCCGCTACCTGCTCACTCAGCGGGAGCAACATCAACTCAAACGCCTGGGTGAAGGCCCAACACCCAGCTTCCTTGCAGCTGCCCGTGAGCGCTCGTTCGCGCGCTCCCCACACGCTCCACGTGTCTGTCTCTCTCCTGCACCGCCTGCTTCCTCGCTGCCTGTAAAACAATCCTCTCTTTTACTTTCTTTTCTCGTTCTTTTCCTCTTTTTTTTCTCCCAACCGACTCGTGCTTCTTTTAAACAGCGAGGGGCCATAGCAGATGTAGCAAATTAGCCACGGGAATAATCACGGATGTGGGCAGTTCCTCACCTGTGCACTCGGTGAGAAACGCCCACACAGCAGATCGTCCCGCGGCTTGCTATGGCCCAACGCTCCCTCGCTAAGCCGCCGCGAGTACGGTGATTATTTATTTAAAACCGGCCTTTTCTCACCGAGCTGTGGACCCATAACACCACACGTACAGGAAGGTGAAGGTTAATAGAAATGATCAGGTTATGTCATCCATTACTTTGTAGCAGTCCTTGTTAAAGGCTCTGAAAACAAATTGCAAAGATACTCAAAAACCCTGGGAACATGAAGGATATGGGAGAAAAGAAAATGAACCAGAAGCAAACATAAGAAGGAAAAATCCTAGTCTAATAATTGGCAGGGATTATTGCCAAGTAATGCATGCCATTATGAATGAGGGCCCTGGTCTTTATAGCTTGTATATTTGCTGCACAGCATTAAAATTGAAAGTTAGGTATTGCCATGCCACCGTCTGCAATAGACCTTTGTAGAGTCGCCCTTTGAATGCATGGATGTCTCAATTTCCAAATAAATGCGGTTATAATTTAATCTAATTTCTTAAGGAACGATTTGTTAATTTATATGGGAAATGCTCTGAAATAGGTAAAGGAGACGGGGAAGGATGTTCATCCTAACAGTATTGATTCTCCCTCCTAATGTGAGATGGAAGTTAGACTGTCACATCTTTGATTTTTTCCATACTGTTGGCAAAATTATGTTTAACAAGATCTTTACAGTATATTTACATGTGACATTTACCCTTTGGTATTTAAAATAATCTGATAGAATAAATGGGAACATGTCCAGTTTTAAGATTATATGCTAGAGAATTCACAGGAAAAAGCACACTTTTATTCAAATTACTTTTGAGTCTAAGCAACTTTTAAATTCTTGCTAGTACTTTAATGACTACTGGTAAGGAAATTTGTGGTTCTGATATACACAATGCCATATCGTCTGCATATAGAGATATTTTCTGTTCAAGTCTTTCTCTGATAATCCCCTTTATTTTTAATGCATTTCAAAAGTGAATGGCCAATGGCTGAATAACAATCACAAAAAGCAGTGGTGATAGGGAGCATCCTTGTGGAGTACCACATTCTAGTTTGAAGTAGTTTGAGATCATGTTGTTAATACACACAAAGGTTTCTGGACTGTTATAAAGTAATTTTATCCATGCACATATATTTAGGTGGGCGGCATGGTGGCGCAGTGGGTAGCACTGCTGCCTTGCAGTTAGGGAACCCAGGTTCACTTCCCGGGTCCTCCCTGCATGGAGTTTTCATGTTCTCCCCGTGTCTGAATGGGTTTCCTCCCACAGTCCAAAGACATGCAGGTTAGGTGTATTGGTGATCCTAAATTGTCTCTAGTTGTGTATGTGTGTGTGCCCTGTGGTGGGCTGGCACCCTGCCCAGGGTTTGTTTCCTGCCTTGTGCCCTGTGTTGGCTGGGATTGGCTCCTGTAACCCTGTAGTTAGGATATAGCAGGTTGGATAATGGATGGATATATTTAGGCCAAACCCAAATTTGTGCAATGTGGTGAATAGGTAGTCCCATTTAACCATATCAGATGTTTTTTCTGTATCCAAAGATAATAGGATCTCTGATGTGTTAGATTTTATGGGTGAGTAAATTACATTAAACAAGCGCCGAAGATTACAAGTTAAGTGTCTGCCTTTGATAAATTTAAGTCTTGGTATTATATGATATTACAGAAGGAAACACTTTTTCAGACGTTTCAGCTAGAACTTTGGAGAGTATCTTAACATCATTATTCATAAGTGAAATTGGTCTGTATGATGCACCTTGTGATAAGTCTTTATTTTTCTATGGAAAGAAGATAATTAATGGTTGGCAAAGAGTTTGAGGTAGAATTTTGTTGTCTCTAGCTTCTATAAACGTTGCTCATAATAGACAACACTAAGAATCGATTGCCAGAGCCTAAAACACGAAACCTAAATAAAATGAAAACGATTGTAGCAAAAAGGTCCTTACACTAACTTGTTAATGTAATTACCCATGACACTTCTAAAAATCTGCTGCCTGGGTTTGTTTCCTGCCTTGTGCCCTGTGTTGGCTGGGATTGGCTCACGCAGACCCCCATGACCCTGTAGTTAGGATATAGTGGGTTGGATAATGGATGGATGGATGGATGGATGGATGGATGGATGGATGACACTTCTAAAGATGTTCATTTTCATTGATAATCCAAATGTTTGGGTGCCAGAAGCTGTGCGGCACCATCTTTAAATAGGTGGGACAGGATAACATAACATGTCACGTGACTTGCGCCTTGTTTTAACTTGTTTAAAATCTGTAGGAATATGATCCATAAAATTATTGTCCTAATATTGTTTTGATATTTTTACTGGTATTTTAGTGACATCATAGCAAAATAATTTTATGTTTTAGGATTTCTTGTGTATCACCACCGTTTTGAGTGTTTTTCATTGCCATGTTGTTGTCGACAATGGTGCTCCATCATCACCACATGACATCATGAAGCTGCATTATGTGACATCATCACTTCTTGCCAAAATTAGATGGCAATGCACAGAAAAGTGACATCCAGGCTTTAGGATATAAAACAAAAACTCTCTGGTGGAGAAGTGTAATTTTTGCACGGTTAGGAATGGATCGTTTAGTTTTGGGTAGGATTTTTTTCTCCCAGTTTGACTACAACTTCCATCTTGCATTTTGACTTTTTATATTACCAGCCCCTGCCTTTTTGATGCTCTTTTCAGTGAAGCAGTATAGGTGCCAGGGTAGGGCTATGCCCACTCACTTTTCTTATTGTTTTGTAGTGTGAAATTTATCTTTTTTTTAGCAAATGAAAGTTAACCTATACTGCTGACCTGAATTTTAATATAACCTCTAGCTTGATTAAAATATCAGTTAATAATAAATGTACACAGCAAAAAATCAAGTGTTGTTTTGCCACACTAACAGAAACATTTAATGTTGAGTCTGTTGAGATTGCTCTAGCAGCACAAAATAACAAAAGGGTGAGGTCTCCAGAAAACTCCACAAAACAAATCTCAGCTCAAGGCAAGCCTCACCACAGGAAAACAGGATGCTTAAGGATTGACTAGGCCTCAGAGGGGAGGTTATGCTGATAAATTCAAAAATAAAAGCAAAAAGAATCTATAAGGCTTGAAGTATGTCTCACCAGGAGGAGAACTGTGGAAACTCCAGCGAGAGCAGAGACAAGTCCACAAATAACCTTTATAAAAGAGGAGATTTACCAACAAAAAAGCAAAAGTAGTTGCAAAAGGCAATCCAAAGCAAACAATATTGCAAAAAACAAATAGAATCCAAAATACAGTGTAAACAGATCAAAAGCCAATAATCCAGATTCAAAAATTCGGATGTGAGCATCAGTAGGCTTTGTGCCCTAGGAACTAAGTTACCCGAACTATAACATTTCAGTAATTATTTACCACTCTGAAGATGATCTTTCTGATCATAAAATAGGTTATTACGATAGAAATTGACAAGAAGAATTCATAATTAATTGCAGAATTCCTCTACTGTGCCTCTTTTTCTTCCATGATTTGGCTCAAAAACTAATCAGTACATCGTTATCTAATAACAGTCTTAAATTTCGTGTTTGGTATTTTTATGTCCAGACGTTTTAGCTCTAGACCGTCCCTAAGAAATTGTGACACACAGACAGTGACGCACACACAGACAGACAGATACACACACACCAATCATTGAGATATTAATATTTTCAGTATCGGGGACCCTAAAAAGTCGGGATCTGTCGAAAACCGGAGATCGAAATTTTTTGACGACTCTAAAGCTTTTGCTCCACCCCATAGACCATAGGTTAGGTTTTAAAGCAAAAAGAAGCAAAATACGTACAATAACCACCAAAATCCACCAGAGTAGATTTCAATAAACCACCCTGGACTTCAATTCCCAGCAGCCTTTACAGGGCTGGAGGTGGTCCCTTAACAGTGATACAAAATACAAAGAACACGAATGAATTGCAAAACACACTCATAGGTACTAAATAATAACCAAATAGAACAAAAGTAAAAATCCACCCGAGTAGATTTCAATAAACCACCCTGGACTTCAATTCCCAGCAGCCTTTACAGGGGTGGAGGTGGTCTCTTAGCAGTGATACAAAATACAAAGAACATCAATGAATTGCAAAACACGCTCACAGATACTAAATAATAACCAAACAGAATAAAAATAACAGATAATACATAAGTAAAGAAAAAATAAATGAGCAGAATAATATTTTAAAAATAATTGAAAACAATAAACAATGATGAAAAAGAACAAAGAAGATAGAAAGAAGCACTTTAAACATGATCTAGGGGAGGATCCCTGGCTAAACTATAAATAACTGTGGCACTGTTAAATAATGACAATTATTATTATAATTATAATTAATTATTATAAAATAATAAGCAAGAAAAAAAATAAGTTTAAGTGTCTAACAATTAAACAAACAGATCATCGGCATTCCAAAATCGAGAGGATGTTATTGTCATGATTCTTGACATGTCTCTATTTTTCCCTTGTAAATGATTATTTTTTGTGCTTATTATTTTTCACACAATTCATTATTTATTTTGTTTATTTCCGGCTTGCCGATATTTTGTTTCATGGTAGCCATTTCGTGTTAGCGGTTACCACAGAGAGTGGTCCCAGAGGTTATGCGTATCATGCCAACTATGCAACAATTTAAAGACCGAACCTTTTCATTATTTTCTTATTTAACTCTACTGTTCCCGATTTATGGCTTTTCTTTTTATATTACAGTTCTTGTTAACAAACTGGTTTTGATGATCTTTCTATTAATTTTCTGACTACAATCCCTTGCCTGTTTAAGGGAATCTTCCTTTGGTCATTCAATTCAAATTTGATTGTGTCCTGATGCTACCTTCTCATCACAGATTATCGCCATTTTAAATATGAAATTGAGATGTACAAGCCAACTAAACTACGGATCCTAATTGTTCCTCTACTTGCATGAAGACTGTCCCCCAGTGCCATCATTTTCCCTATCAAATACTTTGAACTTGACCTGCTGGAAATATGACTGGCATGAACAATGTTTAATTGGCAGTATCTCATACTGAGATGATGTTTTTGTCTGGTTTATGTGATTTATTTTAATGGTCTTTTCTTTACAAATTTTGAGGTTCTGTGCATTTTGCAGTGACCTGTTTTTTGTTTTGGATGCCTGCCAATGAAGCATCTCTGCCTTCTCCATAACTCAATTCAGGCAATGTCTCTGTTTTCCTTCCTCACCCGTTAACTGCCGTCCCTTTTCTGTCGGCTGTTTGTTTTGTAAAACGATAGCCTTGTAGCCTTGAAGTTGCAGCACTGGTGGAGCAAATTAACGTTCCATTTCTTAAATTCCACCATTCTGTCACATTGGAAGGCATCCTGAGACAAACATTCAACATTCTGTGAGCCGCTCGTGCTAAGTGGGCCGTAGAGGACAGGCTCAAACCGAATGGTAACTCGAGCCCTTTCATTGTTCCAGGCTTGCAGCTCTATATTTGACACGTAGGATCACAGCAATAGAGCCGAGTTTCATATTCCACGTGCCCTTTGTGGCTTTGAAATAGCCGTCTGACTTCAGAAGGTGCCAGAGGAGAGGTGCTTGGCAGCTGTCAAATAGTTGCTTTCTAACGGCTTGTAATCTATACAACGCAGGTCATCGTTCAGCATGCAGTGGGCCTTGGCAGGCTGGGGTGGGGTGTTACGTGACTCCCAGATACAAGGCAGGAGATGCCTGCTGGACACCTGGCATGATATGTTGTCTGCTAATCTAACACAAAAGCATGAATGTGGTAGCCATCTCTTCTGTGTGGTATCTGAACAACAGCTGGGAAGCTTAGATCACACAGGGACTGCCTGGTCAGTGCGAAGGGAGGGAGAAGAGTCGTCAAGAAATATTCTTCCATCACACAAACGCCAAAGGCTATTGTTTCCAGGGGAAGAATCCAGGCCTTTAATAATAAAAACCAATGAGGATTGCCTCCTAAACTCCTCTGACACTCACACCTTCAAGGCTGGAACCAGACCTGAATGGGGCAGCCATTGAGAGCACAGTATCCAAGGTAGATTTGGAGTTACCAATCCACCTGACAGCATTTCCTTCAACCTAAAATGGAACAACCTACAATTCAGCCAAAAATTCAACTGCAACTCCCATTGTGAGTTACCCTCTATGCCACCATTCTACCCATATGTTTGGTTCAAGTTTATTATCATTTGCACACAGTAAAATGAAATGCTTACCTTCAGGTCTCCTCAGGATAAGGTCAGTAATTCAATAGCATCAAAAGACACAAAATAGATACAACTGCATGCTGTAAGGGATGGCTAGCAGTTTATCCCAGCCGGGACACCCCAGTAACAGAAGGATGGGGGAAGGCAGCTTATCAAGAACACTGCCACCCCCAGGACGATAGATGGCAGCTACCCTGGACTCCAGCGGTGCCACAGATGCCCGCAGCACACTATGGGACTTGGCGTTTGGCAACACAGCCCTGCTGGGTACCGTGGGTGCCGCTTGGAGACACTGCAGGGAGACTGGGGATTCCATGCTGTTTACAAAGTCATCGGGACAGAAGCACAGAAGTACTTCCAGACTGAAGAAATTACAAGTTCTCCATCTGACCCGGAAGTGCTGATGAGTCATATGGTCGGAAGCATAGACATATAAAGGTAGACACGGCATTCACTGTGTTGCGCAGTCAACACGATACGTCAGCATGTCTGCCATATTGCGAGTGGCAAAAGTGCCATTTAAACTAATACAGGTAGACGTGGAAACCGGGTTTTCTGATGAAAAAACAGTAACGTTTAAAACAGTATCATTTACATACAACCGCTTTTGGCGAATCGTTTAAATGCAATTATTTATATCCATTTATATACTAATAATGGCAATTATTAAATAATAATAATTATCATTATTATTAAATAATTCCTCTCATATAAGTAACATTTCTTGGACTGCCTTCTTCCATCTCCAAAACATTTCTAGACTTCGTCCTGTTCTTATGCAACACAGTACTAAAGTATCGGTCAATGCCCAAGTCACCTCATGTGTAGATTACTGTAATGCTATTCTATCTGGCATCCCACAAAAAAACGTATCCATGGCTTACAACTTCATCAAAATTCTGCTGCCAGGATAATAACCTGCTGTTCTAAATCCACTGAACATATTACACCGATTCTCTCTCAACTTCACTGGCTCCCTGTTAACTACAGAATACAATACTAAATCCTGCTCTTAACATTTAAAGCTCTCCACAACCTCTCTGATCTCCTCCAGACTGACACTCCTCTCGCTCACTCAGATCCTCATCTGCAGCTCTACTTTCTGTACCACACGTCAGACTCAGTACTCTGGGAGCTCGAGCGTCTCTCATTGTGCTCCTCAACTCTGGAATTTTCTTTCCTCTCATATACGTCAGCTCGTTTCAATAATACATTTTAAAACTGCCATCAAAACTTATCTTTTCAAACTGGCATAGCAATTGTGAATTTTGCACTGTTACTGCCAGTTATCTTTGTTTGTTTGCTAATTATTGCTTTTTGATTTATCATTCTCTTGTTTTAATTTTACTAATGTTGCTTAATTTTATTGTAACGTGACCTTGAGTGCTAAGAAAGGCGTCTATTAAATAAAATGTATTACAATAATCCCTCTCTATATCGCGCTTCGACTTTCGCGGCTTCACTCTATCGCGGATTTTAAATGTAAGCATATCTAAATATATATCACAGATTTTTCGCTGGTTCTCGGATTTCTACGGACAATGGGTCTTTTAATTTATGGTACATGCTTCCTCAGTTTGTTTGCCCAGTTGATTTCATACAAGGGACGCTATTGGCGGATGGCTTAGAAGCTACCCAATCAGAGCATGTATTACATATTAACTAAAACTCCTCAATGATATGCTTCCCGCGCGGTGCTTGATTGTTTGCTTTTCTTGGTCTCTCACCCTCTTTTACATTCTCTGCGCCTGACGGAGGGGCTGTTTGCACAGAGGATACGGACGGAGGCTCCTCTACAAAATGCCGCTTTATCTCGGAGCTTCCGTAGCACGTATTGATTTTTTGATTGTTTGCTTTTCTTATCTCGCGCTCTCTCTCTTTGACATTCTCTGCTCCTGACGGCGCTCTTTTGAAGAGAAGATATGTTTGCATTCTTTTAATTGTGAGAAAGAACTGTCATCTCTGTCTTGTCATGGAGCACTGTTTAAACTTTTGACTAAAGGGTGTTATTTCATGTCTAGAGGGCTCTAATAATGTTAACAGTGTGGGAGAGTTTATAAGGGCTTAAAATATATAAAAGTAACCATACAAACATATGGTTTCTACTTAGCGGATTTTCACCTATCGCGGGGGGGTCTGGAACGCAACCCCCGCGATCGAGGAGGGATTACTGTATTATTATTATTATTATTATTATTGAGACAAAAACTTGACCAATGTCTGAAAGTCAAAGTAGTAAGACTGTAACTGGCAGTTTGGTTTGTCTTTTAACAGTGAAATGATACAGTCAATGACAAAAATAATCAATTTTATTGTATACAAATTGGCTTAGTAATTTCTGAAAACATTTCACTCATTCCTCTCTCAGTCTCTCTCACACACACACAATGTGGTTACTCAAATATATACAGGATAGGATCTAAAATCCTTGAAACAGAACTGTCTTACATAGCTTTTTCCGTGTGTTGCCACTCTGTAATTTGAGAGTATTCAGTCTGGCAATATGGTGCAGCCTTAGTTTGTGGAAGACAGACACAACTAAAGACATGAACATAAAATGATGGTTGTCAATTTCAAACTGTGTTTCCTCAATGTGCTCCTTGAGAAAAAACACATTATCTGAACCAATCTCAGCCCAAACAAACTGATTGATCAAAGATACACTGACAGCTTGCCCTAATGTTGACTATCGGATAACACGCTCAGCTACATTGACCACCTTAACTGGACCCTCAGAAGGAATCATCAAACCTCCTTTGTTTTTTAATGTGAGCAAGTGGTAGCTTTGATCATATGATGCCGGTAGAGGATCTGTTACCAAACTAGCACGGCACACATCACAGGACAGCTTAAAAATTACATCCCTTACAGCTTACTTACAAAAATTAGGCAGGTTTCATTTCGAAATTCTATGCGTAACGGTCATAACTGGAACCTACTTACGTACATATATATACGGCCATAGCCTGCAGCTCGGTCGCCGTGTAAGGCGGAGTTGCGTCCCTCATCATCACGCCTCCCACATAATTGAGTGCCTGCCCATATAAGGCTATCCGTCAGCAGCAATCCAATAGACACGCTGCCGCTAAATATTCGCGGGTGAGGGACTGTGCTTATGCAAACGAAGATGAGATAGTCAGGGAGAACCTGATTGAAAGAAATAATGATAATCAACTCCTTGATGACAGCAACACTCATAACAGTGACAGAACAATTACATTGACAATCATGTTAACGTTATTTTTAAAATGTTTCCTTTTCTTTTTCATAACTTCTTCAACACACTATTTCTCCGCTGCGAAGCGCGGGTATTTTGCTAGTATATAATAATATAGAGAGATTTTAAGAGTGTCCCGTATTTCTAATTTTCTAATCTGGCAACCCTATACTTACCTAATCTTAGCGAGTTCTGGGCAGTCACGGTGCATTCTGATGACAAGCAGTCGTGTTGTCTGACATACCCAGAGTCCATCCAGTCTGCGACTCACCCTGACAGTTTTATCTCGGTGTGCTCCCGTAGTTTTGGAAATCCTGCTTGTTACGTTTCATCTCCCCATTTGAAACCTCTGTGACTTTTCAGAGAAACACACGGGAGTTGTGGATTTGTTAAGCAATTAAAGATAAATATTTTTTAAAATAAAATTTAAACCAAACTAAATGTAATAAATGTGTATCATTTCACTCCAAATGTAATTCAATTTCTTTCTGACCAGGTTATATTTTTTGTTTTATACAATGGTCAGTGTTGTGTCACAACTCTGAGAATATGAGTATTTTTGTTTTCTCTGAATTGTCCCACTTTTATATCTGAGTTTGTAGGACATTCATATGGAATTTCTAACTCAGAAACTTGTTTTTACTATGTTTCCAAAAGCATATGAAGGCAGCATTAAGTCATAGTGGTGGGCTTACTGTGTGCGTGTGAGAGTTAAGAATCAACAAGCACTCACCCAGAAGTCATGTCATGTCATTTTCTAACCTGCTTAATCCAGACTAGGGTCAAGGGGTGTGCTAGAAGCCTATCCCAGCTAGCACCGGGAACAAAGGCAGGAACAAACCCTGGACACGGTGCTAGTCCATCACAGGGTGAACACACACACATCAAACACACACTAGGGCCAATGAAATGTTGCCATTTCACATAACCTGCACGTCTTTGAACAATGGAGAAAACCCACACAAACAGGGGAGAACATGCAAACTCCACACAGGGAGGACCCGGAATGTAAACCCTGACCTCCTTATCGTGAAATCCGTACTGACCCCTACTTTCTCTTCTGTTGTTTTTCCGGTTTTCTGTGGTGGCGATCTGCGCCACCACCACCTGATCAAAGCACCGTGATGTCCCTACATTGCTACATCAAGTCCACATGACCATCATCATCATCAAATTCTTCCATGAGAACCCTGAATACCATGAGGACTGATTGAGGTCATTGATGTTCGGTAGAATGTCTAGAGGGGGCTGGGTGGTCTCATGGCTCTCGGGACCCCTGCAGATTTTCTTTTTTTCTCCAGAGTGTTTTTTTTTTTTGTTATTTCTGTCCTCCCTGGCCATCGGACTTTACTTTTATTCTATGTTAATTAGTGTTCCCTAATTTTAATTCTTATTTATTGTCTTTTTTCTCTTTCTTCATCATGTAAAGCACTTTGAGCTACATCATTTGTATGAAAAAGTGCTATAGAAATAAATGTTGTTGTTGTTGTTGTGAAGCAGCAGTGCTACCACTGTGCCATCATGCCGTCCAGAAGTACAATCCATTTACTACAGCAGCGAGGAACAAAGAACAGGAGTGTTTTGAACCTCATAAACAGAAAAGAGGCTCATCTGTGTGATGTTGTGTGTTTTACGTAACACGACAGAAATAAGAAATAATAAGAAAAAAAACGAAACTGGCAAAGATTGTAGCTGAACTTGCTGTACCTGAAAAGTGTTTGTCCAGCTCTGTTTCTGTCAGACAGCAAGTTATTGGCAGTCAGAAAAAGGGGTGAACTTGTGATACTTTAATAATGTGAAACTGTGCTGGAAATTCACCATTCAGTTTTCTACTTGTGTAATCTGACACACTTAGTTGATGTGATCAGTAGCTGTTGTCATCAGGTTTGACACCCTTTCCACTAAAAATTGTGTAATGTGGCACCAATTTTAGGTTTATTGCTGACTTTAAATGGACTTTGAGTGAATGAGTAAGGCTGTGTGTACAACTGGCACCCTGTCCAAGATTAGTTGAAGCCTGGGATCCACTGTCGGTGTTGTAGGCTCCACTCCCTAGAAGATCTGTAGTGGACGCCCTTCCACCTTTCAAAACTAGATTTGTAGAAAGATTGGATTTCGTATGCTGATCCTCCGATCCTTCTTATGCTGATGAATCAGTACAGCTTTCGCCTCTGTGATTTGAGAGGCAGCACAAAACGGTTTTAATGTCTTAATAATGCCAGTGCTATTGTGAAAAGTATATTGAATTGTCAGTGTCATAAAAGGAAAATGTTAGTGTTGTCATGCATGCTCGTCGTGGGAATCACCTTCCAGGCTCGTCAAATGTATGTACTTCCACTCCAGGGCACAAGGCGGCGCTGTTGCTAACAGTATAGTCTCTTTTCTCACCCTTAGTGACGAGAAGATGCCCATTGATGCAACTGACTCTGCCCTTTCCGGTCGAAGGCCTATTAAAGTCGTTCTTCTCTGGAAGGACTGTCTCACTTGGAATAGAGCTGACTTCGGGACAGATCCACTCTAAGCAATCGTACTTGTTTTCTGCTCTGCACTTGGAGTATTTCTATTGCACTATTATATTGTATTCAGGATTACTGTTCTGTGTATTGTGTTTTATTTACCCCTTTTTTTTTGACACCCACTGTACGCCCAACCTACCTTGAAAGGGGTCTCTCTTTGAACTGCCTTTCCCAAAGTTTCTTCCATTTTTTTCCCTACAAGGGTTTTTTTGGGAGTTTTTCCTTGTCTTCCTAGAGCAGGGCTCTCCAACCTTTTTTCCCCAGAGAGATACTTTTACAAAATGAAAATGGCCGAGAGCTGCTCATGTTTTCTAACGTTTATTCTCATCGCTTATTTCAACCCAAACAAACTGAATAAGCTTCTTTTGCCTGAACATTTATAAAATGTTGGTGTCCACAACTCACATTTTGCATTAAAACATCACAAAAAAATATTGAGTTCACCTGCAAGTGCATTTTGTACGTCTGTATGCATTTTCTAGTGTATCTCACACTATTGAATTAAAACATGAATGCTGTCAAAACAAAACAATGCAATTCCAAATACACACAGATATTCCTTATTCCTTTGTCATTTTGTCACATGTCACTGTGTCACTTTATTCACATGTCCAGTCACATGTGTGATGTGTTTTTTAGTTAGTCAGATGACTGGCACTGAGGTGTCTGGTGGAGCGGAGCCACTGAGGTTCACTCTTATGGAGTCATTTCAATGTTCGTCTGCCAGTCTTGTTCTGAACTTTGATTTCATGACATTCACGTCAGACTCACAGAGGTATGGAGACCCAAACAAAGCAGACATTTTCAGAGCTGCTTGGTGAAGATTCTTATCGTTATCTGGCTCTGCTAAGCTCCAGAAATGCTGAGAATGCTGTTGAGACTTTAACTGCACATTATTGTGAAGGTTTACTAATATATAATATAGAAAATCCAATGTCTCTCTGTCTGTATGTCTGCTCGCTTTCACGAGAGAACTACTTAATGGATTTAAATTGTTTTTTTTCTATCATTTGCTTGAACATTCCGGTTGATTTTGTGACGTTACTCATTTCGCTGCGTATCAGAGTTCGCTTGCAGTACCGATTTATTTGTGCGATTCCCAGAGACACGCAGCAGACCGAAGAGAGGGGCCTTCCTCACCCACTCGCCAGCTTCAGGGCGCGTACCTTAACTCCACTTAGCTAGTGAAAGAGAGAACAATTGAATTCAACTTTGTTTGATATTTAAAATAAAGTGTTACTTAGGTCTTGATGAGTTGGAGTCCGGATATTCTCTTAAGTGTACGCCACACTGAACAGATAAGATTGCAATTCAGATTGTGGATCGTGATTTTGTGTTAAAAGGATCGTGATATGATTTTTTGGAAAGATCACCCACCACTAATTTGACTAATCAAGTTTTCAAACTTATGTAGGATTCATTAACCCCTTGGCGAGCTACTTGGAAAGGGGTTGAGAGCTACCAGTAGCTCGCGAGCGGCGTGTTGGAGACCCCTACCTTAGAGAGTCAAAGCTGGGCGGCTGTCAAAGGGCAGGGCCTCTTAAAGCCCATTGCGGCACTTCTTGTGTGATTTTGGGCTATATAAAAATAAATTGTATTGTATTGTATTGTGTTGTGTTATTTTCATGCAGCTCTTGCCTGTTGTTTTCAGTTGTTTTATGCTATTGCCAGTGCCTTCCCTCAACCCCAGTGCTAACTTCATCTCTGGACTTTAGGAATATTATAGCTAATAATCTAGCTCAGGGGTTCCCAAACTGTTGGACGTCAAGTACCACCTGAGGTTAAGTGAGTTGCGTTGCGTACCACCCGCACCTTGTTGAAAGGGAGGGAGAGCTGTAAGGGGGGGAGTTCGGGTCTAAAGTGCCCCGAAATCTGAATAAAAGTTAAAGAATTGGAAGAAACTATGCATAAAATTAATGAAAAAATTTGTGCATGTACATAAATTGATAAATTCCGCCCCAAAACTAAATCCTGCCTTTCGGCTTGTATGTGACACAGTTACCGAAGACGAAATGGTATCGGCTTTGTGCTTAGATCTAGTGACTACGATGCGATACAGCGGCAGTGCATGTATAACAACAAACGCGAGCGGTTTCTGTGAGGCAGAGTTACCGAAGACTAAATACTGTCGGCGTTGTGCTTTCATCTAGTGACCAAAAGCTTAAACAGTGAAGAAGTAGAAGTTGACTTCCACGAAACGGAATTATGGTAGCGTTAAATGAACTAAATACTGATGCGAATAATAGGTTTTAATTATTCAGATGACGAAATTTCACACCACACTAAATTTGGGACTCCACGTATTATTGTATTTAAACAGTTTCATTGGTTTTTGCTCACAACAGGCTTGTCATAAAGGGTTTTGCACAGATAAATTAAATTTCAGGGACCGCGATGCGTACCACCTAAAAAAAGGCTCCACGTACCACACTTTCTGATCTAGCTAATTATATTACTTTTTTGCGTATGTTGTCTAGTGTCTAGGACTGTTAGCGGTACTCTCAGCGTTAGTTTTATTGAGCTGTTGTTTTTTTTTTTGTGCCTGGTTTCTTTATTTACCTGTACAAAGTAACTTTACTATTGTTATCCCAGTAGCTCTTAATTAGTACATTAGGCCTTAGGAGGCCCTGCTTGTGCCTTGCCATGTCAGAGGACTGGGGCTCTGAAGTGTCGAATCACAGGCAGTATTTAAACTCAATAAAATAGAGTATAAAAAAGACAAATAAACAGATTTATTTCTTGTTGTACTATATCCCCTAGTAAAACACTGGAGATGTGATTTAACAAAGTTTAGCATAGGTGTGATGGAATTCTGTGGCAACTCTAATTCCCATACAGTGGAGTGGACTGACAATATTTAGGTGCTCCTGTGCTCTTCTCTGTATTCTCTGTGAGTGGCAGAGCCCTCGATTAGCCTGGCAGGGTGAGACTCTAGCATATACCGTTTTTACTCGTGTGCCATGCGCCCTCGTGTAAGACGCACACCATAATTTTAACAAAGAAAATCGCGAAAATCGTTTTGCCCCGTGTACGACGCGCGTTGTGATTATATAGGAAGCGTTTAGAGAGAGAGAGAGAGCGAGCGAGCGAGCCCAAGCAGAAGAAGTAAACATTACAGAATTACATTTCCTCGTGTATGACGCGCACCTGACTTTCTAATGCTAATTTTCGGGAAAAAATGTGCGCGTGGTACACACGTAAATACGGTAATTCTTTATTTATTTTTCACATACATAGTTATACAGGACAACACGCAGTGAAATGCATCTTTTTTTTCCGCATACCCCTTGGGGTCACAGCGCAGGGTCAGCCATTGTACAGCACCCCCAGAGCAATTGAAGGTTAAGGGCCTTGCTCAAGGGCCCAGCAGAGTAGCATCTCTTTTGGCAGTGACGGGGATTCGAACCGGCAACCTTCAGGATGCCAGCGCAGATCCTTAAAAAGGAAAGAATAATGCCATGTAACTGTAAACTTTTGCACTTTTTGCCAGTAGTGCTCAGAGGGTGGTATAAGCTGCAGACATTTTCCTGAAAGCAGTGAGGTAGCTGGTCGAGCTTGGGAGAGTAAAAGCCACAATTAGGATATCAAAGAGCCTGAAAATACATTTTTAGTTCAGTTGGTGCTGTGCCATTGGTCTCTTTGGCTCTTATGAGGCTGCAGATCACCATTTTGACAATTCACGTGCTTATACGTTTACATCAGCCTCCCTCTCCACCAGCTCTTTCATCATGTCTTGTTGGAACTTCAAGTGAAATCGCAGACTGGACTGAAAAGAAAAGCTGTGAAGCACGTCTGCTGCACCAGTAATTAGATCAATTAAGCCCGCTGAAAGCCTGGCGGACCCTGAGGCAGAGTCTCTTCACACTTGCTTTCATCAAAATGGGATGGAGTTCTGTGTGTGTTACTTGTTTTTTTGTCCTGCATGGTTGCGCAAGCTGCTGCTTCTTAGGGTGGCAGGCACGTGCGGCTCTGTCGTGTTTCAAATTTGCCGGAGGGTCAGAGAGGCGGAAGCTGTGAGAGGTGCTGATTAGCAGACAACAATGGGCCGGGGGGCCTGCAGGGGTTTACTGGGGAGAACATAGCACTTTAATCCATAACTAATCCTCAGCACCGTGGAGGCTAGAGCCTATCCAAGCAGCTTTAGGCTAAAGGCAGGAAGCAGTCCATTTCATGTGGGAAGGAATGCCATGTTGCCCCTGCACAGGCCGGGATTTGAACTAAGAACTTTGGGACTGGGGACCACAGCAGTGGCGACACATTAATTTAGTTTGCATTTCATGACACTGACTTAGATTAAGAGGGTTTAAGAATTTTATGTATATTTCAAATATTATTATGCAATGGTATAATGGATGTAGTAGTAATATATGTAGTACAGTGAAAGGCAAGTTCCATCAAAATGTAACACGTCACCACTCTCTGGTGCCATGATAAGCAAGAAAGTATTAAAATACAGAACTTCACTTTAAACCCAAATCAGCTTACCCGATGTATTCACTTCCATTACCTGAAACCTTGTGGGAAAAAAAGCTTATTTTGTCATCCACTCATTTTTTTTCCCTATCCAGTTCAGGGTCACAGGTCAGCTGGAGCCTATCCCAGCAAGCATCGGCACAAGGCAGGAACAACACTTGGATCGGGCAGCAGTCCATTGTAGGCTGAACACGCTCCCTTTTAGCAACTGTGGGTGGAAAGCCATGCAGGAACGGAGAGAATATGCAGACTCCATGCAGGGAGAACCCAGGGCTTGAATCCCAGTCTCCTTACAATGAGGCAACAGTGCTACCACTGTGCCACCACCATATACTTTGTCATGTCATGTTAGGTTGATATAATGTCTGATATATGTTTTCCATGGTAAATAACATCTAAAACTACTTTACTGATGTAATGTATGCTTTTCATATTTCTGCAATGTTTAATCTCCCACATTACTTCAGTGTTTGATCAACCCCTATAATTTTATATAGTGCCTTTGACAGCTGGCACAATTCTAGGCACAGTGTGAGTGTTTCCATTTTTCTCCCTTTTGAGCACTGGCAGGTAAGGCATCTCACTCATGGTGGCACCCTGAGTCAGTGCAGGTGCCTGATTTTATGATTTTAGTAGACTAGGGTTTGCCTTCTAGGTCCTCCCTGCGTGGATTTTGTATGCTCTTCCCATATCCGTGTGGATTTCCTCCGGGTGCTCCGGTTTTCTCCCATAATCCAAAGACATGCAGGTTAGGCGGATTGGCAATGCTAATTTGACCCCTGTGTGTGTGTGTGCGCGCGCGCGTGTGTGTGTGGTGTCCACCCTGTAATGGACTGATGCTCTAACCAGGGATTGTTCCTGCCCTGCACCTTATGCTTCCTGGGATGGGCTTCAGCTTCCTTGTGACCCTGCTCAGGATAAAGCTTGTTTGGAAGTAGGATGGCTGGATAATATGGTAGTGTCTTTAGTTGTAAAAAGAGCAGCACCCAGGTATGGTGTAATCCATTCATTTACTGAGCATGTCCAATTCCATTTTTGGGTCACAGTTGGCTTGATCATCTCTCAGCAGCATGGATTGCAAGCCCAATATACGTAAGGTTCATCAGGACACATGTAGACTTACTCAGACTGGGTAAATACAGAGTGTAAAATGAATAGCCTTGACACACATCACCCATATATTGTCCCTGGTTGCAAAAGGGTTTTGATACAGCACTCGTGCGCTATTTTGAGTTCTCCACTGAACTGAGTAGTGGAGGAAAGATGGCGGCTTTATAAGCCGAAAGGCAGAAGTGATGTCATCTGGCCGGAACCGGAACTGACTTCAGTCTAGGGCCCGGAACCGAAAGTGACTTCAGTCTAGGGGCCAGAACCGAAAGTGACTTCAGTCTAGGGGCCAGAAATAGAAGTGACTTCAGTCTAGGGGCCAGAAACAGAAGTGACTTCAGTCTAGGGGCCAGAAATAGAAGTGACTTCAGTCTAGGGGCCAGAAACAGAAGTGACTTCAGTCTAGGGGCCAGAAATAGAAGTGACTTCAGTCTAGGGGCCAGAAACAGAAGTGACTTCAGTCTAGGGGCCAGAAATAGAAGTGACTTCAGTCTAGGGGCCAGAAACAGAAGTGACTTCAGTCTAGGGCCCAGAAATAGAAGTGACTTCAGTCTAGGGGCCAGAAACAGAAGTGACTTCAGTCTAGGGCCCAGAAATAGAAGTGACTTCAGTCTAGGGGTCGGAAACAGAAGTGACTTCAGTCTAGGGGCCAGAAACAGAAGTGACTTCAGTCTAGGGGTCGGAAACCGGAAGTGACTTCAGTCTAGGGGCCAGAAACAGAAGTGACTTCAGTCTAGGGCCCAGAAATAGAAGTGACTTCAGTCTAGGGGCCAGAAACAGAAGTGACTTCAGTCT
>JANRMT010062824.1:15299413-15322956 GCA_026402145.1 Polypterus bichir lapradei | reverse complement strand
AGTGACTTCAGTCTAGGGGCCAGAAACAGAAGTGACTTCAGTCTAGGAGCCAGAAACACAAGTGACTTCAGTCTAGGGGCCGGAAACGAAAGTGTCATTGCATCAGGCAGGTTTTCCCATTTTTGGCCTGTAAAGATAACAGAGGTCGGTTTAGTGTACCCCGCCACCCCCTGGCCTGGCAGGTAATTACTTGGTCCACTCAGCTCACTCCTAGTCGCACGTGTGTGACACGAGCTACCAGTTAAGTTAAGTTACATGTTTTGGGATTACAAGTCATGGAATACAAGTCTAAGTGAATTTTGAAATCGCTACTTTCTGCTTTCATTTACATTTTCTACTCCATCCCATCTTTTTCTCCGAATTGGGGCTGTAGTTGTACAGTATGTGCCAATCAACATGTCTGAGTCAATTGTGAGGACTGGCCCTTATGGTTTAAGCAAACACCATTTTGTGACTCTTTACGTGAATACTATCAGTGTTATATTTCTACACCTGCGGAATAAGCAAAGGGACGTTTTGTAATTTACCGGAGCACATGTCACAGTGGGGCTCAAGCTATGTGACTTTATATAAATCACAAATTACAGTTCTCCCCATGTTTGCATGGGTTTTGTTTGACATACTCCGATTACTTCCCAGATCCTCAAGATAAACGTATTAGATTACTCAGAGACTCCAAGCCAGCCTGGTGTTGTGTATGTGAACCTGCTCTGTGACTGCTGGCTCTGCTTCTCTGTGACTCAGTAGCAGACAGAGGAGCTCACACTGCCCACTGTGTTCAGACGCACATTCAGTTCCGGTCAACAGTGTAACATGCTTTTGAGGACACCTACTGGAGACTCTGAGGAATTGCAGTCATACTGAAACAAGGAAGCACATCTTTAAACAGTTTGAGCTCAGATTCAAGTCAAGTCAAGTTGGGGAGCATGCACTGGTACTGTGTGTTGCCACACCCACCACACGACGAAACAACTCGGGATCCCAGTTGGCAACCCCCAAGGCAGACACGCGGTCCATTCCCACCCTCCGGAAATGACCCTCTATCTGCCACAGCCAGGTGTTACGTATGCGACCCCTTGGCCTGGTCCAGCCACTTGGGTCCCCAACAATGAGGATCTTACAAGCCGGATCACCCTCGGGGAAACACGCCACATGGCCGTAGTGCCGTAACTGACGCTCCCTCACAATGCAGGTAATATGCCTCATTCAGGACTCCGTGAGCAACACAAAGTCAAACCAATAGTACCCTAAGAGTCTCCAAAGAGACACAGTACTGAAAGAGTCTAGTCTTCATCTCAGGTCACTGGATAGCGTCCATGTCTCGCAACTCAGTCTCTGAAGAGCCCCGATCAGAGCCTCCATCGACTCCATGAAGATCACAGCCTTGTCAGCAAAGTCAAGATCAGTGAATGTTTCTTCACCAACAGATGCCCCACAGCCGCTGGACCCAATGATATTGCCCAACACCCAGTCCATACAAGCACTGAACAGAGTAGGAGCAGAACAGACCCCTGATGAACCCCAGAATCAACTGGGAAAAACGCAGAGGTCCTGCCTCCACTCTGCACAGCACTCACAGTACCAGTGTACAGGCTGGCCATGATATCCAGCAACCTTGAGGGGATCCCGCAAACCTTCAGGATGTCCCAAGGGGCAGCTTGATCAACTGAGTCAAACGCTTTATGAAAATCGACAAAAACATAAAGTCAAAGTCAAAGTGAACTTTATTGTCATCTCAACCTTATACAAGTATACAGATAGACGAAATTGTGAAGCTCAGGGTCCACAGTGTAACAACATGACGTGCAAATAATAAACTAAAAATAGAATTAAAATGAAAATTTTAAATTAAAACACAAACAAGACAAGACATTGTGCAAAGACAAGACAACGAAGTAGCAGCAATATTGACGTGTAGTTAGCAATATGAACATTGATGCAATGTATGGTATTTGCAATCTAGATACATAAATATACAGTAGTCAATAGATATGTAATATAATAAATAAATAATAGATATAGATAATATAGAAATTATCAAATAAATAACATAAATGTCCAGGATCAAACAGTAGTAGAGTTGGATGCAAACCTTAATCTTGTCTTTTTCCATACAAGCTCATTAACTAATTGGACACGTTATAAACACAAAATCATCCATTTCTGAATCTCTGTTTTTTTTTGTTTTTTAATTTCGGGATCAAGGGGAGAAATGAAAGGCCATTCAATGCAGGAAGCACAGCTTGTCCTGTATACACAAGTTCCCTCCATCTGTGACCCTTGAAAAGTGGCATAACCTGCCATGACTTTAATAGGAGACAACTCTACCTGTTAATAGGCCAGCTGAGGTTGTTCATTATGAAAGGCACTATATAGAAAATAACAAGTCTGTTTAATCTCAGTTATTCATTCATCATGTGAATCTTCACATACATATACTGCCATGATTCAAATCAGGGGCGGCTCTAGGCTCGTGGTGGCCCTGGGCAAAGAAAGAGTCGGTGGCCCCTTCGTCCGCCAATGTCAATATGATATCTTATGCACGGCACGCCTCGCGCTCATGACACAAGTGTTTAACTTTTACTGAAATTTGCCGCTGCGTTTTTAGCTGTGTCATTATTTTCTCTTTCTGTTTTATATTCAATATATGTTGGCGTGGCAGCCCTGTGCAAGTGCACAGTTTGCACATGCCTAAGGCCGCCCCTGTTCAAATGCAAGAAGTTAACAGAAAACTGTGTAACAAATATTTAACAAACTGAGGCTATTCATTGAGACGTCAGAGGCAGTAGGTGGTTTGTTCTGTCAATGAGGTGGCACTATTGCCCCTTTTAAACCCACCAGACAGACGCTCTGGACACAGGTTAAAAGCACTAAGAAGACTTTTAATATTTTTTCTAGGGTGACCAGATGAGTTCGGCTATAAAGGAGGACACCGACAGTCAAAAAGGAGGACAAAAATGACCAAATATATTTTCCAACTCCAATCAACTACTAACCGCTGTCCGTTGTGCCGTCGGGCGGAAATAGAATATAAAACAGTGTGGCCGCTACTTGATGTTACAATTATTGATAACGTGATAACGCAACGTAATGTCACGCGGTGACGCAGATGAATTGGAGAATGGCCGAAGGCTGCTCATTCTCGATATATATCATATGTAATTAGTCAAAAACGGTTAACTCTGTTCGTGATTCTGTGAAAGGAGGACATTTTAATGAATTTTTGGAATGCCTGGAGGACAGAGGAAACCATGTTAAAAAATAGGACATGTCCTCCTTTTGGAGGACGTCTGGTCACCCTATTTTTTCTTCTTCAAAAACAGTGCCTCCAAAGCACCACAGCCACAATAAACACAACAATAAAGCAATAAACACAATATTCTTTCTCCTCCACACCTCCCGACTCAGGTTCGCTTGCTGGGTTCACAGCAGTCCTTGTCAGATGGAGAATTTGTATTTTCTTCAGTCTGGAAGTATTTCTGTGCCTCCGTCCCCGTGACTTTGGAGTACTTCTGGGCCATGTAGACAGTAGGGACTCCCCAGACTCCCTGCAGCGTCTTCTGGCGGCACCCACGGTGCCCAGCAGGGCTGTGAAGCCAAACTCCAGATCCCATGGTGCCCTGCAGGAATCCGGAGCACCGCTATGCTGCAGGGAGGCTGCCAACTAGCGTCCTAGGGGAGGCAGTGTCCCAAAGCAGCTGCCTTCCCCATCCTTCCATGTCAGGGGCGTCCCGACCGGGTTAAGCTGCCGGCCATCTCCTAGAGTTCAGACTGCATTTTTATCTCACTGTGTTCTCTTGAGAAAATCACAGACTTGGCAAGGGGTATAATGGAACAAACGTGTAATAAACTCTCTGCATTCTGTACTGTGTGTCAGTGGTGGTGAATGAACTGACATCCTTGAGATTGCGTCTCCTACTCAGACATTTATTCCCTCTTTCTACACTCTAAGCACTGGCGGTTAAAGTGATCTGCTCCAATTTACACAGTGATCTTGTGATAGCACCTTTCATAGTGAATGCCACTCCGGAACAGTTATTTTCATATTTCTTCACTTTGGGCACTGCCAGCTTTGTGACTCGCTTAAGAACTGAATTATAAGCCTTTCTGATTTTTATAACACCGTTTATAATTAACCACTCCCTGAGATACCCAAGTATCTTCATATTTCTCACTTTGGAGCATTGCCAGCCTGTGGGACTCACTCAGGATGACACAGGATGATCGCTTACCAACTAGGCCACACTGCCGGCCACAACATGACATGGCCGACATAGACAGTGATCTAGAATGTGTGCCTTCCTTCTGTCAAAACAAGAGCAACCAAGACAAAAAAAAGTGAGGGAGTGGAGGGCAGGTTCCCAGTTGTATTTAAAAATGGATGAGCCACGTGGCAAAATGGTGGCTGGCGGTCTATGCACTCACCCGGCTGCCCACAGCAGACATCTGATCTGGCACGGCAGCACGATTTCTTGTCTAAATTATTAATAAACAGCCCAGGTGGCGATGAAGCACTCCCTGCCGTAGTTACTCCTCACAGTAATTACATCCCCAGAGCAGCAGGCCTGCATGTCAGTTAATCTTAAGCAGGACTTGAGACACCAAAGCTTGGCACGTTTGTTTAATTAGCAGATGTGCCCCATAAATGAACATGGCCAAGTATTTTCAATGAAAGGGAGCTTTTTTTTTGTATGACTTAGGCAGAAAGGAATACGCATTGTGTAGAGGGGCAAACACTTTGTAACTGCTTTTACAGTGAAAAGTGTAATCCTAAGGTGGGCACGGTACTTGTATGGAGTGGCACCATTAACATAACAGATTCAAACTTGCACATTCAAGAGACGCCTCGCAGTAAGGAGACCTGGGCTCGCTTCCCGGGTACTCCCTGCGTGGCGTTTGCATGTTCTCCCCATGTCTGCGTGGGTTTCCTCCCACAGTCCTAAGATATGCAGGTTAGGTGCACTGGTGATCCTAAATTGTCCTTGGTGTGTGGGTGTGTGTGTGCCCTGCGGTGGGCTGGCGCCCTGCCCGGGGTTTTTTCCTGCCTTGCACCCTGTGTTGGCTGGGATTGGCTCCAGCAGACCCCCGTGACCCTGTAGTTAGGATATAGCGGGTTGGATAATTGATGGATGGATGGATATTCCAATTAAAATGAAATCTGCAACACAATAAAGTGTGCAGAAAGTGAAGGTGGCTCAATACTTTCTGAATCCACTGTAATTTGCCCTGTGTTTGACTGGCATCTCACCCAGGATTTGTCCTTACCTTATCTTCAGTAGTTCTCTATGATCTTGGATTAGAATAATAAGGATCAGAAAATGGATACATATTTGAAGACAGAAGTTCTGATTGTCCTTTTAATTGGCTTAATATAACTTAGGGGGCAGAGTGTCAGCTGGTGTCGGATATCTTTGTTCATATCATAAATGACATTAGACAAAAATGTGTCATTTTCTTCAGTCAAGTGGCTCTTCTCCAATATTAGGTTTTGGCTGAAGACCAAAAAAGTTACAGTAGTAGAGGGAGTCAGGAAGGAGGCATTGGGTATAAATAATAGTAAATAATAGTACAATGTATGAGATGGAGTACTCTATGGAATACATTACCTACAGTACAATCAGTTTAGTCATTCTGATTCATCTAATCTGCCTTTGTTACTATTGCAGACATATGGATGTGCAGGCACCATGTGTCTTTTATAGGGAAGGCTTTTAAAGAGACATCAGGGAGAGATTTGGAGGTTGCACAACTATTTACCCATCTTCCCTTTCTATTCCTAAATGACCCCTAACTCCACCTTTGACCCCTGCCCTTTATACCTCTTTCCCCAGGAACAAGAAGTAGTTATCACTTAGTAAACCTGCCTCAGAGGAGAACAGAAGTTTGGCCAATGGCTGCTTTTATTTCCATTCTAACCTAAAGAGAGAGCTACCTGCTGGCGCCCCATCACTTCATATGATTTTTGCCTGTTTTGTTTTATGGAGCACAATTCCTGAAGTACGGTTCCTGAGGATAGCCTTGTGGAGCCAGATGAAGCCCAGTGCGAGAGACAATAATCAGGTTTTGAGAGAACAAGAGGGTCATAACTGAAAGTACACATGAGAAAAGAGCACAAAGAGAGGCTTTGAATACTTCAGAGATTTGGTATCCGCAGTTCAGATAAGGATTTGAATTCACAACCGTCCTTTTATCCTGTTGTGTCGATTATGCATGGGTCCCAACTCCAGAGGTTACAGCCTTAGCAATCCTGGAAGTGAACCTAATGATGAAAATAAACACTGATGGCATTTGAGAACCCAAAATCATATGAAATCATGACAAAAAGGCTCCCCCCACAGGGTTTCTTCTTCAAAACACATCCATAATTTTCTCCAGCCTGTGCACTTTTAAAGGCTGGGGCTGCAGTGTCCCATTTCTACTTGTGCTTTAAAAAATACCTAAAATAACTCAGGAAAGACAAAGACGGCAAAAGAAACTGGACAAAAGAATTGACATTGAGGGAAAATACCGTATTTACTCGTGTACCATGCGCCCTCATGTAAGACGTGCGTTGTGATTGTATAGAAAGCGTTTAGAGAGAGAGAGAGTGCTGTCGAGCGAGAGCGCAAGCAAGCGAGGGAGAGAGAGAGCAAGCGAGCGAGCCCAAGCAGAAGAAGTAAACATTACAGAATTACATTTCCTCGTGTATGACATGCACCTGATTTTCTAATGCTAATTTTTGGGAAAAAATGTGCGCGTGGAACATGCGTAAATACGGTACAAAGGTAAAATGGTTGTTATCAATTAAGCACAAGGTAACTGAAGTTTAATGAGTAATTTGTATATTGTAATTAGCACAGCGTCAACAGAGACAGATACACATTGTCACACACGTGCGCTTAGGAGGCAGTCAACAAGCCTGGAGGTGAGTGATATACTATCAGACAGGGGGTTGAATTTGGGTACTGATATCTCTCTATATATATCTACAGAATCAAAGAAGAAAAGTAATAACAACACTCACTCACCAACAACACTTCCGGTAACTGAAAATGGCTTCCTACCAACCACTCCTTCCGTGATGATGTCACTTCCGGCTCCTTTAGATGACGTCACTTTTTCCGGTCCCGCATTGATGATGTCACTTCTGGCCATTCCGGATGACGCCACTTTCCAGTCCCGCATTGATGACGTCACTTCTGGCCATTCCAGATGACGTCACTTCTGGCTATCCTAGATGATGTCATTTCCAGTTCCCATTAGCATCACTTCCTGCCAACTAATTTCCTGTAGCCATTTTGTTATTTAAACACTCATTCCAGGACTGTAAGCTGTCAACTGTTTGGATATTTTCAACACGTTTCACTCTCTGTAGTTCCTTAATGTTCCGTATACAGCTGTTCACAAACCAGGAGACAATGTTCTGACTCAAGACACTTTCTACAACACCAGAGTTAAAGGTCCTTCGGATCACTGGAGAGACCAGAAAACTTCCTCAACTGTCTCAGATGGTAAAGACGCTGCCTCATCTTTTTGGACTCGACTTGAATATGTTCAGTCCATGTCAAAGCTTCAGTGATGTGAATGCACAGATATTTGAAGCTGTTCATCCTCTCCCCTGTGATTCCGTTGATATTGAGGGGGGTTTAGGACCAGTGCTGTCTCTTACCGAAATCCACCACCAGCTCGTTGGCTTTGTTGACATTCAGTTGCAGGCAGTTCTTCTGACACCACGATGCCAGGTTCTCCACTTCCTCCACCAATGCTGTCTCATCTTTGTTGGAGATGAAGCCCAGCACCACTTTGTCATCAGCAAATTTGACGATGGACTTGGAGACATGTGTGGCCATGCAGTTGTGACCATAGAGGTTGCAGAGAGCAGAGGGCTGAGCACACAGCCTTGTGGAGCTCCTGTATTGAGTGTGACGATGCTGGAGGCACAACTACCAACTCTCACCACCTGTGGTCTCCCTGTTAGAAAGCTGACACAGATGGTTGTTCAGTCCCAGATCCCTCAGCAATCCCAAATCCCTCTCCATTTCATAACAATAGCAAATAGAGTTTATCCAGGAGCATTGTGGTCCATGTCTAAACTACATGTTAAAATGCTGTGGCCATATTCTGGCAGTGCATGTTTGTATTTCCAATTATACAGAAGTGTGAGCTTATTTTAATAACTCGTTTAGATGTGTAGTTAGAAGGTGATTGCTGTGCTGCCTCATCTGTGGTTCTGCAGGAGTGGTGTTGTCAATAGTACATTTACTGCTCCAGATGTTCTGAATACCAAAATCTACATCTCCTGCGGTTCTTTGCTATCAACGCAGTGGCAGCCATTTTCACCTCCTTTTGATGAGGTGTGACTGCGAACAACAGAGAGCTCACCCAGCACCTGCGACTGTGTGAATGTAGACAGTTTACTTAATCAGAGGCTTGCTGTTTGTCGGCCCAAGTTTACGAGAGCACAGTTGCTCTTTGCAATACAAAATCACTGCCCCTGCTTTGAGCGCCGCCTTCATGAGGTGCTTGGTTGGTTTAGAAATGTGATACTTAGTGAGATGTCTAATTGTTCCCACCTACTGTAAAGGCAAAATCATACACGGTTGTCTCCAGACATATGTATTATGTGGCAGGTTCTGTAAAACTAATCAAATGAAAGTCATCACATAAAATGAAAGATTGCCCTTTTTTTTGTCTCTATTACTGATTTATGAGCTCAATGAGCTGCTAAACCTGCCAATATCCCTAGTTTAGAAATATGGAAAATAATATAGTACTAGGGGGCTCTGCCCCCTGCTCGCTTCGCTTGCCAACCTCCAGGTATGGGTAACCGGATGTGCAATTTAAAGCGATTGTTATTTTCATGGGAACTGTTACATATGCATAATAGAACTATTTTACATTGCAGCGAGTAATTAACCATAGTTAAAAATAGTAAAACGTAATAAATTGAAAAAAATATTGTTTCATGTTGTATTAGAGGTATTCGTTGAGTTAAACGTTTTCGTTCTGTTTGGCTTTGAAATTAACACACAGATACTTTTTAAACTTACATTTTTACTGTAATACTTCAGTAAAAACAACATTTGGAATGAACTTTTCATCAATAACGCATTCAATTTTTGATTCCATGTTTGGACTTACTTTGTGACAACGCAATGTATAGTTGCCCGTGAGTGAATATCGTTTCTTTCTCTCTAATAAATAAACTGACTTTTTACATTACAGTGAGTAATTAACCATAGTAAAAATAATAAAATGCAATAAATTGAAAGAAAATTATGTGTCATGTTGTATAAGAGGTATTCGTTGAGTTACACGTTTTCGTTCTGTTTGGCTTTGAAATCAACGCGCAGATATTTTTTAAACTTACTCTTTTACTATAACACATCAGTAAAAACATATGGCAAACAACAAATCTTATAATCCTCGTGGATAGGCTTCCTCATTGGGAAGAAACACTACTTTTCCCTGATGGCAACACAAATTTGACGATCTGTAAGTCTCCGACTTAAACTTTAAAGCCGAACAATATCTACATACTTCTGTCATATCACTTATGTCCATATATTTGATCTCTTTTCGCTGTTCCGTTATTTCACCGAGTAATAATTTGTTAGCGCTAATGCGATCTTTACTATCAGTTTTTCGTGCCTTTTGAATTTTCCTATTTTCATAATCTTTAACCTGCTCTGCATGTGTATCGTGCCAACGTTTTTAAACCTCTTTACAACGTTCTACTTTGTCTTCTACTCTTTGTCTTTTATTCCTGTCCCTGCTTGGACCTGCTAGGTTTTCAATTCCACTTGGTCCAGGCTGATTATTACTTTCCTTATTTTCTGAATTTGCACTTAGATTATTATTGTTCTTTTTTGAATTCTTTTCTCTCCAACGCTTTTGGGCCTCTTTTCTTCTTCGCTTAGTTGTTGACGTGTCATCTAGAACGTATAGAATTATTGTCCACAAATGGGCTATTACGAATGAAACGAATAGATTGTATGTATAACAATACTGTCCAGAAAAGCTTCTTTAAAGGATGAAACGGAGAACTTTTCATGAACGACTTAAAATGAGGAAAACGTAAACATTTATAAGAGCTGAGAGCGCAGGAAGTGTGTCTGACAAAAGCATTCACACGAATTAGAGATGATTGGACCGTGTGCGTGGTTGAATATGGTTAAGAGGAGTGAGGGACTTGAAAAAATCTCCTAGCAAAAGTTTCATCTCGCGGAACTTGAAATTATCTCTTTGAAAAAGTCTCGTCCCAGGATTTCCTTTTATAATAGAGAGATACCTGGGGTGAATTAACATCTCTGTGACGGAAAGGCAGCCCATCCAGAAATTGTTCTTGCCCAGCACCCAATACTTTTCTCTGAGATCCTGCCCTGGATAAGTAAGCTAATAAAATTAATAAATGGATGAATCAACCTCTGAAAAGTGCTACTGTATATAAAATGAAACATTTACCAGTTAAATCAAGTCACACTAAACAAGCTAGTTAATCAGCCAGAATTATGGCAGCAATAGTGCTGTACAGGGGATGCTGTTCACTCTGAAAGGCATTGTATAAAACTGTAAAGTTGTTAGTTCAGTACCTGCTGCTGACATACTACTGCGTGTCACCCACTATGTGACTTTAATTTAGGGCACACATCAGCTGTCGGATTCTTCAAGCAGCTTTGTAGTGAAGTCTAATATGACTTGACAAGTGCTATTTGTTGATGTGAGTTCTGCACACAGATGTGGAGAGACCGGCCTCAAAGCAGGGCTGCACATGTCGCTGACATACCATTCATACTTTATAGACAGAATTAATTTGGAAACAGTAAACATCAGCGCTGAATCACAGATCACGCCCGTGCCTTTTATTCAGCCATTTAAAACCACAGCCAGACAGCGCAGTGCCACAATCCAGGCCAAGCACAATAATGTCCTTACTGCCACCCAACTGAAGTCACGGCCAACTTAATCTGCAGGGTGGATACGAGCCTGTACGGTGTGGCTTAGCTGCTACGGCACTGGACTAGAAGTTGATGTCAGTTCAGAACCCACAACTGACGTACTGTGTTACCCAAGTCAGTCACTTCCACTGCCAACATCTGTGAAGTGAATAGAGGCTGCATTTACCATGAAAGGTGCTATATAAAAACACAAAGGTGCTGGTTCAAGCATCAGAACGGATCCTGAGCAAGTTATTAATCTGCTAGGGCACACAATGTGGCAAAATGGAAACAACTGGACTGTACCATGAAAGAGACTAGAGACTGTACCCATTTCAGAAGGCGCTATATAACAGCAGAAAGTTGCTGGGTAGTACCTCACCATTGACCGTGTCATCCTGAGTGAATCAATTAACTTTCTCATGTTCATAAAGTACAAAATATGGAAACGGCTATAGTGTAATTGTAAAATGAATAGGGACAGAGCTCATTGTGAAAAATGCTTTTTAAAAATAGTTAAAATCCCCTGCACTGACTCGCTGTGTGACCCTGAGTGAGTTACAGAACCTGTCAGCAGTCACAATGCAGGCATTTGGGGACAAATAACGAATACTACAGTATTGTAAAGTGACTAAGGGATTGTACTCACTATGAAAGGCACTATATAAAAAAAATCCAGGGTTCAGTCCTCAGCACTCAGTATGTGTTACTAAGCAACTCATTTGACTGGCTAGTGGTCACAGTCTAGAGGTGTTAGAACAATCCAGAAAATCCAGACAAGCAGCTGTGCTTAGTGTGAAAGGAGCTACAGTGGTGTGAAAAACTATTTGCCCCCTTCCTGATTTCTTATTCTTTTGCATGTTTGTCACACAAAATGTTTCTGATCATCAAACACATGTAACCATTAGTCAAATATAACACAAGTAAACACAAAATGCAGTTTTTAAATGATGGTTTTTATTATTTAGGGAGAAAAAAAAAATCCAAACCTACATGGCCCTGTGTGAAAAAGTAATTGCCCCCTTGTTAAAAAATAACCTAACTGTGGTGTATCACACCTGAGTTCAATTTCCGTAGCCACCCCCAGGCCTGATTACTGCCACACCTGTTTCAATCAAGAAATCACTTAAATAGGAGCTGCCTGACACAGAGAAGTAGACCAAAAGCACCTCAAAAGCTAGACATCATGCCAAGATCCAAAGAAATTCAGGAACAAATGAGAACAGAAGCAATTGAGATCTATCAGTCTGGTAAAGGTTATAAAGCCATTTCTAAAGCTTTGGGACTCCAGCGAACCACAGTGAGAGCCATTATCCACAAATGGCAAAAACATGGAACAGTGGTGAACCTTCCCAGGAGTGGCCGGCCGACCAAAATTACCCCAAGAGCGCAGAGACGACTCATCCGAGAGGTCACAAAAGACCCCAGGACAACGTCTAAAGAACTGCAGGCCTCACTTGCCTCAATTAAGGTCAGTGTTCACGACTCCACCATAAGAAAGAGACTGGGCAAAAACGGCCTGCATGGCAGATTTCCAAGACGCAAACCACTGTTAAGCAAAAAGAACATTAGGGCTCGTCTCAATTTTGCTAAGAAACATCTCAATGATTGCCAAGACTTTTGGGAAAATACCTTGTGGACTGATGAGACAAAAGTTGAATTTTTTGGAAGGCAAATGTCCCGTTACATCTGGCGTAAAAGGAACACAGCATTTCAGTAAAAGAACATCATACCAACAGTAAAATATGGTGGTGGTAGTGTGATGGTCTGGGGTTGTTTTGCTGCTTCAGGACCTGGAAGGCTTGCTGTGATAGATGGAACCATGAATTCTACTGTCTACCAAAAAATCCTGAAGGAGAATGTCCGGCCATCTGTTCGTCAACTCAAGCTGAAGCGATCTTGGGTGCTGCAACAGGACAATGACCCAAAACACACCAGCAAATCCACCTCTGAATGGCTGAAGAAAAACAAAATGAAGACTTTGGAGTGGCCTAGTCAAAGTCCTGACCTGAATCCAATTGAGATGCTATGGCATGACCTTAAAAAGGCGGTTCATGCTAGAAAACCCTCAAATAAAGCTGAATTACAACAATTCTGCAAAGATGAGTGGGCCAAAATTCCTCCAGAGCGCTGTAAAAGACTCATTGCAAGTTATCGCAAACGCTTGATTGCAGTTATTGCTGCTAAGGGTGGCCCAACCAGTTATTAGGTTCAGGGGGCAATTACTTTTTCACACAGGGCCATGTAGGTTTGGATTTTTTTTTCTCCCTAAATAATAAAAACCATCATTTAAAAACTGCATTTTGTGTTTACTTGTGTTATATTTGACTAATGGTTAAATGTGTTTGATGATCAGAAACATTTTGTGTGACAAACATGCAAAAGAATAAGAAATCAGGAAGGGGGCAAATAGTTTTTCACACCACTGTATATGGTGTCACAGGATTGCAGCTTCAAAGACTGCATGACCTGATTGAGTTACTGAACTCGGCAGTACAGACAGTATAGCCATGTGAAAAACAGCAATACTATAATTCAACTAGACCGCACAGAGAACGGTGCTATATAAAATCACAGGGTTGCTAGTTCAGTCATCAGCCCTCATCATCTGACCCTGTCAATGGTAATGCTGCAGGAATATGAAAATCCCTGTCCTGTAATTATAAAATGGCCCTCACTATGAATGTTGCCCCACGGAGTGACTTGCCCTGCCGATGTTCACAGAGCAGAATCACTGGGATCACCAGGAGTTAGTTCATTTCCCCCACTTGTCCCTTACTGTCTCTAAGCTCAGTGAGCATTTTGGCTCAAGATGCTTTTAAACTCTGCCCCATTAACACTTAACGGTCTGGGGCCGTAACAGGGACATCAGGTTGGGGCTCCCTCTAGTGGCCTGTGGTGCTCCTGCCCTCTAGACCCATCTATTCCCTTCAGAGGGCTGTGACACCATGAAGGGGCATCCCTGCTATCCTAGCCTGATCCTGTGTGCAGCCTTCTGCTGGCCAGGAGGTCTTTCAGCTTTATGCGATTCTTCTGGTTTCACTCTTTGTCACACTTTCTTTATAAGGAGGGTTAGACTTCCACGTCACTTGCTGAGTCGCCTCCCGTCTAGTGCCCAGTGAGAGTATTGCCTTTTTCTTCCCTTCTCTCTCTTTGTGTTCCCCCATGTGCCCCTGCCTATAGCCCCCCATTGTACATTCAGTCCTTTCTAAAAGGATTCAGACCCCGTCACTTTTATACATTTTGTTATGTTGCAGGGGTCTTATGTTGAATCCTACCAGGATGCCAGTCTGTCCATGTTGGTTTGGTGTGTCCGTAGACATTCGCTATCCCTGAATATTCACAGCTCTGTCTTCCTGGCCAGATGAGGCAACAGGGTTCATCCTGGTAGGGATGCCAGTCTTTCCATCAAAACAGCTAATTGAAGGGCAAACTCCTCGTGCCCTGATGCCTGATATTTTTGTCCCTCCACACATAATACCCTCCATAAGATCATGTCCACTTGTCTGTGTTTTCAGGTTGTGAAAATGGGGTTCACACAGAGACAGAGAGGAGGACAATGTGGAAATGTTAGCTACAGTGATGACCTCTGAGGTACTGCGTATTTGTGAATCTCTGAGTCATTTACATTTATATTTAATTGCTTTGCAGATGCATTTTTTCAAAATAATTAGCAAAAGAGGCCAACATAATCGAGTAAACATCAGTCTGGGGGACTGTTTGGGGACAAGTGTTACAGGACAAGGTTACAAAATTGACCATCATAAGTGAAGAGCTCAGATGAAAATACAGGCGAGTTACACTTTTCTAATTATGACAGCCTAACTGAATCAGTTATAGAGAAATTCACCCAACAAGAGAGGCTTCTCTTCAAACACTTCTTAAACACATTGAGGGAGTCAAAATTTCGAATGCTCCATCAGCTTGGAGCTACACATTAAAAGAGACTTTATTGATCTCACCAGCGATCAGCAGAGCTGATTGAGCGAGAAGGAGCATAGGACCTTTCCAGGTGTCTCCATAGGTGCTGTAACAAAAGGCGCTATATAGGCACCTGACCCGACACAGACGGACATGGAGGCACGTATAACAATACACAAACGTTTATTTTTCCTCACCCGTGGGCACACGTCTTCCCCGTGACCCACAGGCAATACACAGTCCCACAAAACACCAGTCCAACACACAGCAACACCACCTTTCTTCTTTTACCACCACTCCTTCCCAAGCTTTGTCTCCTTCCTCCCAACTCTGGCTCCCCAAGTGGTGGTGGCTGGCACTTTTTAACACCCACCCGGAAGTGTTCCAGGTGCTTGACCACCTGGTCCTAATTGCACCTCCGGGTGGGGCTGAAGATTCGTCCAGCCAGGCTGCTGAGTCCATGCAGCTCCCCCTAGCGGACATCCGAGCCCCCAACCAGGCTGTGGAGGACTCCATCTCCCATGGAGCCCTGCGGGTGGTTGGGGAATCACCGTCAGCCAGGGAGGTTGTCACCAAGCGTCCCGGGGGAGGTACTGGACTGCCTATGGTGGCTCCCCCGGAACATAAGCAGCAGGGGCGTCCCTGCCGGGCATGGGACCCAGCTGTCCTTCATAGTGCTAATCCATTGACAGCTCTGTAGGCAAGAATCAAGGATTTTAGCTCAATATGTGCTGCTACAGGGAGCCGATGTCATAATCTGAAAAGAGAAGCAACCTGTGAGAGTCTTGGCTGGTTGAACACCAGATGCTACATTTCGAATTCTCTACATCAGCTTGGTGTTGCATACCACCAGCAGAGAGTTGCAGCAGTACAGACATGACGAGACCAAACCCAGGAGCTGTGTTGCATAGTGTGAGACTTCTGAACTGTTTTGAGACGCTCCCCAATGAGACGACATGCAGAAGTGCGACTGCCGCATCTGTTGAAGGTTGCTTGTCCGTCGCCAAGGCAACCACAGAATCGCAGCGCCACAGAAACAACTACAGCCTGACCGCTGCCACGCGCAAAGCGACGGTTGCCCGATGGGTAATGCAGGGAACATTATAACTTGGCCAGTGACCTGGCCCAGCCCTGCCTGTTTGTTGTGTCTTTGTATAATAGAATGGTAGATCCCACTACACTAAATAACCTTGTTTGAGTTGAATAAAGTTTGCTAAAGTACTGAGACTCAGGCTCATTTTTGGGGTGCAAGACACCGACTCATACATCATAATAGTCTTTCAGATATGGTCTGATCTTATGGATGTTGTATAGAGTGAATCTGACCATTGCAATGTGGTCACTGAAGGACAGCTGGCCATTGATCACCACCACAAGATTAAGTGCAGAGTTGGCGAGTGTTAGCAATAATGAGCCAGACGGGGTGATGAACAAATAGACGAACTGGGCTTTACCATGTTGAGTCGGAGATGGTGTTCCTTTATCCAGGTTTGCAACATCAGTGAGACATGCAGAGATTCTAGCTGGTATTGTGTGGTGCTCTGGAGGGAACGACATTGCAGCAGCACAGTACTGGTAAGCAAGAAACCATAGGACAGGATTATACACTCACCTAAAGGATTATTAGGAACACCATACTAATACGGTGTTTGACCCCCTTTCGCCTTCAGAACTGCCTTAATTCTACGTGGCATTGATTCAACAAGGTGGTGAAAGCATTCTTTAGAAATGTTGGCCCATATTGATAGGATAGCATCTTGCAGTTGATGGAGATTTGTGGGATGCACATCCAGGGCACGAAGCTCCCGTTCCACCACATCCCAAAGATGCTCTATTGGGTTGAGATCTGGTGACTGTGGGGGCCATTTTAGTACTGTGAACTCATTGTCATGTTCAAGAAACCAATTTGAAATGATTCGAGCTTTGTGACATGGTGCATTATCCTGCTGGAAGTAGCCATCAGAGGATGGGTACATGGTGGTCATGAAGGGATGGACATGGTCAGAAACAATGCTCAGGTAGCCCGTGGCATTTAAACGATGCCCAATTGGCACTAAGGGGCCTAAAGTGTGCCAAGAAAACATCCCCCACACCATTACACCACCACCACCAGCCTGCACAGTGCTAACAAGGCATGATGGATCCATGTTCTCATTCTGTTTACACCAAATTCTGACTCTACCATTTGAATGTCTCAACAGAAATCGAGACTCATCAGACCAGGCAACATTCTTCCAGTCTTCAACTGTCCAATTTTGGTGAGCTCGTGCAAATTGTAGCCTCTTTTTCCTATTTGTAGTGGAGATGAGTGGTACCCGGTGGGGTCTTCTGCTGTTGTAGCCCATCCGCCTCAAGGTTGTGCGTGTTGTGGCTTCACAAATGCTTTGCTGCATACCTCGGTTGTAACGAGTGGTTATTTCAGTCAAAGTTGATCTTCTATCAGCTTGAATCAGTCGGCCCATTCTCCTCTGACCTCTAGCATCAACAAGGCATTTTCGCCCACAGGACTGCCGCATACTGGATGTTTTTCCCTTTTCACACCATTCTTTGTAAACCCTAGAAATGGTTGTGCATGAAAATCCCAGTCACTGAGCAGATTGTGAAATACTCAGACCGGCCCGTCTGGCACCAACAACCATGCCACGCTCAAAATTGCTTAAATCACCTTTCTTTCCCATTCTGACATTCAGTTTGGAGTTCAGGAGATTGTCTTGACCGGGACCACACCCCTAAATGCATTGACGCAACTGCCATGTGATTGGTTGATTAGATAATTGCATTAATGAGAAATTGAACAGGTGTTCCTAATAATCCTTTAGGTGAGTGTAGGTCCTAGTGAGGAGGAGGTGTATAGAGAGTCGAGGAGAGGGGCTTTGTGGTTTTCTAGCCAAGTCATTGCTGTATGCCAGCCCTAAGCCTCATTGTTACACATTTTTGAGAAAACAGGACAAGACAGGATGAAGTGTTGGGGTCTCCCTGAGAGCCCTGTTTAACAGCAGTAATGTGAATAAGGTTCAAACAAAAATGAAATGAAGGCAAAGATAGGCACTTGGATGTAGTTCCTGATTCAAAGGCTTCTGTGGTTTGGTGCAGCCCCAGCAGGCACAGGTCCAACAATGAATGCTGACTTCCAGCTGTCTCATTGCTTCTATTGGGACGGGACTAGAAAGACGAGGCTTCTAAGATGATCTGGACGTGTGGTCTTCAAAATAACCTGTCCCTGGTGTGTTTTCTTGTGCAGAACCCCCAACGCACTCTGATATCCCACATGCGTGACAATATTAAATATGTCATGCTTTGATTTGACATCACGTGTCTCATCATTTGATGGCATTTTCAGGATATCTACAGTGGGCACTAATGACTAGCCTTAGTGGGCACTTCATCAGAGTCTTTCTCTTTGAAGTGCCTCCAACACACAGCCTGGATGGCCACTTGTGTTATTCAAGTCACATCTTCAGAGCTGTTCTTAGGCTCCACTGACGCAGGAGTGCTCATGATGGTTTAAGACTGACACACTTTTAAAAATACCCTGCTTGACAATTCTAAGAATACTTACTAGTAAGACTGATTCACTTCTAATGCTTGGTAGACATGGTGGAGGGGGCCTGACTGGAGAATCCCATAATAACTGGATACATGATACCAGCTAAAAACATTTATAGTATTTGTGTTTATGGGGAAGATGCTAGTTTAGGGAGGCATGAGGCCTCACAACTCAAGGGATCCAGGTTCAGTTTCATCGTTTTTGTTTAAAAATACAGACATTATTTTTCATTTTCACCTTTTGCCCACACTACCCCAGCATGAGAACTAAAACTTTTGAAAATGCTCTCCAGTGACGTGTACTGTACTTCTGAAAACGTTGGCTTGACATTGCAGCGTGGATGAGTGAAAATAGAGGGTTTTGAAAATGCAGACTCTTCGTTCTCTGATTGGTTTGTGCTTATTACGTAGCCCTTCCCTGATTGGTTACCACTGATAAGATCTCTTCAGCTGCTTGATTGGTGAATCGTGCTTATAGTGGATGCATGTGCTTTGCTTAACTTTGGAATCAAGTGGTTCACGCACATGCAAGAAAAGCATTACTGTGCAAGGCAACTACTTTAATTCAAGAAACTTCACATTCACTGTTAGGAGTTTGCATCGGAAGCATCTGCGGTAAATGTGGCCTTGGATGACCAAAGGTTCATGTCTGCTCTACTGACGGGTCACCAATCAAAAAAACAGTACCTGCTAGAATCTGCCCTCTCAACTTTGACGTCTGACAGATTTTATTTCAAGGCATATTTCATTTTGTGTGTGTGTAACTGAAAGACATAAATGAAATAAACAAATGCATAAATTAACTACAAAATATATTTACTGCTAAAAAAACTTAAAGGGACATTTTTTATTGAGAGTATAGCATCAAGTCAATGAAACTTGTGGGCTATTGATCTGGTCAGTTAAGTGACAGAGGGGCTTGTTAATCAGTCTCAGCTGTTTTGGTGCACTAGAGGGGCAACAATGCGACGACCCCCCAAAACAGGAATGGTCTAACAGATGGAGGGAGGCCATTGACATTTTTTCCTCCTCATCTGTTTTGCCACTCGTTTTGCATTGGTCTACGGTCAGTGTCACTACTGATTGCATGAGGCCATAACTGGACCCTACAGAGGTGGCACAGGTAGTCCAACTTCTCCAGGGTGGCACATCAATATGTGCCATTGCCAGAAGGTTTGCTGTGTCTCCCAGCACAGACTCAAGGGCATGGAGGAGATCCCAGGAGACAGGCAGTTACTCTAGGAGATCTAGACAGGGCCGTAGAAGGTCCTTAACCCATCAGCAGGACCGGTATCTGCTCCTTTGGGCAAGGAGGAACAGGATGAGCACTGCCAGAGCCTACAAAATGACCTCCAGCAGGCCACTGATGTGAATGTCTCTGAGCAGACAATCAGAAACAGACTTCATAAGGGTGGCCTGAGGGCCAAACGTCCTCTAGTGGGTTCTGTGCTCACCGCCCACCCGGCACCGTGGAGCTGCTTTGGCAGGTCCACCACTGGCACCCTATGCTTTTCACAGATGACAGCAGGTTCACCCTGATAACATGTGACAGACGTGAAGGGGTCTGGAGAAGCTGTGGAGAACGTTATGCTGCCTGTAACGTCGTTCAGCATGACCGGTTTGGTGGTGGGTCAGTGATGGTCTGGGGAGGCATATCCATGGAGGGACACACAGACCTCTACAGGCTAGACAACGGCACCTTGAATGCCATTAGGTATCGGGATGAAATCCTTGGACCCATTGTCAGACCCTATGTTGGTCCAGTGGCTCCTGGATTCCTTCTGGTGCAAGACAATGCCCGGCCTCATGTGGCAAGAGTATGCAGGCAGTTCGCCTGACCTCAATCCAATATAACACCTCTGGGTGGGACATTATGTTTCGGTCCATCAGATGCTGCCAGGTTGCACCTCAGACTGTCCAGGAGCTCAGTGATGCCTTGGTCCAGATCTGGGAGGAGATCCCCCAGGACACCATCTGTCGTCTCATTGGGACATTGTCAGGCATGGGGGGTCCGGCGGAAAAAAACTACTGAGTATGCTGTGGAGTTGCTGCAATGAAATTTCGGCAAAATGGACTCTCCTGCCTGCCACATCATTTTTTCACTTTGATTTTCGGGTTGTCTTTGAATTTAGCCCTCTGTAGGTTGATGATTTTCATTTCCATCAAACGATGTGCCATCCTTTCGTTCCTAACACATTACCCACTCCATATCAGTAGAGATTTTCAGCAGGATTTTTTTTCCCATTGAGATCTAATGTGTTTTTAAAGTGTTCTTTTAATTTGTTGTGAGCAGATTATTTCCTGACACATTACATTACCTTCTTTGGCTGACTCCTTTATAAAAGGCAAATTATAACATTTATGATACAATTGGTTACATTTCTTCATGTTTTCTAATTGGAGCCCAGGCAGGTCAAGTGACTAACTTGAGGTCAAACAGCATCAGGAGCAGGATTTGACCCTACAACACGCTACACCACACAGCCTGCCAACATTGAATTAGTTATACATACATTTGGTGTTGTTCTTATTTATTGGTACATTTTAACAGTACTTTTATCTGTTTGTATGTATTTATTTATTTAATTTTTTTAAAAATATTCCTCCAAAGGCAGCATGGTGGCGCAGTGGGTAGCGCTGCTGCCTTACAGTTAGGAGACCCGGGTTTGCTTCCCGGGTCCTTCCTGCGTGGAGTTTGCATGTTCTCCCCGTGTCTGTGTGGGTTTCCTCTGGGTGCTCCGGTTTCCTCCCACAGTCCAAAGACTTGCAGGCTAGGTGCATTGGCGATCCTAAATTGTCCTTAGTGTGTGCTGGGTGTGTGTGCTCTGCGGTGCGCTGGCGCCTTGCCCGGGGTTTGTTCCTGCCTTGTGCCCTGTGCTGGCTGGGATTGACTCCAGCAGACCTCGTGACCCTGTGTTAGGATATACAGGTAGCGGGTTGGATAATGACTGACTGACTGACTGACTATTCCTCCAAAGGTTGAGTGACAGCTTTTTTTTGTACATGCTTGCTTGTAAGCAGCCAACACTGCCCTCTGGTGGCGAGAGTGCTTCCTCACTTCTCAATTTCCTGTGAATAAGCAGCACACAGAAGCTCATTTCAGTGATCTGCAAATATTTTATTTGTGCTGAAAAGACAATCAAATCAAAATCACCGTGTTTAACTATGTGCTCAGCCTAATTTCTGTGTTCTTCTTTATAAATGATTAGACAATTATTTATATACACAAGCTAGGAGGAACTCTTAGGATTTCTCATGTGCTTTAAACACCAATTCAGCCAGCCAGACTAGCGGGGTAAGCTGTCTGCAATGCCGGTGGATGCTCCCTTAGTGTCGTGGATCATGGACTATCTGACTGGAAGGCCCAGGTATGTGTGCGCCGACAGGGCCGTGTGTCTGACACTGTGCTGTGTAGCACTGGTGCTCCACAAAGGACAGTTCTGTCACTGTTCCTTTTCACCTTGTACACTGCGGATTTTAGCTGCAACACAGAGGGCTACCATCTGCAGAAATTCTCTGATGACTCCGTAAAAGTATCAGGCATGGTAACGAGATGGAATATAGGAGGGTAGTGGACAGTTTTACTGACAGGTGGGCGCCGAATCAGCTGCATGTCATCACCAGTAAAGTTAAAGAAATGGTGGTGGATTTGAGAAGATCGCAATCTCCAGTTACTCCCCTGTCTATTAGGAGTGTGGATGTGGAAATCATTCACAGTAAGTTAGACTGGCCATATATAAGAAGGGTCAAAGTAGGCTGTATTTTCTAAACAGACTCAGATTCTTTAGGGTCTGCAATACTACTGTATGCTGCAGATATTCTGTGAGTGCATGGCTGCCAGTGCCATTTTTGTCACTGTGGCATGCTGAGGTGGAGGGCAGCATGAAGGTGGTAGACATGAATTGGACCGCTTGGAAACTGTGGCAAGATTGGAGAATGTTGTCTACACTTCAGTCTCTTATTGAAAATGCTAATCCCCCACTTCATTGTGTTGTGGAAATGGACAGAGGAGCGTTTTTAGCAGTAGACCGACTAGCCTAAAGTGCCCCACTGAATGTCACAGCCATCAGACTCTATAACTCCTCTTCCGGTTACTCATCCACACAATAAGCTGCTCCCTCTTTCTTTAATGGAGCGTCCAGAACATTTTTCAACTACTTATTTGTCTGTTGCTTCTCAAGGTTCTCAAAATATGCAATATTTGACTTATACTGTACGTGCAATATTATTATGTGAAATACTTCCAGCTCAGTGTGCTATTACAATTTAGTAAACTAGGGATTTTGTTAGAGACTCAGATGTATAGTATTTATTATATTTAATTCAATGCGTACCTGTAGAGTAGGGGGTGGACAATTTTGGTCCTGGAGGGCTGCAGTGGCTTCAGGCCTTCGTTCCAACTCAATTGGTTAATTAGAAACCAATGTTTGCCAATCTCAGACCTTATTTAATAATAATAATAATAATAATAATAATAATAATAATAATAATAATAATAATAATAATAATAATAATAATAATAATAATAATAATAATAATAATAATAATAATACTACGGGTGGCATGGTGGTGCAGTGGGTAGCACTCCTGCCTCGCAATTAGGAGACCCGGGTTCGCTTCCCTGGTCCTCCCTGCGTGGAGTTTGCATGTTCTCCCCGTGTCTGCGTGGGTTTCCTACCACAGTCCAAAGACATGCAGGTTAGGTGCATTGGCGATCCTAAATTGTTGGTGTGTGCCCTGCGGTGGGCTGGTGCCCTGCCCGGGGATTTGTTCCTGCCTTATGCTGGCTGGGATTGGCTCCAGCTGACCCCCGTGACCCTGTAGTTAGGATTCAGCAGGTTGGAAAATTACTGAAATAACAGTAATAATTAACCTAGTACATATGTTTGAGAGGGCGGCACAGTGGCGCAGTGGGTAGAGCTGCTGTCTCGTAGTTAGGAGACCCGGGTTCGCTTCCCGGCTCCTCCTTGCATGGAGTTTGCATGTTCTCCCCGTGTCTGTGTGGGTTTCCTCCGGGTACTACGGTTTCCTCCCAAAGACATGCAGGTTAGGTGCATTGGAGATCCTAAATTGTCGCTTGGTGTGTGTGTGTGCCCTGCGGTTGGCTGGCGCCCTGCCCGGGGATTTGTTTCCTGCCTTGCGCCCTGTGTTGGCTGGGAT
>JANRMT010062824.1:15288660-15299403 GCA_026402145.1 Polypterus bichir lapradei | reverse complement strand
CTGCCCGGGGATTTGTTTCCTGCCTTGCGCCCTGTGTTGGCTGGGATTGGCTCCAGCAGACACCCCGTGACCCTGTAGTTGGGATATATCAGGTTGGAGGAATGGATTTATGTAGCACCTTTCATATGCTCAAGGACACTTTACAATTCAATAAACACATTAACAAAACAATAGAAGTCACATACAAGAAAATGAATAATACTGATTGAAAAGATGTGTTTTTAACAGGAGTTTGAAATTAATAATAGATTTAATGTTATGGCTTGTTAGACTGCAATGTTAGGTTCTTATATCGTAGATTTTTTTCCATTCCAAATGATATCATTTAAATGATTTGAAGCCTAAAGCGGATCATTTTCAGTCTGTCACATTTTTCTATACATTGCCCACCCCTGCTGTTGAGCTTAGTGAATGAAGATTTATAGTAGTTTATTTTGATATTTGTATTCTCTTTTACATGCTGTGACAGATGGCCAGGGCCATTACCCGGGTAGGATGCCAGCTGGGTAGAAGGACAGAGGGAGAGACTGTATTTAGGACATTATCTCCCCCGAGATGTTAGAGGGCACCCCCCCCCATGGTTGCTACAGCACCACGGATCCCCGCAGGGCATGCTGTGATTTGTAGTTTGGAGCAGCCCTGTCGGGCTCTGTGGGTGCCACCAGGAGGTGCTGCAGGAAGAACCACTTCTGCCATACCCAGAAGTGAAGCCGGAAGAAGGTCGAGAACAGAAGCACTGCCAGGTGCACTATAAAAGGAGCCGCCTCACCACCGATGAAGGAGCCAGAGTCTGGTGGTGGAGGACAAAGCGGGCGAGGAGGAGTGGAGGCAAAGAAAAGAGATAGAAAGGACTGGGTTTATTTTTGTTTGGTGCTTTGTACTGTGCTGTGTAGTGGGGAGCAAAAGAAAGACACCTCTCCACTTTAATAAGATGTGCTGTGTTGAACTTGTGTCTCAGCCTGTCTGTGTCGGGGTTTGGGGAGCGGTACACCCCTGGTGGTTCAAAATGCTTATTTCTTACATTTCTCTTCGTGTTATTTGTGCCTTTGTCTGCTTGTACAGTTGTAACATTAATAATGTTTTTCTGATCCTGACATTTCTGGAATTGCATTACAGCTGGCAAGTGGTTTGAGCCTATGCTTGGTGAACAGCACCTTACAGAAGTGATTGAGTTGATGTTCTGCGGGAGACGTTGATCTGATTTCAGAACAAACGTTTTGGGTATGTGTTAATGTGTCTATGTGTGTTAATGCTCTGATGCAATCTTACAAAAAACACCAACGCCACACTGAGACGGTGGACAGTGTTGTGGGGGGCCCTGTTTATTAAAGTTCCCTGCCTGTCACTCAGAGCTGCATCCCTCATTAATTAGCTGTCACCTCGGCTGTGTGGTGTGAAAGTTCAACAAACTAGATGTTTGCTTAGACCAGGGGTCTCCAACACGTCGCTCGGGAGCTACCGGTAGCTCACAACCCCTTTCCAAGTAGCTCGCCAAAGGGTTAATGAATCGTACATAAATTTGAAAACTTGATTAGTCAAATTAGGGGTGGGCAACCTTTCCAAAAAATCATATCACGATCCTTTTAACGCAAAATCACAATCCACAATGTGAATTGCAATCTTATCTGTTCAATGTGGCGTACACTTAAGAGAATATCCGGACTCCAACTCATCAAGACCTAAGTAACACTTTATTTTAAATGTCAAACAAAGTTGAACTCAATTGCTCTCTCGTTCGCTAGCTAAGTGGAGTTAAGGAACACGACCCGAAAATGGCGAGTGAGTGAGGAAGGCCCCTCTCCTCGGTCCACTGCCTGTCTCTGGGAATCGCACAAATAAATCGATTACCGCAAGCGAACTCTGATACATAGCGAAATGAGAGAAGTCGCAAAATCAACCGGACTGTTTAAGCAAATTATAGAAAAAAAAATAATCTAAACGCATTAAGTAGTTCTCCTGTGAAAAGCGGACAGACAGACAGACAGACCGAGAGACATTGGATTTTCTATATTATATATTAGTAAACCTTCAAAATAATGTGAAGTTAAAGTCTCAACAGCATTCTCAGCACTTCTGGAGCTCAGTAAAGCCAGATGACTATAAGAATCTTCACCAAGCAGCTCTGAAAATGTCTGCTTTGTTTGGGTCTCCATAGCTCTGTGAGTCTGACGTGAATGTCATGAAATCAAAGTTCAGAACAAGACTGACAGACGAACATTAAAATGACTCCATAAGAGTGAACCTCAGTGGCTCCACTCCACCAGACACCTCAGTGCCAGTCATCTGACTAACTAAAGAACACATCACACATGCGACTGGACCTGTGAATAAAGTGACACAGTGATATGTGACAAAATGACAAAGGAATAAGTCACATCTGTGTATTCGGAATTGCATTGTTTTGTGTTGACAGCATTCATGTTTTAATTCTATAGTGTGAGCTGCACTAGAAAATGCATACAGACGTACAAAATGCAGTTTCAGGTGAACTCAATATTTTTTTGTGATGTTTTAATGCAAAATGTGAGTTGTGGACACCAACATTTTATAAATGTTCAGAGAAAAGCCACCTTTTATTGGCTAACTATTGGCTAACATTCATAATGGCTAACATGGTACAACACCCTAGTACTATAAATGTTCAGGTAAAATAAGCTTATTCAATTCGTTTGGGTTGAAATAAGCGATGAGAATAAATGTTAGAAAACAGGAGGAGCTCTCGGCCATTTTCATTTTGTAAAAGTACCTCTCAGGGGAAAAAAGGATGGTGACCCCTGGCTTAGACTAACTGATGTAACTCTCATCTGACACACCAAGAGAAGTACCAGTTTCAGATAGGCAGATTGAGGTTCTGGGGCAGACTCTGGTAAGTTTAGGATGGCCTTGGGACCCCTGCCATCTGACCACCTTGAAACACTGTAGGTTGTTGTAGTGCAAAAGATTCACATTTCAGTGGGCTGTGTGCCTAAGTGCCCCCTAGTGTTCACAGAGAACAAGGTTACCATAAGTGAGCTGCAAAATAACAGAAAATGTCCCTTGAGCTACAAGGCCATCTGGGAACACCTGGGTGAACAAAGAGCCATAAATCCAGTGGTAGCTGCTGTATTTGTATCCATGGTGGTGGATTTTAGAAGGCCCAGGCCCCTCCTGGACCCCATGATCATCAGAGGTGACTCTGTGCAGAGGGTGCAGACATATAAATATCTGGGAGTGCAGCTGGATGATAAACTGGACTGGACTGCCAATACTGATGCTCTGTGTAAGAGAGGACAGAGCCGACTATACTTCCTTAGAAGGCTGGCGTCCTTCAACATCTGCAATAAGATGCTGCAGATGTTTTACCAGACGGTTGTGGTGAGCGCCCTCTTCTAGGTGGTTGTGTGCTGGGGAGGCAGCATAAAGAAGAGGGACGCCTCACACCTGGACGAACTTGTGAGGAAGGCAGACTCCATTGTAGGCACGGAGCTGGACAGTCTGACATCCGTGGCAGAGCGACGGGCGCTGAGCAGGCTCCTGTCAATTATGGAGAATCCACTGAACAGAATCATCTCCAGACAGAGGAGCAGCTTCAGCGACAGACTGCTGTCACCGTCCTGCTCCGCTGACAGACGGAGGAGATCGTTCTTCCACCACACTATGTGACTCTTCAATTCCTCCCAGGGGGGTAAACGTTAACATCATACAAAGTTATTGTCTGTTATACCTGCATTGTTATCACTCTTTAATATTTTTTTTTATCAGTATGCTGCTGCTGGAGTATGTGAATTTCCCCTTGGGATTAATAAAGTATCTATCTATCTATCTATCTATCTATCTATCTATCTATCTATCTATCTATCTATCTATCTATCTATCTATTTCAGCTGGGGTCCAAATTCTTGTTTAATATCTGTTTTGTTCAATTTTGATTCTTTTATTTATGTTAATATTGTTATTTACTTAGTTTTCTTGTGTATCTATGCATCTTTTCTTAATGTGCCTTACATTTTATGGGTGGTTCCCCAAGAGGCGGGACCACCTGCCCATCATTCCCTCAGCTCTATAAAGATGAAGGTTTACCACAGTTCCTTGCAGTTCATCTTGAACACCCTATGGAGTCGGGGAGTGTTTTTGTGTCTCTGCTTATGTTTATTGTGTTTTATGGACCTTCTGTTCTATTTTTTGACCTTTCCTTGGATTAACTGTAGTGGGACTTTGTCTGGGATTGCTTTTCCTGGCAACTCCTTTTTGCTTGTTTGTGTTTCTTTGTGTTATTTGAGCTTATTTTTGTTAAGAATAAATATTTTATTTTGTAAAGATTCTATGTGGCCCTGTGTGTTACTAGCCGGGTTTTTTGATGGGATTTCCCCCTCTCATGAGCATTTTTGCAACTGTTTGGGATTTACATGCAGCATAACAGTAGTCCAGAATAATAAAAAAAATGGAGACTAGAGCTGAGAAAACATACGACAAAGATAACACTTGTGAGCTAGAGGAAAACAGAAGCAAATCACAAAATGTTTAGGGCTTGACGCTACATAAAAAGCAAAATAAATTCATCGGTGGCAGTGTTTAAGATAAAAAAAAAAGTTCCATGGAGTACAAAAACACTGAGAATGGAACACTGTGAAATGCAGGACAAAGATACCACTGGTGGGCTCTAGAAGGCTGGGAGGCAGGGCCGACCCATCCATGTTGGCAATATGGGTGAATGCCTAGAATAATACTTGACCAAGAGGGGCCAAACATACCACTTTAAACTATTATATGACCTGTTAGAAACCTGATGGCAGATCATGCCATCTTTCCAGGCTCTTTCTAAACACGACAATTACAAAGGAATCTATTGGAAACCTACAGCCACTGTGGCCCTCCAGGACCATAACTGAGGTCCCATATCCTAGAATGCCAAAGATGATATCGGGTAACTCTTATTTAAATAAGTTGTACTTGATCTCAAAGTCCCATAGTTGTGCCAGGACACCCAAAGGCCAGCGGTCATCTTTGAGTTGTCTCTATTCACAATGCACCGTCAGGAGGGCACAGGAGGTGTCCCTGGGCATAAGCGAGGGTACATACAATGGCACATATCACACATTCTCTTCTGCTGGGACCATTGACAGAGGCAATGAATGGTCATGCTCATGGGAAGCCTTTAATTTTCTTTAGATATGCTGCCTCACAGTGTGTGTTGGCTTTAGACAAGACAAGGCCTGCTGATAAATTGCATTTCTGCACAATTTAACGCCGCTTGAGACATAATGCTCCTAACAACATTATTTTGAATAAATGAGCATGATGCCTAACATCCAGCTGTCTGGCTCATCCCTGAACTCATCTTCAGCCAAATTAGCCAGCTTTCTTTGAGTTGGTATTGCGTGAAGGAGGCCATCTGTTACCTGTGTCCTGTCCTGCTGGGACTCAGTCTTACTGCATCATTTATAAAGTCTAAGAACTTAAACAGAAAGGATGGTATGTTCTTTTGCTTTCTGAGGACGTCCTCATCACAAACAGTCAATGAGCGCACCAGTCACCCCCCCACACACACACCCCCACCTGCAGTAAAAAGCAAATAGTCACATCAAGTAGAATGTATAGTGGCTCCAGTATTCAGTATTCAGTCCCCTTCACTTTTTACACATTTGATGTGGCAGCCTTGTGCTAAAGTCATTTCAAGTTATTTTTCGCTGAGTCAATGGAGGCTCTGATTGGGACTCTTGAGAGACTAAGTGAGGAGTCTGAGCGTCTGGGCTTGCGAGTGTCCTGGATAAAAACCAACATCCAGGCCTTCAATGACCTTTTGGGCACGGCCATCAGCAGAGTGTCTGTCTGCGGAGAGAGTGTCGACCTCATCGAGAGGTTTACTTACCTTCGCAGTGACATTCATGTCTCCGGTGACTCTTCCTATGAAGTCAGTAGACGGATTGGGAGAGCATGGGGGGGTCATGAGGTCGCTGGGAAGGAGTGTGTGGCGGTCCTGATATCTATGCAAAAGGACGAAGGTTCAAGTCTTTAGAGTCCTGGTGCTTCCTGTCTTGCTATATGGTTGCGAGACATGGACACTATCCAGTGACCTGAGACGAAGACTGGACTCGTTCGGTACTGTGTCTCCACGGAGAATCCTTGAGTACCGCTGGTTTGACTGTGTGTTGCTCATAGAGTCCCGAATGAGGCACATTACCTGCATTGTGAGGGAGCATCAGTTACGGCACTATGGCCATGTGGCACGTTTCCCCGAGGGTGACCCAGTCGTAAGGGCCTCATTGTTGGGGACCCGAGTGGCTGGACCAAGCCAAGGGGTCACCCATGTAATACCTGGCTGTGGCAGATAGAGAGTCATTTCCAGAGGGCGGGACTGGACCACATGTCTGCCTGATTGGTTGCCAACTAGGATCACAAGTTGTTTTGTTGTGTGGTGGGTACCATTGTACCAGTGCATGCTCCCCAACTTGACTTGACTTTCCCCCTAAACAAACAACACTCAGTACCCTAGAATGACAAAGCAACAGCAATATTTTAGAAATTTTTGCAAATTTATTAAAAATAAAAGGTGAATATCCCATTGACACAATAACCAAATACTTGGTTGATGCCCCTTTGGCAGCGATTACAGCATGGAGTCATCTTGGGTCTAACGTAACAGACAAGCTTCACACTCCTGGATTTAGGAATTTTTCTATGATTTTTTTCTCCAGATCCTCACAAGCTCTGTCAGGTTGGAAAGGAAACCATTGGTGGACAGCTATTTTCAGGTCTCTCCACAGATTTTCTACAGCTTAAGTCTGGGGTGTGGTTGGGCCACTCAAGGACAGTCAGAGACTTGTCCCAAAGACCCTCTGGGATTGTGAAGGTAAACCATCGCTCAGTCTGAGGTGGTGTGCATTGCGGAGCAGGACCTCTCTATATTTGGCTGCATTAATCCTTCACTCATTCTGCCCAGTCTCTCTGTCCCTGCCACTGAGAAGCACCGCACAGCATGATGCTGCCACCACCATGCTTCAGTGTAGAGATGGCATTAAGCAGGTGTTGAGCAGTGCCTGTTTTTTGCCAGACATAGTGCTTGTTGTTCTGCCCAGAGTGTTCAATTATTGTTGCACCAGACCACAGTATTGTTTCCCTCATTCTCTCAGAGTCCTTTAAACTGTCATTTGCCTTTTACTCAAGAGTGGCTTCAGTCTAGCCACTCTGCCATAACCACCTGAATGATGGAGTGCTGCTAAGATGGTTGTTCTTCTGAAAAGCTCTCTCATCTCTTCAGAAAACTTCTGAATCTCAGTTAGAATGACTATTGGGTTCCTGGTCACATCCTTGACGATGGCTCTTCTTGCTGGCTTACCCAATTTGGTCAGACAACCAACTCTTCACTGTTCCAGACTTCTTCCATTTCAAATGGACCATTCAGCAATGGTTTATCCCCTTGCACTGATCCATCTTTCTCCACAATTTGGTTGTGGAGGTCTACAGAGAGTTCCTTGGACTTCTTGGCTTGATTTTTGTCCTGACCTGCAGTGCAAATTGTGGACATTATACACACAGGTACATGTGTGACTTTCTAAATGATGTCCAGTCAATTCAGTTTGCCACAGGTGGACTCCAGTGAAGTTCTAGAGACATCTCAAGGAGAATTAAAACAAACGGGATGCACCTGACCACAATATGGGTTGCCACAGCTAAGGACCCAAATACTTATTTACTGTCACACACGTAGCCATGGGAAACAACTAAAGGACCTACAAAATGGTAATTATACGCCAGACCAGGGGGCGGTGGATTGTGCTAACTGTCTTTCTTAGTCTCTTGCAGACCATTCTTGGGAAATCCTACTTGGATCCGGCTCTGACAACAACGGCACTTCTGGTCAAGAAACGTCACTTCCTGTTCCGGCACCGACGATGATGTCACTTCCGGTCAGGAAGACATCACTTCCGGTTCCGACGTCGATGACTTCATTTCCTGTTTTATCAGGTAAAACCGCCATCTTATCTCCATGCAATCGGTTCTTTTCTGGACTCTTTTCTATGCAAATCGTGCCACTGTGGCAACCCATAACGGGAGCACCTGAAAGTAGAAGAAGAAGAAGAATGTAGCTCAAAATTCTTTTCCACATGTCAAAGAGAATACTACATAAAAGAAAAACAAATAAGATTAGGCAATAATATTAAAGAATAAATAAGAAAGAAAAAAATAAACCTAAATAATTATATATATGTGTCAAGTAGAAGGGTAGCATCCTTATATAGAATGTCATGATTTGAGTCCAGTGATAAAGTCAGATGGCCGGGATGACAGAAAGTGTCACATCATTCTCATTCATTTGATTTGTAAATCATTACCCGAGAAGAAGTCACACAGTTCTTGTTCATTCGCAAAGTGAATCACTGATTAATTACCTGAGAAGGAGTAATACAGTACTTGTATATTTATGATTCTTGATTTAAGTGTCATATTTTAGTTATGTATTTTCACTATATAGTCATACTTCATGCTTTCAAAGAAGTTAATATTATACAATATTATACTGTATGTTTAATATTTAATCTAATAAATATAAATAATATATTTTGATTACATGAATGATTAATTTGTGAATCATTTAAAGGTGAAACTTCCCCGAAAGGTTTTATTTTTTAATCAAGAATGAATTAATAAATTGAGTGAATTGATTCACTTAATTGCGAAGTTCAAAAAAATCAAAAGTAAAGTGAATTAAAATGCCCATCACTAGCACCAAAATGTGTCCACATGAAGACAAAGGTTAATAATCCCTGCTGTATAGTAAGGAACCAGAGCCAAGCACCCCATATACAATTCCAACAAAATGAACCTGCAGCCGTTACTGAAGTGCACTAGATGGATTTTAATTTTATCAAAATACTGTAGCAGCTGCAGTTTAACAAATGTTCTCACTTGACACACAGAAGAGCACTCCAGGTGGCACGTGGTGACTTTATGAAGAGCGTCCAAGCACATTGCCTGTTACATAACCCAGAAAGGCACTGAGTTTGAAAAGCAAGGCCATCAGAAATCTGGGAATGAAGCTCAGATGGATCCTCACAGGCTGATTTTTTTCCGTCTTGGCAGAGCAAACATGCCGTCTGTGTTTGTGACAGGAGCACAAGGCTGGTTTTTAGCATCGCTCAATTACTTCCCGTTTTCTCACAGGAGGGACGCCAGCCACTCGGTTGCATTCTACAGCTGTAATAAACACATAAGAGGAAGATTTGACTGACACAAAGAATTACCTGGGAACGTTCAACAGAATGCCGCCACTGAGGAGGGGGATCAATGGCAGCAACTGCACTCCTCACTAATTGAGCCGGGACTTTCTCTGTCTCTCGTTCATCACTGGCTTCACTTTTTAGTGATTAGTCACTCTGCCTTGCTAACAGATTGTGTCAGAAATGTATTGAGAGCTCACAGTGTTCTGGGATGCCATGTAATAATCCGCTGCCCTTTTCACGTCGATAAAGCAAGAGACCTCTGTGCTGAAGAAAAGCCTTACTGCTGCTGTACTTAAGGACCACTCATCTGGGGTCTGAACCTGCTTGTCCAAAATCACCATCACTGGAGTGGCATCACATGTAAGGTAGGAACCAACCCTGGACGGGATACCAGTTAATTCCTGGGCACGCTCACAGACTTACTCAGTTTTAGAGTCAAGCTAAACTGCATACGTTTGGGATATGGAAGAAAAATCTGAGGGGTGGCAGGGGGGGTGCATGACAACATAAGGAGGACATGCAAACTTCATATAGATGTTGACTTTGTTGGGACTTGAACCAAAATCTCCTGCAGCTGTGCGGGAGCTAACCCCACTGCCACTATGCCTCCCAGTGCTTAAGGCATTGAGGTTACAAGTGTAGGAATTTTTTAGCTGGCTGTTAAGTTATACACTTGTTAATTATGTATTTACATCTTGTGGATTGTAGGGTGCACTCCAGCTCCCCAAACCTGACACAGATAAGGCTCAGACACTGGCATTAAATGAATAAAGAGTTTTAATTGTGGGAAACACTTCCTCTTAAGTGTTTCCCACCACAGTCACAAGTACAAACACCGCAATCTTTTCTGAATCTCTTTTACAGCAAACTGCTACAGTGCTGGGAGTCTGCGGTTGCTTGCTTCGGGACGCTCCTTCGCGTGTCGTCCCGTTGGGGGGGAATCCCAAAAGAGTTTAGAAACCTTACAGTGCGTAAAGCATTTTTTGAATTTTGTGTCCAAGTGTTGTGACTCTTCAGGCAAAAGCAACTGTCAATGGGTGTGTTTCCTTGTTAAAGTCGCAAAAAAAGAAAAAGATTCCAGTGAGCCAACAGATAGCAGGGATTCCGTTAGTTAGAGTGAAGATTTTGTATTAATCATTTTAATCTAAATATTTGTGGGTTGTGAAACGAATTATCTGAGTTTCTATTATTTCTTATGGGGAAATTCGCATTGATATACGAGTGCTTTGGATTACAAGCACGTTTCCGGAACGAATTACGCTTACAAACCAAGGTTCCACTGTGATTACATATAAATGGTGGATAGCTGCAGACATGTTTTAAGAAATTGCCCGAACAATCTTCCAAATTGGTAATTCAATTTTTTTGTACAGCCCGAGATAAAGTTATTTGACCTGTTTGGAGCACCAGTTGACAGTTAAATCCTTTGCGACGGGTTGTGTTACAGAGTTGGTGTGTCTGAACAGGAGAACTCATAAGCAGGAATTCATAGATAGATATATATATATATATATATATATATATATATATATATATATATATA
>JANRMT010062824.1:15269324-15285810 GCA_026402145.1 Polypterus bichir lapradei | reverse complement strand
TATATATATATATATATATATATATATACACACATATTTATATATATGCATACAGTATCTCACGAAAGTGAGTAGACCCCTCACATTTTTGTAAATATTTTATTATGTCTTTTCATGGGACAACACTGAAGATGTGACGCTTTGACACAATGTAAAGTATTACATGTACAGCTTGTATAACAGTGTGAGTTTGCTGTCCCCTCAAAATAACTCAACACACAGCCATTAATGTCTAAACCACTGGCAACAAAAGTGAGAACACCCCGAAGTGTAAAATGTCCAAATTGTGCCCAATTAGCTATTTTCCCTCCCCAGTGTCATGTGACTCGTTAGTGTTACAAGGTCTCAGGTGTGTTAAATTTGGTGTTGTCTCTCTCACACTCTCTCATACTGGTCACTGGAAGTTCAACATGGCACCTCATGGCAAAGAACTCTCTGAGGATCTGAAAAAAAGAATTGTTGCTCTACATAAAGATGGCCGAGGCTATAAGAAGATTGGCAACACCCTGAAACTGAGCTGCAGCACGGTGGCCAAGACCATACAGCGGTTTAACAGGATGGGTTCCACTCAGAACAGGCCTCGCCATGGTCAACCAAAGAAGTTGAGTGCACGTGCTCAGCGTCATATCCAGAGGTTGTCTTTTGAAAATAGACGTACGAGTGCTGCCAGCATTGCTGCAGAGGTTGAAGGGGTCGGTGGTCAGCCTGTCAGTGCTCAGACTATACACCCGCCGCACACTTCATCAAATTGTTCTGCATGGCTGTCATCCCAGAAGGAAGCCTTTTCTAAAGATGATGCACAAAAAAGCCTGTAAACAGTTTGCTGAAGACAAGCAGACTAAGGACATGGATTAATGGAACCATGCCATGTGGTCTGATGAGACCAAGATAAACTTATTTGGTTCAGATGGCGTCAAGCGTGTGTGGCGGCAACCAGGTGAGGAGTACAAAGACAAGTGTGTCTTGCCTACAGTCAAGCATGTGGTGGGAGTGTCATGGTTTAGGGCTGCATGAGTGCTGCCGGCACTGGGGAGCTACAGTTCATTGAGGGAACCATGAATGCCAACATGTACTGTGGCATACTGAAGCAGATCGTCATCTCCTCCCTGGGCCGCAGGGCAGTATTCCAACATGATAACGACCCCAAACACACCTCCAAGGCGACCACTGAGGGTAAAGGTGCTGGACTGGCCAAGCATGTCTCCAGACCTAAACCCTATTGAGCATCTGTGGGGCATCCTGAAACGGGAGATGGAGGAGCGCAAGGTCTCTAACATCCTCCAGCTCCGTGATGTCGTCATGGAGGAGAAGAGGAATCGGGTGGCAACCTGTGAAACTCTAGTGAACTCCATGCCCAAGAGAGTTAAGGCAGTGCTGGAATATAATGGTGGCCACACAAAATATTGACACTGTGGACACAATTTGGACATTTTACACTTCGGGGTGTACTCTCTTTTGATGGCAGCGGTTTAGACATTAATGGCTGTGTGTTGAGTTATTTTGAGGGGACAGCAAACTTACACTGTTATACAAGCTGTACATGTAATACTTTACATTGTGTCAAAGTGTCACATCTTCAGTGTTGTCCCATGAAAAGGTATAATAAAATATTTACAAAAATGTGAGGGGTCTACTCACTTTTGTGAGATACTGTATACATATATATATATATATATATATATATATATATATATATATATATATATACTGTAGTTCTTTCCTGATTGAAGCACATAGCATAACTTTTGTGAAGTCATACAAGATCATTGGAAGCAGCTGGAGAGGTGGCAGCAGGTATAACAGGACACGGTCATAAAAATCAGGAAAGCTGACACTAGAGGTCGTCTTTTTACCTCAAGTCTGTTGTCAGTGGACGTGCCTTGAAGTCCTTCTGAACAACTTGTAAGCAGAGAGCAGAGAGTGCATGGTTTTCAGTATTATCTCACCAGCAGAAAGCGGGGGGTATTCTGGTAAGCTGGATGCTGGTTTGCTTGTGTCATTTTTTTGTTTTGGAGATCATTTTGCTTTCTTGAATAACCTGACAAATGGAGGAGATAAAAGATTTAAGTTAATGTTGTGTTATCGTCTCATTTTTGTTTTTTCTTTTGTAGTTTTTTACTTATTTACCACGGGAATAAGATTTGATAGACTTGACCGATTGTTTGTGTTGAACTTTATTTTTGATATTTTCATGTCACTTTTTAATCAAGAACTGTCATTTTTTTTTTTGTACCATCTACTATTTTCATCTGTGTCTCTCTCTACCACCCTGGTATGATTAACAGTCATTAATCGTTTCTTTACATTTTTGACAGAGTTACTGTGGACAATAAAACCATTGCTTTCTAATACATTTCTTTATATTGTTTACGAGTTTTGAAAGAGTTCATTTCTTATCATATGCATACACCGACACTGAAGTGTCCTGGTAAGAAATGGTTCAGCAGTCACTGTGTTAGGAAACATGGTATGAAATAAATACAACAAAGAAAAAAAACAAAGAAAACCAAATGGAAACTAACAAAAAATATGCAAAATAACATTCAAAAAAACAACAAAAAGATTAAATATGGAAAAAGCATACTTGAGCCAGATATAAGAGCCTTGTGAGAACACAGTCAGTTTCCATCCCGCTGAATCACAGGGTCAGCTGGAGCCAATCCCAGCCAGCACAAGGCAGGAACAAATCCCCGGGCAGGGCGCCAGCCCACCGCAGGGCACACACCCACAATTTAGGATCGCCAATGCACCTAACCTGCATGTCTTTGAACTGTGGGAGGAAACCCACGCAGACACGGGGAGAACATGTAAAGTCCACGCAGGGAGGACCTGGGAAGTGAACCCAGGTCTCCTAACTGTGAGGCAGCAGTGCTACCCACTGCACCACTGAGCCGCCCAGCAAGAACATAACATTTATAAAATGATTTAAAAACGGAAAAACACCTAACCATAAACAATTAAATATTACATGAATAAATATTCCAAAATAAATTACAAAAAACAGCACTTCAAACAAACAAACAAAGAGAATGGAAATTATTTTGTCGTGGTAGGGTCCCAAGGTGACCCTGTTTTTCTTTTCAGACTATTTATCAAGTGGGCCATAACACGATGTCCCAAATCCCATACGCTTGCCCCACTGGGTCATGTCTCAGCTGGGGATCCTCCCATGGCTGGGGTTCAGATTCATTTTTTTTTATGTCTCTTTTGTCCATTTTCGATCCTTTGATCAAATGATTGTGTACACTATTTTTTGTCTTTTATTTTGTTTATATATGTAAGCTGCCTCTGTTATGTTCCATGTGTATTGTGGGTGGTCTCCCAAGAGGTAGGGCCACCTGCAAATCATCATCAGGAACTGCTCTCTGCCCTACAAATCCAGAGGGTCTCCCACAGTTCCTGGCAGTTCATTGTGAATGTGCTAGGGAACTGGTGAGTTTACTTGTGTTTATTGTTATTTCTGTGAATTATTGGAGCTCTGATAAGGTGACTTTCTGCTCTGTTTTTTGACTTTCCTTTTGCATTCTGTATTGGGACTGCATTCAACTTAGATTGCCTTTGTTACAGGCTATTCCAGTTCTTTGTGCTCCATGGAGCGAAATGTTTGTAAAAAAACTAATCTTTTATCTTATAAAGTTTCGTTGCTTGTCTTCATTATTAGCTGGCACTTGATGGTGATGTCCCCACTAGTGGACATTAGTGGAAGTGCATTGGAACTCTTTAGTGCTTGGGACGTATAGTTCACGACACATGGTTAATGTTGACTGTTATTGTTGTTCAACATTTTACTTTTCTTTTACATTCTATATAACCACATGCAATTAGATGGGGCACCAGAACAGGCAAGCGAGAAAGTTAACTTTTATTCATTACTAGCCATGTGCGCCCAACTACGTTGCGCGTGTTAAAGTTGTCTGTGAAGGGCTCCCTGTTTAAACGTGGCTGCCAGTCGTGAACTGGGCCCTTCGTCGCACAGCATTATGATTTTTTATAAGGGAAACAAAATTACAAAAGAAAACCCTTGGACATTGACTCGATAGGAACGGCCTACTCGGAATCACTGTCCGAATCGTAATTATGTAGTGGTGTAGGAGCATTTCTGCTTCTGTCTGTTCACAGTCCATCTCGTTTTCATGACGCTGTCGTTTCCTCTCACGATCTCATCTCAACCTTTCTCCAATCTCGCAGGTTGCTTTGTGGCAATCCAAAGAGTAAGGCAATATACACGGAGCAATGGTTATAAAAGGGGGACACATAGGTATCCAGGCTCTTTAAAGCATAAGTAGGGATCACTTCACTGACATGTGAGCAAGCCACGGTACAACTGTGAGATGCGCAGCACTCGCCTGCTACAACATAACAATAATAATTTCCGGAACGTGCTGTTACATTGTCATTCATTTTACCCACTGTCTTTCTTTCATTCATATGTTACGTAGGCACGCACCTTTTATCTTCGACAATCTCATTCTCTAATCAGACCTCAGGAGCTAACCAGCGTAACACTGTCCACCACCCATTTCGTTATTCTGGCACATTGTTGACATCCGTGAGTAACAACGTACTAAACTGGAAGGTGGTCTACGCATGCGTGGAATTCGTGGACAAACAAAGAACAAGATCTAAATGAAGATCTCTTTAGTTAATTTAAAGCACAACAATTTGTTTAGTTTGAATGTCTGTGTTTTGAGGTGTGACTGGCGTACTACAGTCTTCAGTAGTATAAGCCTGGAGGAGATTCCTAATGCAATGCCAATGTTTTAGCTGTCTCTCTACTGCCATCTAGTGCTTCTTCTTCTAATTCATTCGCGGACAAACAAAGATCAAGATCCAAATGAAGATTATACATAGAGATAGATAGGCCCCAAATATACAAATGTTGGAAAAATAATGCAACCTGATAATAAGCAGATTATATTGTATCCAATATGCTTACTACCAGGTGGCACCTTGTCGTAGTAAGTTGAATTCATTTCTTGCCTGACCTGGTCCGACATGGCCCTTGATTACCTCTCTTTAGGATGGAAAATGGCAGAAACAGGCAGCATGGCGTGTCTGTATAAAGTAGCCGAGAGAGAGAGGGAGAGAGACCGCATGGCTTTGCAGGCCTCAGTTATCCAATTCTAATGGTCCTTGATATGCCTCTTGCAGAGTGGGGTTCTCAATGGGTTCTCTTGGAGGCGAAAGGAGTTTCATAAATTTTATGTTTCCCTTCCAATACCACTTGGGTTCACACGAGGAAAGTCGTATTTCACTAATATGATGGAATCTATGAGGAAACAACAAAAGCTTATGATCAGGGAAGTGCTTATGATATTACTTACGTTGATTTTCAGAAAGCTTTGGATGAAGGGTTAGTGACCAAACTAAAAAAAGTGGGAATTCAGGGCACGGTATATAAAGTGGGGGCAAAACTGGTTCAAAATACAGGAAGCAAAGGGTTATAGTGAGGGGAACATTTCAGAATTAGGTGACCTGAACCAGTTTTGGTGGAAAACAATTCAAAATGGCTTTAAATTAGATAGATAGATAGATAGATAGATAGATAGATAGATAGATAGATAGATAGATAGATAGATAGATAGATAGATAGATAGATAGATAGATAGATCAGTGTTCGTTTTAAATATATTAGGGGACTTCACCCCCTGCTCGCTTCACTCGCCACCAACCCATTCCCCCCACACGACCTGAGCTACACACCAGCCACTTCGCCTCTCTGCCGCTCTCATGGGGAAGATGTGGGCTGAACGCACCCCAAGGAGACATGATCGCTCCTAAGAAACCCCCTCTTAAACAGTGATTCAATGGGAAACAAATAGAGTTTTTTATTTACCTCCTCTTTGCTCAGTCAGCTGCTGGCTTGCTGCTGCTGCCACACTGCACGATCTGTATCTCACGTGGAGCTTCGAACATTTAAAAGGCTGTACAGCAGCTGTCCTTTTGTCTCACTGCCTTGTCTCTCTTCTCCCCTAGACATCCTCTACTCCTGTTGGGGGTCCCGCTCTTATGAAGAGGAACATTTTCTATTCTTTTAATTGAGAGACGGAACTGTCCCCTCCGACTACGCATGGAGCTCGATTCACTCCTGATAGAGACTTAAGTTTTGTTTGAAGTGTCTGAATAACGTTTCTGTCTCTAAAATCTCCTGTGTATCTGTGCAACTCTGTAAAACCAAGCATGACAGCATATGTGGATTTCACTTTCACTAAACAACAAATATTTTAATTCTCATGAATACGCTTCTTCATTGGGAAGAAACACTACCTTTCCTTGATGGCAACACGAATTAGACGATCTACAAGTCTCCGACTTAAAGTTTAAATCCGAACAATATATTTAATCTCTTTTCGCTGTTCCGTTATTTCACCGAGTAATAATTTTCGTTTGTTTGCACTAATGCAATCTTTACTATAATTTTTTGGAGACTTTCGAATTTTCGTACTTCCATTATATCTAACCTGCTCTGCATGTTTTTAAATTCTTTACGACGTTCTACTTTGTCATCTACTCTTTGTCTCGCAGGATGTGAAAGTTTCTCTCAGAGAAAGTCACGTCTCGTCTCTCGGAAAAAGTCTTGTCTCGTCCCAAGATTTTTTTTATATAATAGAGAGACATAAATGATCTGGACAAGAATATAATCAATACGCTGGTTAGGTTTGCAGATGATACCAAAGTAGGTGAAAGGAATCCAACCTTTGGACTAGAATAAACCCTCTGGATTTATAGGGTGGAGGGCAGTTCTTGGAGGTATCTGTCAGGTGGTCCCACTTCTTGGCAGACCACCTACATTGTTACAGAGGAGATAAGGAGATGGGAGAGGCAGCCCTCGAGATCAGAGCCGAAGGGCAGACTTGAGCACAGACCACCCTCCCGTTCTCCACGCTCCATTCTTTAACTTGCTGAGCTATTGTGATGATCCTCCCTCACAGGCTTTCCAATATAGAAAAACAAAAGCATCTCATAGATTGCAAAGATGATTATAAAACAAAAAGACAGACGGTCCTATGACTCAGTGGCACTCAGAATAACGCCTCAGTGGGAACAAATCTATATTGAGTTCCTCTATTTGAAGTTTCTGTTCAGCCTTTTGGAAAATGAAAGCAATTTCTCATCTGAAGGCTTTCTCTGAAAGGCCGTTATGCTTGTCTGAACTTCAGACTTTATTCTAATTTTGGGCAAAGTGAACACTGATACAATACAAAGATATAAAAATACAACAAAATCAAGCAAGCTGCGCATGAAGTGCTTTTAATTGGGTAATGTTGGTGGCAGAGTCTGGCCGTGCCTGTCAGTGAGTGCCCTCGAGGAGAAGTGACTTGTCACAGCTGACCTGTTTGGCTCGACCCATCGCTCAATTCAGCAGACCGCTGTTGGAGAGCATTAATATGCAGTGTGGTTGAGTCTAACAGCAGGGGCGGCCTGTCGTGCGCCAGACGCTTTTAGAAGAGGAGACTCTGAGACATCAAAGGACAAGAGGGTGATCACTGTATAATAATGGAGCCCAAGTAGGATCCACATAGTTTATTTGAGTCCTTCTGAATATGAGCAGCACGGCCGCTAATCCCAACGAGAGGCCTGTTAAGACGATTATAGCAAATATAAACTTGGAGGATTAGAAAAAAGGAACAATCGGCAAAAATGAAAGCGTAAGCATTATCAGTTAAAGAGACATGCATTAACTGCCTCAGAGTAATGCTTTGGCTCTAAGTATCTTAAAACAATTTATGAATTAGAAAAACAAAACAAACCTGACAGTAATTTTTAACTTGCTGAACCTCATTCATTGTCACAGTAGGTAGTGCTGCTGCCTTAGCTCTCTGGGACTCAAACAATGGCCTACTTGGCTTGAGTTTTCACACTCACCCTGAGAAAAGTGGGTTTTCTCAAGGCACTTCGTGTTATACTGAATGGCAGCTTGAAATTCACACTGTGTGGGTGTGTGCAAACCATCCAGTGTCATTTCTTACTGTGTGCCTCATACAGACAGGAGAGACTCCCAACTCCCATTAGTGTGAATTGTATGGATGGATGTATTTTAGGTCATAATTCTGGGCAACAAGCCAGCTCCAATTTAATTCTGCTTTCCAAGTCTTCTGGCCCAATTGGTCTATCTGCACGTTGCACATTTCATGTCTAGTTCAGTTCATCATGTTCAGGGCATCTCTTGAAATGGCCTGAGTTTACTGTGTTTTCCCTGCTTGAAACTCAAGTTGCCACTGCAGGGCCCAGTGAGAACAAGCAAACTATACCGACAACAACCGGGAAAGGGATTTGATTCTTAAACGCTGGATCTGTGGTGCAGCAGAACACAACCAGGGGTTCACTCTGCTCTCCACACTATAAATATATCTGCACAAAATAGCATCATTGTACTTATTATGGACGTTCCTTTGTTAGCAAAATGTTAAAGAGGAACGAACAGCCCCCTCACCTCCATTCATACCACTTCTGCAAATTTAATTTGTTCATTTAAGTTTGTACCATTTGCACCAGTTTTGGTGGAAAACAGTTCAAAATGACTTTAAATTAGATTAGATTAGATAGATAGATAGATAGATAGATAGATAGATAGATAGATAGATAGATAGATAGATAGATAGATAGATAGATAGATTTTAATATAGTAGACAGGATAACAGATAGATAGATTTTGGTATAGTAGGCAAGATAACAGATAGATTGTAGTATAGTAGGCAGGATAATAGATAGATAGATAGATAGATAGATAGATAGATAGATAGATAGATAGATAGATAGATAGATAGATAGATAGATAGATAGATAGATAGATTTTAGTATAGTAGGCAGGATAACAGATAGATTTTGGTATAGTAGGCAAGAGAACAGATAGATAGATTTTAGTATAGTAGGCAGGATAATAGATAGATAGATAGATAGATAGATAGATAGATAGATAGATAGATAGATAGATAGATAGATAGATAGATAGATAGATAGATATTTATTTGTCTCCACGGTGAAATTTTGCTCTCTACAGAAGCTTTTTAAATACATGCATAAATTGGTAGATAAATAAGTGAATAAATATCCCAAACTGAAACAGGATGAGCTGCGCAGAGAGAACAAAACTGGGCAAAGGACAGCCATACCAAAATGGGGAGGGTGTGGTAGATTTAGAGGTTTAACCAGTAAATCTTACATCACGGTAATAGTGAGCATAGTGCCAAGACACAAAGTGGTCATCTGTTATACCATCAAGGTCTCTCCCAAGCAGAATTGTGCTTTCAGATGTGCTGTAAATGCTGTTCTGCAGAAGCACAAAAAACAAGCAGGGTTCAGGTCTGGAAATGCAATGGTCGACCACAGAAACTGGGTGCAACAAACAAGAAATGCATCAGTCTTACTTCCTTTCAAAATCGGGTGTTGTCCTGCACTGCCATCAGCTCAGAATGTTAGGAAACCACTGGGACCCTGAAACTCTCATTCAGTCTGGAAAACCCTTATTAGAAGTGTTTGTTTTTTTTTTTTTTTTTTGGAAGAGTTGCTGCAAACATAAAGGTGGAAATAAAGCCAAACTACACACCTACTCAAAAAAAACACAAGGACTGGAGTGCAGAAAAATGGCAGCAGGAACGCTGGATCGATGAGTGCATATTTTGAAATTTTTGGCTCTACCAGAAGGCAGTTTTGTCTGCCAAACAACTGGAGAACAACACTTGGGTGAGTGTCTACAAGCAACAGCTGGAGCACAGTAGAGGTTTCCTGAAGGTGTGGGGCTGCATTTCTACAAATAGAGTTGGTGATTTGATCAAAATTAATTGTCCCTTCACTGATAAAAATATACAGGCAGGTTTTTATCCACCATGCAGTACCATCAGGAAGGCATCTGATCAGTCAGAACTTCATTCTGAAGCATGAAAATTACTTCAAGCACACAGTCGGTCAAAGTCCATATGGAGCCCCAAGTGGGGGAAATCCCTGATGGTGACCAGAGTATGCTCCCCTTCAGTTATCAAAATGGCGTCAATCAGCAACCATAACACTGGGTGTGGGGGTTGTTTGAGGGTGGAAAGGTCCAGAACAAACACTGCTTGATTTACATAAATGGTGCCCCTTGGTGTCCGGAGCACATGCACTTCAACTTTCATAAACAGTGCCCTCTTGTGACAGCACCATAAGTGGCCTCCTATGTATATCATTGATAGATAGAAGTTTATCTGTTCCCAGGGGGAAATCCGGCTTTTTTACAGAGGCTCAGTAGATAAATAAACAAACATTTAAATATTATTATATTATGACAAACAATAACCTCCTCTGAAATATGCACCAGAATGACCAAAAAGAACATTGGCAGTAAAATGGCTTGGTATACTGTACCAAAAAACCCAAAATTTAAAACAATATACTACCAGCATTTCAGGATTTCTGGTACTGGAAGTCAACTTTCCACACAAAGCCTTCCTCTGACACTCAGTAGAGTAACTGGGTAAAAATGGGTATAGACATGCTGGAGATTTCACAAAACCACATGCTTTAAAGTGATCGGGACTTCACAGCGGTACCCTCCCCTTGTAACTTGGACGCACACTTTTTGCTCTCAGCGGGGCAGTGGTGCGAAGTGCAGAGTGCAATGGCAGAGTGCATGATTGTGTGACGCACCACAGAGGCTTTAATAAGATGAGAGGGTTTGGAGTTATCCATTATTTGCTTCAGAACTGTTTTGGTAACGGTACTGAAGTCCAAAAGCTGTCTTGTTCTAGCATAATGCATCCAGGGCGGCACGGTGGCACGATGGGTAGCGATTGCTGCCTTGCAGTTAGGAGAACCGGGTTCGCTTCTCGGGTTCTCCCTGTGTGGAGTTTGCATGTTCTTCCCGTGTCTGTGTGGGTTTCCTCCCATAGTCCAAAGACATGCAGGTTAGGTGCATTGGCGATCCTAAATTGTCCCTAGTTTGTGTGTGTGTGTGCCCTGTTCTGGGCTGGCATCCTGCTTGGGGTTTGTTTCCTGCCTTGCACCCTATGTTGGCTGGGATTGGCTCTAGCAGACCCCCGTGACCCTGTAGTTAGGATATAACGGGTTGGGTGATGGATGGATAATGCATCCATATTGTCTTTGCTGTAAAGGAGCTCCAGTAGCATTTCTTGATGCACTTCTACTGAAGAATTCATTGACTAGAAGTACTCAATGTTAGTGTGTCAGATAGAAAATGTACAGCACTGTAAAAGAAGCTCTTTAAATAAATAAATAAATAAATAAGAAAAAGAAAACTTCTGATTTCACAGTCAGTGGGACAGTAAAACCAGACAGAGGCTTGTAGGAAACTAAAGAATTCTAAGATCATCAGACCTCATCCACCATGACTCTAGCTAAGTCTATATAACACTTGTGTCTGCAGATCCTGACACTTTGACTCGCAGCCTACTGCTTGGGTAACCTCTCAGATAAAATTTCGCCTTTATCTGAACTCTTCAAGCTTCACTTAATCTGTCAACATCAAATGAAGAATCCTTATTTTTAATCCGTACTATCACAAGGTAAATATCTGCTGTCATGTCTGGAGCCCTGGGTTGTAGCTTTCAGAATCTGAAAGAGTAGCAATTTAGATTAATGGCTAGACCTGGTCACAAAGACCGCAATTCAAGTAGTATTCTACATTTTGCTTTTCTATAAGCTCAAGCCATTAAAAATGCTTTCAATAAAAGAAGGCTTATGGTAGACATGGGTGATGGGGGCTGATGGGGGCTGGCAGGGGCTGGTGGGGGGGGGGGGGGACTCTTTTATTTACCACTGAAATCTTGGACTCTCAATAAGCGCAGTAGGGGAGCAGACCAGAGTCAATTATAAATATTTAGCAACCTAGCAAAAACTCTTCTAGTTTAATAGAAAGTGAAGAAAGAATCCCTTTATGTGGGGAAAAAAACTCAACAACCAAAACGGACCTAGGAGAGAGAGAAAAAATAAAGAAAATGGTGGTAGCTGGGCTATTTCCATTTCCATTCCACACCTGCTGTCTCTTCTGAAAAGGAACAAAAACATACTGAGTGTGCGTGTGGCTTCGAAAGGCTGCTCAGCATGCTCTGTGAGATGTAAAGGGGATGGATGAGGCATGGACAAGTCATTCTTTTTATCTCCTAGGGGCTTAAAAAGGTTTGAGTCTCACGTGTTAATGCCTGTAAGTTAAAAGTAGAAATGTGCGTTCAAACAATGCAAAAAAAACGATAAGCAGAAAACGCCTCAAAGAAGCAAGGTGACATCACTGATTATTAGACAAAATGGTTACAAGCATAGGCGGCACGGTGGCGCCCACTTGATTAATAGTCTGAAAAGAAAAACAGGGTCACCTTGGGATCTTACCATGACAAAATAATTTCCATTCTCTTTGTTTGTTTGTTTGAAGTGCTGTTTTTTGTAATTTATTTTGGAATATTTAATTCATGTGATATTTAATTGTTTATGGTTAGGTGTTTTTCTGTTTTTAAATCATTTTGTAAATGTTATGTTCTCGCTGGGTGGCTCGGTGGCGCTGCTGCCTCGCAGTTAGGAGACCCGGGTTCACTTCCCAGGTCCTCCTTGCATGGAGTTTGCATGTTCTCCCCGTGTCTGCGTGAGATTCCTCCCACAGTTCAAAGACATGCAGGTTAGGTGCATTGGCGATTCTAAATTGCCCCGTGTGTGCCCTGCCCAGGGTTTGTTTCCTGCCTTGTGTGCTGGGATTGGCTCTGGCAGACCCCCATGACCTGATAGTTAGGATATAGTGGGATGGATGGTTACAAGCATAAGATGAGTCTATTTTAAAAACACTTGAGAGATTAATGTGCATTATTTAGACTTGAATTAGACTAGAGCAGACCTTTTTCCCCTGAGAGCTACTTTTACAAAATGAAAATGGCCGAGAGCTCCTCCTGTTTTTTAACGTTTATTCTCATCGCTTATTTCATCCCAAACAAACTGAATAAGCTTGTTTTGCCTGAACATTTATAAAATGTTGGTGTACACAATTCACATCTTGCATTAAAACTTCACAAAACAATATTGAGTTCACCTGCAAGTGCATTTTGTACATCTGTATGCATTTTCTAGTGTATTCAATCATAAAGATCTGACTTATTCCTTTGTCATTTTGTCACATGTCACTGTGTCACTTTATTCACAGCTCCAGTCGCATGTGTGATGTGTTCTTTAGTTAGTCAGATGACTGGCACTGAGGTGTCCGGTGGAGTGGAGCCACTGAGGTTCACTCTTATGGAGTCATTTCAATGTTCGTCTGTCAGTCTTGTTCTGAACTTTCATTTCATGACATTCACGTCAGACTCACAGAGGTCTGGAGACCCAAACAAAGCAGACATTTTCAGAGCTGCTTGGTGATGATTCTTATCGTTATCTGGTTCTACTGAGCTCCAGAAATGCTGAGAATGCTGTTGAGACTTTAACTGCACATTATTTTGAGGGTTTACTAATATATAATATAGAAAATGCAATGTCTCTCTGTCTGTCTGTCTGTTCGCTTTAAACGAGAGAACTACTTAACGGATTTAGATTGGGTTTTTTTCTATAATTTGATTGAACATTTTGGTTGATTTTGCGACTTCTCTCATTTCTCTGTGTATCAGAGTTCACTTGCGGTAATCGATTTATTTGTGCGATTCCCAGAGACAGGCAGCGGACCGAGGAGAGGGGCCTTCCTCACTCACCTGCCAGCTTCAGGGCGTGTGCCTTAACTACGCTTGGCTAGCGAATGAGAGAACAATTGAATTCAACGTTGTTTGATATTTAAAATAAAGTGTTACTTAAGTCTTGATGAGTTGGAGTTCGGATATTCTCTATATACACCACATAGAAAAGATAAGATTGCAGTTCAGATTGTGGATCGTGATTTTGTGTTAAAAGGATCGTGATATGATTTTTTGGAAAGCTCGCCCGCCTCTAATTTGACTAATCAAGTTTTCAAATTTATGTAGGATTCATTAACCGTTTGGCAAGCTACTTGGAAAGGGGTTGTGAAATACCGGCAGCTTACGAGCGACGTGTTGGAGACCCCTGGACTAGATGGTTAATGCTGCATAATAGCAAACGATCGACAGGCCAGCCAGGTACGCATCCCTTTACCTCACTTTTTGTATTTCCTCAAATCTAGTGTGGATATTGCATTTGTATTTTATATCCCTTTGACTTATAATCGTTTACTTTTTTTAAATCATTTTTCTGTCCTTGATAATTTCAAAGGGAATGTGCTGTCACACATTGAAAACTCAAGACCCTAAGGCTTAAACAACAGTACCATCTGGATCCAAATGTTAAATAATATATTAAAGAGAGAGAGAGAGCTTGCAAGCGAGCGAGAGAGAGCGAGAGCGTGAGCGAGCCCAAGCAGAAGAAGTAAACATTACAGAATTACATTTCCTCGTGTATGATGCGCACCTGATTTTCTAATGCTAATTTTCGGGAAAAAATGTCCACATGGTACACGCGTAAATATGGTACTTTGCCCCATAATATTTTCTTTATATGTTTCTGACCCCATGTGCAGAGGCGGATTTACCATTAGGGTATTCTAGGTGTGCACCCAGGGGCCTGTGAAGGAAAGGGGCATTTTCAGCAATGTCTCCCAGCTCAATGAAATGATGGTGCATCTGCGTGCTGAAGTGATCCCCTCCCAAGTATCTGAAATGACCAAGAGGGACCCCTTGTAGCAACTGAGTTTCACTGTGAAATCAAGAGTGAGAAATACCACACTGCATTGTGAAAACGCTGAATTGTGAAAAAGTATCATCGGTTCTGTGTTAAGGGGCTAACCCAGGGACCTGTGGGGGGTCTTAATCCAACCTTGCCCATGCGGTTTGTAGTGATGCCCAAGAAAACATTTTAACCTCATGGAGAACAGACATAGCAAGCTTTTTGATAGAATGGGTGTCTTCAATTTTTGGACTACTTTGCTCAAATGAACCAGGATGAGCTGAATTTACAGGACTTTAATTACAGGCATTGCATGCATCCTTTCTTGTACATACTTACAATTTGTAATAGTCTGTGTTAATATGTTTACAACTTAAAGATGGAGAGAAAAGAAGGCAACTACATACCACAGAGCCAGAGAACCTGTTAAATTAGTTTATAATCTGGGGACAGATTTGACAAGTATGACATACCCAATGACTGCTTTTGAAATTGCATAATGTGACATCGGCGTAACATTAACAAAGCCAAAACCAAGAATTAGATAGAGATGTGTATAAGCAAAAGGGAAACCAAAACACTCAACAGCAAGTAGAACTTGCCAAACACAAAGCTGCTGTGATATCTGGACTGTGATCCAAATGGCTGAGAAATGCTTCAGAGCATTGTTCGACTTTTTTATTACTCTGCTGACCCCTGTAATGATTGTGCTGTCATTGTCACTAACCTAACACACAGGAAGCGGGGTGGTGATGAGAGGCCACAGCATTAATGTGACACTGCACTTAAGTTAACCCTCAGATGCCTTGACAAGTCAGTGATAAAAACACTGATGTGCAGAGTTCATGCAAAATGCAAACCAAATAGTCAGAGAAAATCCAGTTATGGTTAAAAAGGAGCCCAAACCTGCTTTGTGAAAGTTTATCATTGAGGGAAGGCAGAAACCAAACCTAGATGAGTTGCCAGTGAGAACGAGGGCACATTGTCACAGCAAGCTAATTTAGATTCGCCAGTTAACCTAACACAAAAGTCTCATCTTGTAGAACAGGCAGTCTTCACCTCAGACTCAGAGAGTAGAGCTAGGTGAACGCTAATCACAGTGATACTGTTCTGTCTTAGGCTGACAGCATGTCAGTAAAAAATGAAAGTCAATCAAAATCAAGGCAACACAGTATATTCCATAACCATTAGTAGTTGGTTAATAATGGAGAAAGTGGCTGGAACGAAAATGTGCATCCACTGCAGCACACCAGGATCTGAGTTTGAAACTCCTGCCTTGCTGTGATGTGAAAAACTGTTATTGGAGTACAGAAATCATTTGGTTGCAGTCAGCGCAAGTAAAGGTGGTGCAACCAGGTATTAAGTGTAAAGGGGCAATCGCTTTTTCACACAGCGCTAATTGTTTTGAGATAACTTCATTCATGTAATAAATCATGAATTTTAAAAAAGTGTTACTAGTCACTCAGGTGGCATTTATCTAATAATAAGACTTTGGTTAAAGACCTGAAAATATTAATTCTATAACATTCTATCTATCTATTTATCTATCTTATAGTGTCTTTCATATAGTATCTATTATATATTGTATTATCATGCCTGACTATCTTTTTGTCCATCTATGTATTATATACTGCCTTATCTATCTTTTATATGCTACCTTACCTTATCTATCTATCTATCTATCTATCTATCTATCTATCTATCTATCTATCTATCTATCTATCTATCATATAGTGCCTTTCATATTTATCTATCTATCTATCTATCTGTCTATCTATCTATCTATTATATAGTGCCTTTCATATCTATCTATCTATCTATCTATCTATCTATCTATCTATCTATCTAT
>JANRMT010062824.1:15239901-15268924 GCA_026402145.1 Polypterus bichir lapradei | reverse complement strand
TATCTATCTATCTATCTATCTATCTATCTATCTATCTATCTATTATATAGTGCCTTTCATATCTATCTATCTATCTATATATCTATCATATAGTGCCTTTTGTATCTATCTATCTATCTATCTATCTATCTATCTATCTATCTATCTATCTATCTACCAAAATAAAGCCTTATCAGTTAGGCCACAGTAGACTACATTTTAAACAATCTCTCTTTTTTCTATTTGCTTTCTAAATGTTAGGTCCCCAGTATCAGCCTTCCTCTGTTTACACTAAATATTTGCCTTCCTACTCCGTGTCTCCCTGCCAGTTGTCAAATGAGGAGAGTGACTGCACAGCTATCTTCGCTTTTCACACGGTTTATCTAAAAAGTAAATTGTCCCACTTTGCCAAAGGCCACTTCAGGTTGCAGTCACATGAAGACAGGATGTTTACTCCTCATGAAACAAAGCAGCGGTGGCCATTGTCATGTCATGTCACTTGAAACCTTTGTAAACATCTGACTAAATGTAATCCTAAATTGCCACTTGAGTTGTTCTTAGCAAATTAGTCTTTACATTTTAGAGAACCCAAGGAATGCTGAGACTGGTGTTTACCCCAGGGTCTTTTTGTCAGCCTCAGAGGCTTCATATTAACATAATCTCAGAATGGATTTTGTCATTATCTATGGACTGTTGAAGCGCTAAATGATAAACCAAACAAAAGCAGATTAGGCAGCAGCTCAGGCAGTTTTGCCAGGTCCACAGTTTTCCTGCCCAATTGGGCTATTTTTGCAAGTTGCATTTTTTTGGGCTATTCTTTTAAAAACAAAGCAGTATTTTGGTCTATTTTTCAAACCCACTCCTCTGCATTATTTGCATTTTTAATCAAAAGGGGACCCCCTCTCTGCTCTGTGCACCTTCATATGTACTAATATTTCCCGGGCACACTGCCCCCAGCTGTTCAACGGTATATTCCGATTCTATCCATGTCAAATCTCAGACCATTCCTGGCCTTTGATGGCATGTACGTAATCTGTTGGTCTCAATGCCACCCGATGACATTTTTGATTTTTTCTATTAACTTTCTATAGAACATACCATACCAGAGCACTTAATAGATACTGTGGTTGAGCGAAGAATGACAAGTCCAGATGATAAATGTTGGTGCACCAGGCCAGTCGTCTCCATTTAATCAAAGGAGAAACTTAAAGCAAAACAGGTGCTCTGTGGCACAAAATAGAAATCAAAGAAAGCAAAATATCAAGTCGCCAGGCTTCCTTTCTGTAATAACAAAGTTGAAGCTCCATCCTGTGGTGTGCTCTGAACACCAAGTGACACCTCATTCCAGCCACCCAGTGATTTATAAATGGGGGGCAGCAAGTGGCTGAGTCAGTTACCCTTACTGGGTGTCTTCTCAGCACTGTAGAGGGAATGGAAGAGGGTATGACCAGTGCCAGTGCACCCTCTTGTCCTGGAGTGGTATTTCCAGGCCAAAAAACTGCCCAGATCCCACTGGGCATTCTATCTAAAATAAATGTTCATAAATCACTGCTAATTATTTCCCGGCTTCTTCTGAGATGATTCTACACACTGGTTCTCATGGAGAGCTAGGGCACTCAGTTGGCATCACAACTCATGAAATACTCGTGAAAAAAAATTCACTTTACTCATGTCTAATAATCAACAGGTCAAGTCATCCAGTAGTATGCTCACAATGCACAAGACACATGTATTGTTTGCTAAAATATTGTTAAATAAATTAGCTCCAGAAAATGAAAGGAGTGCACAAACAGGAAGCCTTTTCAAATGGGGTCTCGCTTTGGAATTGAAAACAGAACTCTTGACCCATGAATGAGAGAGAGAGAGGCAGGTCTTATCTGATGTTACCAAAATATGTCAAAATTATACGAATAAAAACAAAACATAACAAAAGCAGAAATATAAAGGTCTGGGACACCAAAATGATCCCCATACAAATGAAAAGATCAAAGCTTTATATATATAAAATCCAATGTCGGTCTGTCCGCTTCTCACAAGAGAACTACTTAACAGATTTAGATCAGGTTTTTTTTCTATAATTTGCTTGAATACTCCGGCTAATTTTACGACTTGTCTCATCGCGCCAAGTATCATAGTTCGGTTGTGGCACCAAATTATTTGTGCGAATCCGAAAGACAGGCTGCGGGCCGAGAGGAAGAGGAGGTGGAACCTCAGGGAGGCGGGTCGGGGTACTTCTCACTCACGCGCCAGCCTCCGTTCAAATCACTCTACCCTCACCACGTGTTGGAGCATACCTTGCCTCCACTTAGCTAGCGATACCTGTTTGTTCAGCAGACATTATCATCTAGCGATTGTTAAGGAGTAACGTTTAACGTTTTTGAGAGCTATGTGTGTTTTAGTGGGTAGCTGCTGATTACCAGAGATATCACAGCCAGGTGCTTTTCTTCCCATGCTCTCATGTCAAAGCTGAACACGATCAGATACAGTGCCAACGTTTCACGTTGGAGCGTACCTACCTTTCGCTTGGCCAGAGATAGCTTGCCAACTTTTTACATTTTTGGTAAAGAGATCACAGCTACATTCTCTCCCCTGATAGCAAAACCAAACCAAACCAAAAGTTTATCCTGTTTCACTACTACATGGCCGGAGCCGCAGGGAACAGCTAGTCAAAAATAAATGCGAGTATGTCTTTTCAGACAAAGGAAGAGGCAGGAAACTGGAAACTGGATGTGACGTCGTCAGTGGTTGGTCCATAAGTCATCCTTTCTACAGAGGGAGGAAGCAAAGAGCTATTAAGTGACAGCGCCAACCCCTGCTTCGGAGTGTAATTACATTCAGTCGAGCCCTGAAGTTGTCTCCCAGTCCCAACAGGAAAATGTAAGCGTCGTACTAGATATACAGATATTGTCAGGCGAAATCAATTTTAAAAATCTGTGGCTAAATACGCATACGCAAAAAAAATGAACAAAATCACAAGAACAACAGAGTTGCTGTTGCTAAACATACACAAAAAAATCCTGAAGTCAATAGAGCTGCGGTTACTAAACACACATATTAACATCCAAAACTTCACAGGACTACTGTTACTAAACACACCGTATTGATATGAACAGAGCGACTAATGTTCAACATGCAAATCAAAAAAGATATTTTCCTTGGCTCAAAAATAGCAGTGATGGCTTAAAGCGTCCATGAATGGTAAATGTCCATTTATTGTTGTGCATTGAAATGGACTGAGGAACCACCTGGAATAAGCTGCAAAAGTGGAAAAAACAAATGATCACCTTTTGAAGACATTCCAAGGACTAATAAAAGTCTAGGATTTAGACTCAGAGCATTTTCTCAGTGCTATAAGAGAATATACAAAAGAGTAATCAAAGGCAATTTATTACTAAATTTTAAAGTACAAGGACAGGTGTATCACCATTATCTTTGTAAAGTTCCCAGGTGAAGATGGGTAACACAGCTAGGGATTTCATAGCACATCTTTCCAGTTGCACACAATCCCCCGTATAGTACTATAGTTTCCATATTTCTATAAAATAGAGAGATATTGTGCAAATCCAAAATATGTCTTTCTAAAAATGGGACTCTGGCAGATTAAGTGACTCGTTCCAGGCTACACATAGAGTGGTGAAGATATAATGGAAGCTTTGTGACTTTATACAGAGTGATTTTCATAATGAACACCATCCCAGAGCGATACTATCGTGTCCATATTTCCAAAAGAGGAGCACTGGGGGAATCGAAGAAATTGTTCAGGGTCACAGATTCAGTGATGGTGGTGGCTAAGCCTAGAGTCTTTCACAGTTCATAGTTCCTAATACAGTAACATGGACTGTACATTTGTACCCCTGGAAGTCGGGACAGATTAAGTGACTCATGTTAGGTCACATACTGCACTTGTGGTGAGGACTGAACTGGCAGCCTTCATATTCCAGTCACATACCTTAGCCACTAGGCCAGGGGTGTCAAACTCCAGTCCTGGAGGGCCACAGTGGCTGCAGGTTTTCATTCTAACCATCTTCTTAATTAGTGACCAGTTTTTGCTGCTGATTACTTCTTTTTAATTAACTTGACTCTGGCCCTTTAGTTGTCTCTTTTTCCTTAATTAGCAGCCAAACAATAATGAGACACAAAACAAGCCGCCACATCACACAATATCTGAAAATAAAGGAAGGTGAAGGTCTCAGTAAGGTCGATCTCTCAACTCACCAAAACACTTTGACGATGTTCTTATGAAAAACAGAAAATCAACAGTTTTGGAAATGTCTGCTGTGGCAGAACGAGAGCAACAACAAGCCGTGGAATTAAATAACAAGTTTAATTAACAGCAAGCATCGGCTTCTCATTAAGAAACTGGTTGGAGTTTGAAGCCCCAGTTTAGCTGGTCATCTGTTGGCTCGTTTCACGTCTCATTTCTGTTTGGCTGCCATTTTAATGAGGAAACTAATCAATTCAGAGGACTGAATCCTTAAAAACAGGGCTATTAAAATATGAATTAGCATTGAAAACAGGTCACTAATTAGGAAAAGGGTCTGAATGAAAACCTGTAGCCGCTGCGGCCCTCCAGGCCTGGAGTTCGACACCCGTGCACTAGGCCATGGTGCCTGCTCCTTAATTTTGCTTTTGACAAAACTACTATCATATATCTCCCAGTGAGGACGGGTGTCATGCTGTGAGGAGCTGAACATGAATAACTAGGGCTGAATCTTTACAAATGAATGGCACTGATTAAACAAATTCAATTACTATCAGGCCTGGTTAGTGGCTAAAGCAGTCCTGTCTCTTCAATTTGATCAAATGAATGTGCACTTAGTTCTGGCATCTCTTTACATTTGAGCGAGTCACGGCTAATGAATTAATCCATTTCTTTTCTTGTTCACTGACTACAACTGCATTCATTGTGAAGTGTCAAATAAGATTATTTGAACGTTTAAAGGCATAGCACCAAGAATATGGACATTTGTGAAATGTCATTTGGCAAAGCATCTGGGAGATAGAGCAGAAGCTGTGTTTACCCACCAGGCACAGCAAAATGAGTAGATGTATTCAAACTCTGCTCTTAGTCAGAATACCAGCAGGAGACGTATACGGTGATTCTGGATGCGATGTTCCAGAAGCTTTTGATTTATTTGCTATGGCATATGAACACTGAGAATGTAATGCAGCAAGTCACAGTAAAAGCCATTTTCTGGTGACTGTCAGTGGAACTGAAATTGCTTGAATATCATAGCTGCTAGGCTTTACAGCGTGTATTCCTGTAAATCATACCACGGTTCTCTGTGCACTGTGCTTGTTTACCTTACATCAGCAAAGACAATACTAGCAATGTTAAAAAAGAGCCCATTCTTCCATCCATTTTGTGAAGGAATGGTGTTAATCCCAGTAACATCTGCCATAAGGTGGGAGCTAACACTTGACAGGGTTGGCCCCCATGGACTGATTTTATTGAAATGTGGCACACTTATTCTTTAAATAAAATGCTGCGACACTTCAATATTCATTGCAATATCCAGAACAGATCATGCTGTACAAAATTTTAGAATTTCAAACTCTGCCATTGAAAAGCATTGGCAAATCTGCAAACTCCTCTATTTTAAAACAGTGAAAACATTCTTTGCAACTTCAACTACAAATTAGTTTACTGTTTCAGTTTTGCCTTGCCAGTATTTACACCAGCCACTTAGGTCCACAATTCCACACCAGCATCTCATACAGCAGGTTTAGGTAAGTTAACCACAAAAGTACAAGAAAAAGGTCGCTTCTGTGGAAATGAATGGAAGACAAAAGCAATCATGAAAGCATATATAGGACTAAATTGACTGAACTAATATTATCTGCAGATTATTATTATGAGAATTGACCTTATCAACCTGCAGCTTAGAATCAGAATCAGAATCAGAATCAGAATATCTTTATTGTTATTGTAACAAACACAATGAAATTAGGTGCAGTCCCTGCGGTGTCAAAATATAAATAAATATAATCACAAAAGGATAGGAAAGTATAAGAAGAAATAAGGTAGAACACAAACATTCAACATAAGACCTTATTGCACATGAAACACTATTGCACAAGATGCCATCTATTGCACTGCTGCATTGGAGGCTATTAGGTGGCATTCTGTGCCCTAATAGCAACAGGGCAGAAACTGTTATTCAGTCTATTAGTCTTTGTTTTGATACTCCTATATCTTTTGTCTGATGGCATTAGTTTGAACATGTCATGAGCGGGGTGTAAGGAGTCTTTCAAGATGTTTTCCGCTTTCCTGAGGCAGCGAGAGCCATACAGTTCATCCAGAGAGGGTAAAGAACAACCGATGATCTGCTGGGCAGTCTTTACGATCCGCTGAAGTGTTTTCCTCTGTGCTGTTGTGCAGCTAGAAAACCACTCGCAGAGGCAGTAGCCCAGGATACTCTCAATAGAGCAGTGATAGAAGGACACCAGCGGTTTTTGGGGGATGTTATTTTTCCTGAGGACTCTCAGGAAATAAAGTCTCTGCTGAGCCTTCTTCACCAGCTCAGCTGTGTTCACACCCCAGAGCAGGTCTTCCATGATGTGGACTCCCAGGAAGTGGAAGTCTGATAGATAGATAGATAGATAGATAGATAGATAGTGTGACGGACAGCCGGGTCCCATGCCCCGCGCTGTTGCGCTTCACTATGCCGGGTCAGCAAGAGATTTTACCGCAGGTTCCGACCCAAATGGACGGGCCGGGATCCGCACGACTACGCCAGTGTGATAAAGGCGCTATATAGCGCCCGACCCGGCACAGACTACGCAGAGGCACATGTTCACACTCACAGGCTTTTATTTTTTTCTTCAGCCGTGGGCACACGCCTTCCCCGTGTCCCACAAGCCCAACACAAGCCAAAGCACAAAATACACAAACCAAACGCTTCCTGGCACCACCACTCTTCCCAGGCAACCTCGTCCTCTTTCTCCCGATTCTGGCCCCGATTGCTGGGAGGCACGCCCTTTTATACCCCACCCGGAGGTGTTCCAGGTGCCTGACCAGCTGGTCTTAATTGCACCTCCGGGTGGGGCTGATAAACCATCCAGCGTGGTGGCTGGTCGTCCGCAGCACCCCCTAGCGGCCACCCCATCTCCCAACCGGGCTGCTGTGGTGGACTCCATGTCCCATGGAGCCACGGGGGAGATTGAGGAGGGATCCACGGCCAGGGAGGCTGCCCCCAAGCGCCCCGGGGAAGGTACTGCAATGTCCATGATGGCTTCCCCGGGACGTATGCAGCAGAGGCTACCCGGCCGGGCATGGAACCCGGCTGTCCGTCACAATAGATAGATAGATACTTTATGAATCCCAAGGGGAAATTCACAACAGAACACAACAATTCTGACACCCTGTCCACATGGTCTCCTCTGATGTAGAGTGGTGTGATGTCCGTTTTCTTTTTCCTGAAGTCCACAACAAACTCCTTGATCTCAATTGTGTTAAGGAGCAGGTTGTTGTCAGTGCGCTATGCTGCTACATCGTCCCTGTAGGTGGACTCATCCTTCCCAGAGATGAACCCCACCACAGTGGTGTAGTCTGCAAATTTGACAATAGTGTTGCTGTGGTGGGCAGGGGTGCAGTCATGTGTGTACAGCGTGAAGAGCAGGGGGCTCGGCACACAGCCCTGGGGAGAGCCGGTGCTGATGGCCGAGGAGATGTGAGGGCCCACCCTAACCATTTGTGCGTAGTCTGTTAGGAAGTCTTTAATCCATATACATAAATAAATAAATAAATAAATAAATAAATAAATAAATAAATATAAATATAGTGGAACCTCGGTTCACGACCATAATTTGTTCCAAAACTCTGGTCGTAAACTGATTTGGTCGTGAACCGAAGCAATTTCCACCATAGGTTTGTATGTAAATACAATTAATCCGTTCCAGACCATACGAACTGTATGTAAATATATATTTTTTTAGTTTTTGGGCACAAATATAGTTAATTATACCATAGAATGCACAGCGTAATAGTAAACTAAATGTAAAAACATTGAATAACACTGAGAAAACCTTGAACAACAGAGAAAACTAACACTGCAATAGTTTGCGCTATAGTGCTAGGAACCGCTCGCTAAAAACACTTTTTTTTTAATTATTTTTAAGCACAGGTAAAAAATGAACATTTGAAAAATCCGTAATTTAATAAACCACCAAGAAAAGTAACATTGCCACAATGCACATTATGAACCGATCGCTGTAAACAGAACTGAAAACAAAAACAAGCCTTTTCTACTTTATGCATCCAGCCCTCCCTCTCTTGCTCTCTCTTTCGTGTGTGCGTGTCTCTCTTTCGCGAGCCTGGAGCGCCTGTGTGTGTCTCTCTCTAGTGCACTCCTGTGTGTGTGCCTGTCTCTAGCGCGCCTGTGTGTGTGTGTGCGTCTCTCTCTCGCGCGCCTGCGTGTGTGTGTGTGTGCGCCTCTCTCTCGCGCCTGTGTGTGTGTGTCGTGCTCTCTCTTTCTTGCTCGCTCGCTCGCTGCACAGGAGATGCACAGGGAGAGACTGAACATGTACAAACCGAAAGGGAAACTGGCTTGTTCGTATACCGAGTGTGTGGTCGTGAACCGAGGTAAAAGTTTGGCGAACTTTTTGGTCGTAAACCGATTTGTACGTGTACCGAGACGTTCGTGAACCGAGGTATTTATATATATATTGTATATTTATATATACATAAATATATATAATCCATAAACACCGTTTGAACAAATTAACTATACAAGAGTGTGCAGCTCCCCTAAGTGATATAAATATAAGCCTGGTTTATAAAGGAATCACGGACCGCAGCCTGATATACAGTCTCTACAGTGTATGAAGAGGTTCATTGTGTCACAAACACCAACGACAGTGCAAGATTGAAGTTAATGTGTGCTGTAAGAGTCACTTAGCAGTAAAGAAACTAAACTGGGATTATGGTACCCATGCCAAAATCTGACCTAGGGGCTTTGCAAGATGAAAGAGATGCAAGATACCTTTACTGTCACTGTACAATACAATGAAATATCATTTGGAGCAAGCCTATAGATGTCTTAGATAAATGTATATAAGAGTAGATAATAAACTAAGTAAGCATTAAACTATGAGAAGCACAGTTACTATTAACAGTTCCAGATTACACAGAGTAAATAAAGGTAAAGCATAAATAGATAAGAAATGCTGTCACAGTGAAGATTACAGTCAATTTAATGGTCATGAGTTTCACATGGGTCATGTATAAGTGTGTGTCTATGTGTGGTTGATGCAAATGTTCAGTTCAATCAGTGGTGGTCTCTGTTATAGGAAGGGGCAGTGTGCAGGGGGAAAGTTTGCATTCAATAGGCTAATTGCTTTGGGGTTAAAGTTGTTCTTCAGCCCGGTAGTGCAGGGCTGCAGGGCTCTGAAGTGCCTGCCAGAGGGCAGAGGAGTAAAAATGCTATGGCCTGGGTGGGTTGGATATCTACAAACGTTCTTTGCTTTTCTGCTATAGCAGGAGGTGAAGATATTTTCCAGTGGTAGTAGCTGAGTGCCAGTAATTCTCTGAGCCATGTTGATGATATGCTGGAGGGCCTTCCTATTCTCAGAAGTGTAGCCAGAGTACCACACTGTAATGTAGTATATGATGACAGACTCCATGGTGCACCTGTAGACGTTAACCAGCAGCTGTTGTGGGACTTGTGTTTTCTTCTGACTCCTCAGAAAGTAAAGCTTCTGAAGACCATTTTTGGCTATTGCTGTTGTGTTTGAAGTCTATGACAGATCCTGGTTGATGTGGACTACCAAGAATCTGAAACTCTGGACTGTCTCCAACCTCTCAACGTTAATGCTTATGGGATGGTGACCACTGGAGCTCAGTCTCCTGAAGCCCAGAATCACTTCCTTTTTTTTTCTTGGAATTGAGTGCAAAGTTGTTGTTCTGAGTCCAACTGTCCAGATTCTACGGGCCGCTTCATCATTATTGGAGATCAAGCCTATCACTATGGTGTCATCTGCAAACTTTATTATGATGTTAGTATCATGGGTAGGTTTGCAGTCATTTGTGAAGAGGGAGTAAAGGAGAGGGCTCAGTGCACAGCCCTGTGGTACCCCAGTGCTCACTGTTACTGATGAAGAGAAGTGCTTACTCATGCGCACAGTTTGTAGTCTGTTAGTGAGAATATCTAAAATCCACTTACACAGGTGTGAGTTGAGACCTAAGTTGTTTAGTTTGATAGCCAGTTTGTTGGGGGTGGTGGTGTTGAAGGCACAGCTGTAGTCAATGAACAACATCTGCACATAGCTGTCCCTCTTCTCCAGGTGTGATAAGGCAGTGTGAAGGGCAAGTGAGACAGCATCCTCAGTTGATCTGTTTTCCCTGTAAGCGAACTGGTATTGGTCCAGGAAGCTGGTGATGTTGCTTTTAATGTGTCTGAGGACAAGTCGTTCAAACCACTTCATAACAATAGGGGTCAGGGCCACAGGGTGATAATTGCCCTGGGACCTCACCACTGCCTGTTTTGGAAAAGAAGCAATTGTAGAGGACTTGAGGCAAGTGAGGACAGTGGCCTGTTCTAAAGAGATATTAAACTACTTGGTGAACACTGCTGTCAGTTGGAGCAGTGAGTTTGTATTTCTAACCACCTTGTCACTGTGCCACCCTAAAAGGTTACACGTTATCAATTCACTGAATTTACTGGATTATACGTTTCCAGTTCAGGTCATGTGACTGTCAGTTGTCCCCTATGCCTTTGGAGCCCTGGACCTCAGCACTTCCAGCCCACCCGGAAGTGCTGGGGGAAGAGGAGCAGGGACACCCGGAGTGCTTCCGGGGATGCAGCTGGCACTTCTGCCACACTGGGGCGTGTCGGTGGAAGATTGCCAGGACACACCTGGAGCACATCTGGGGGAGTATAAAAGGGGCCGCCTCCCTTCATACAAAGGCTAGAGTCGGGTGGAAGAGGACGAGGTCTCTGGAGGAGGCAAGAAGGTGGCCTGAAGGAGAGAAGGCATTGTGTGTTGGCCAGGGCTTTTGGGGACTTGTAGGGGTTTGTGTGGCACTTTTGTGTAAATATAATTGTAAATAAACGTGTTGTGGGTGACATGAACATGTCTGCCTGTCTGTGTCTGGGTCATCTTCCACACAGTCTAGGACATCAAGCCACACCTGTTTTCTAAAAGTCCTTTGCAAGTAAAACAAAAACAAATCATAAGAGGTTGGGACACCAGCAAATGATGCTCGTACACTTTTTGGTAAAAAATAACAAAGCAATTTAAGAAGGAGAAGCGAAAACAACTTTCTAGACACGAGTCCAAAGTCTGACTATTCAAAGATGATGGTAGAGCCATGTATGAGGTAGGCAAGGCAGAAAAACTGGGCTCAGGCGACTGGAAACCAGAAGCAATGTTAGTCATAATCTGGCTATAGATTCCTGGATCTGCGGACAGAATAAGAGGAGAGGCATTAGGTGACAACACCAACTCTTGATTCAGGGTGGAATTACCATTTGACAAGCCCTGAAGTTGCCAAGCTGTTTGTCTGTTTGAGGTCATTGTAGTATACATGATATTTTTTGTGTTTTTCCATGACATCATTTTATTTTTTATAGGAAATGTAATTTTGAGGACAGTTTTGCTTACAGCTGTTTAACATGGACAGCCAGAAGTGGGCATCATATGATGACACCTTGGTCAGTATCATGTACTTTCTGGTTGTCCAAGTTTACGGATGAATCCAAACTTCATGCACAATCTCCAGCAATTTAGTGTTTCTGGTTTCTGTACTTTGCTTCTGATATCCCGACTATGATTTAGTTTTGTTGTTTTGGTTCTGATGTCTACAATTATAAATTTCCTGGTATGAACGTTTATTTGACCACATTTGTTAAATTAAATTAAATTAGATTAGCTATACTTTATTAACCCTCAAAGTGAAACTGAAATGCTTACCACATAAAAAACATAGAATACACAGATAATGATTCAAAGTACAGTACAACATAAGACAGTACAATAAAAACATAATAAAATAAATATGCTAAAATAATTGTAGTGGGTACAGTCTGTACTGTCTTCCTACAGCTTCTGGGATATTGGGAGGAAGCTTTGAACTGCCTAATGGCAGCAAGCAGATAAGATCCCCAGAGATGCTTCCTATTACACCATACAGGTATGAGTCTGTGCTTAAAAATGCTCCAAGAATGAGCCACCTGGAGGCTGTTCAGGAGGGTATCTAATGTTGTCACCATCCTCTTTTCTGCACCTGCTGAATGTCCAGGGATAGTCCTGTGATGGAGATGGCTTTACTGAGAGGTTTATTCAAACATTTTGCTTTACCTGAACTGAAGCTGCTTCCCAAGGAGACGATTCCTTAACAATTCAGAAGTCCAGTCCATACCCCCACAGCTCTTTTGCCTTGTTGATGTTGAGCTGTAGGTTGTTCTTCCTGCACCACAAGACAAAGGGCCCCACTGGACTCCTACACTCCAACTCATCTCCATTATCAATGAAACCTATGACAGAGGAGTCATCTGAGAACATCTGTAGATGGTAAGAGCTGGTATTATACTGGAAGTCCATTGTGTAGAGAGTAAACAAGAAGGGAGACACGAGGTGGTGTGTAAGACAGGTATCCCAGTATTGCACACCACCATCTCTGACACCGAGCCCTTGAGCCTCACAGGATAGTTTAAGGGAAATCCAACTAAGTCATGATTGACTTGATGAAGAACGTGCATCCAGTATTGAAAACAGGAACTACTATTTTATCATGCAAACTGTTACAAAATTCCAAGAGAATCTATGTCAAGTCAAATAACTCAAGAAGACATCCTGAGTTACTTTAAGAATCATCCGGATGAGATGCTAGGAGAAGTTAGCCATCTGTATTTCCCCATGGGATTAATAAAGTTAGCTAATCTAATCTAATTAACCGGCTAAATGATCTTGAATTAATGAACAACCATTTCTTGATTGCAAAATTGTTTAATATACTGCAGTAGAATGACATTAATTCCAAGAGTATCCTCAGGCTTTTCCTCCATATAAGGAAAATAGTCCCGAGACAGAGTGGCTTCACTACTCTTCACATCCAAACAAAAGTGAAAAAGCATGTTAGAAGACAACCTTATAGTGCAGCTATTACAACATATAATGAAAGACTGGATTTTTTTCTCAGTGTGACATATGGGAAAACATAGACAAAAAGTACCAGACTCAGTCTGAAGGGTATGAATTATTAGAAGAGATTAAAGGCAATGAAACCTTTGAGAGTGAGCGATCAGAGAATAAAAGAAGCCCTGATAGCCATATTCATTACAAGGGGATTAAATAAACTTGATGACAGCTACTTCTTTAAGCTGGGGCCTTCGATGACAAAATTGTGGGCATAGTGAAAAGCTGGTTTAGACTGGATTTTACACAGGTGTTTAAATAAAAAAAAAATCAGCACAATAGAGAGTGCATAAGGGGAAGCAATCACCAGTGTTTTCATATAAAGTAAAATTTAGGCAAGGGATGTGGGCGCAGTACAGTTACATTAGTTTATTTAGCAATCCCTTTTATCAAAAGTGACATTAAAATACTAAGAAATTCACATTTTATATATACTTAATAAATGCTAACTAAACCACAATATTACATATGGGTAAGAGTAGGTTAGGTGCACATACTTCTAACAACAACAACAACATTTATTTATATAGCACATTTTCATACAAACAGTAGCTCAAAGTGCTTTACATAATAAAGGATAGAAAAATAAAAGACACAATAAGAAAACAAAATAAATCAGCATTAATTAACATCGAATAAGAGTAAGGTCCAATGGCCAGGGGGGACAGAAAAAACAAAAAAAAACTCCAGACGGCTGGAGAAAAAAAAATAAAATCTGTAGGGATTCCAGACCATGAGACCACCCAGTCCCCTCTGGGCATTCTACCTAACATAAATGAAACAGTCCTCTTTGGATTTAGGGTTCTCACGGAAAGGCTTGATGATGATGGTCACGTAGAATTCTGCCTTTTAATCCATCCATCATTGTTGGAGCATGATGAAGCTTTGAGTAGGTGGAGGTGGCGCAGGCCACCACCACAAAGAAACCGGAAAAAGAAACAGAAAAGAGAGTAGGGGTCAGTACGGATTTTAGAGCTACCCTGAATAGTTATTATGAGGAAATTGATTCTAACACAGGTTTACAAAGACCTGGTGCATATCTGGGCAGTACTGTGGAAACCAACCATTACTGAGGCACTGGACAATTTCAGGGCATATTTAAACATGGGCCATATGGCCGACTCACCTCAGCTAGGTCCAAAAGGTCTATTTATACTAATATTTTATAAACTCATTGACAGAATGATAGTTCATAAACAAATCTACAATAAATATTTCAACCATTTTGGCACTTGTCCAAAGATATTTTTTGGAATGAATTCCACAGTTGGGATAAGCCCAAGGGTTTCCAAACACAACAGTTACAATGCAAATATTTCTACGTTTTCCCAGATACATAGCACCAGGAGTGCTCTCCTTTAGTGTAGTAAATCATGTTAAAACTGTTATCAATATACAATGGCAGAAAAGCACTTCAATGGCATAGTCACATCCAAAATTAATTGTGACAAAGCACAGAAGCCTAATTAATAGCTTTGCAAAGACAAAATCACAAAAAGGCCTTTTTAAAAAACAGTTTTAATAAATTCTCTAGTGTTACCTGTATATAAAATTATGTCATCATTAGTTTTTGTCTGTATTACAGATATATATGTCACAAATGGTGTTGTGTAATGCTTTAGCTCCCTAGGTTGAACTTTCCTGTCTCCCTCCAGCAGCACTTACCTTCTACAGAAATTGTCAGATGACTCATCTATCATAGGCTGCATTAATATCAGAGATGAGTCAGAGTGCAAGAAAGCTATGGAGGACTTTGCCTTGTGGTTCAGGGACAACAACCCGCAACTCAACATAAGCAAGACAAAAGAGCTGGTGGTGGACTTCTAGCGTGAAGCCTATGAGACCAGTCACCATCCAGGGGGAGGAAGTGGAAAGAGCTACAAGTCTCTGGGGGTCCACATAAACAACAAACTGGAATGGTCTGACAACACAAGAAGGACCAGAGCAGACTGAACTTCCTAAAGAGATGCAGGTCTTTGGATGTGTTCAGCAAGCTTCTGGAAATGTTCTACCAGTCCATAGTAGCCAGTGTGGTGTTCAACACTGCAGTCTCCTGGGGAAGCAAACTTGAGCTTAAAAGAAGCACAATGTCTGAACAAACTTATCAGAAAGGCCTACTCCATCACAGGGCTAACCCTGGATACACTGGAAGCTGATGATAGTAAAATTGGATGACATCATGAAAAATCCCCTCAATCCCCTCCAGGAGAAGCTTTATGGAGCACTTTTAGCCACAGGTTCAGTACACCACGGTGGGCTCAAGAAGTGCCTCTGGGGGTCTTTTAGGAACTTGGTTCCTAGGGCACAAAGCCTACTGACGCTCACGTTCAAATTTATATTGATTGATTAGCGAATGGGAGCCCGATCGAATCGGGCTGCAAATTCTACGTTTGTGAAATCCGTACTTTCTCTGCAAAGAATTATTTGTTTTTTTAAGTTCTTGAAATGATTTTGTTATCATGGCACTGATTTGTGCTTAAAATAGACCTTTTCGGTCGATGTAATGAAGAGCTTCCTGTTTACACGAGGCTGTGAGACGTGAACTCAGCTCTTCGGCGCACCTCATTTGATTTTTTCTGGCAAACAAATTTTCAAAACAAACTGTACTTTACGACTCTAATCAGAGTCGGAGTAATAATTATGTTGGCGTGGTCATTTTAGATCTGAGATCGGCTAAAATTTAAACAATGACTGTTGTTAATACCCAGCCATCATTACTCAGTTTGCCAATAGATGTCAGAAGGACGGATGACAAAACCAAACTGCCCAAAGATAGATTTCCACGTACCAAGCAAATGGCGATACATTCTAAATTACTTACGGTTCCGGAGCTGTCGAAGGGTTTAAGTCAGTCAACGATGTTAGTCCTGGAAAGTAAGCCCCACCAAACCAATGTTCCAAAAACCAACCGAACTTACTGTTATCTGCTCGAACCAATACCGACTTACTATACTTGGCCGTCCAGCGGCGTCACTGAAGCATTTAAACATTCTTAGCCAATCATGCAATACTGCGTCCGTGTTTGCCATGTTATGTTCTAACTACAGTGGCAGAGTCCCATTGCATGGTTCTAACTTGTATTGAGTCGAGGTATTGGCGCGAACACCATACATACGGGGTATTGACGCAAACACCATACATACGGATAGTATCAAATTATATATAAGAATTGGCAGTATTATTTGTCCTGTGAGTCTGTACCCTTGCTTTTTATGTTTCTGCTGCTGAATGCATTTGAATTTCCCCAAGGGATTAGTTAAGTTTATCTAATCAAATCTAATTTCAATATAGAAGTTTGTGACTTTTAAAGTTATAGGTTATTTATTAATAATATATATATATAAAGCTAAGTGTGATTGTTTTTTGTGTTTTTGTTTTTTGTATAATTCCAAACCCTTGGTCCAAAAGATGTTGTTAGCAGATGGAACATTTTTGCTTTTTACAGAATCTTTTTGTCTGGAAGAAACCATAGACTCCTTTGGGACTCAAAATTTTGACCCTGGGGGAGTACTTGGGGAGGGGGTGTACCTTTTTACTACAGTGACTTTTAAGGACATTGCCTTTTGACCACTGAAAGGCACTGTCCTGGATTTGAGCAAAGTGATTACCACACACCAGCCACGGCACCTGTCGAAGACAGGTAATAGAATAATTCAAACAAATTTGCTCTCTCTTGCTCTATGTGTACTTTCAGTGCTTTTCCTCTGTATTCACTTGTGTCTGAACATCTCTTTTCACTGTGTTTCTATAAAGCCTGCTTCTCTGACGTTTAGCTATGTATGGAGGCTGCCTGTGTTATGTTCCACGTGTTCCATAACTCTCTTGACATGCCCCCTATACCTTTACTCCCCCTCATGCATCTCCCTCACTTGTCGCACTTCCTTTTTCAATCGCGTCAAAACGCCAAAATGACCAATCACACAAAGGCCAAATTGACCAATCACATTGCTATAAGAGACTGGACACACAGGCCGTAGAGTTATTATATAGTAGATAATAACAGTCTGAGAAAGAAATATTGCCTTTTGAATTTAATCAGTTCTTATTTGAGTTTTTTTTTTCTTTCTCAAACCTTTAACTCCTAAGAAAAGGAATGCAATTTGCAAAGTAACTTCTGCTGCCAAATAGAAGTGAGATTGTTCTACCTTAAAATGACTTACCTGGGCATTACAATGTGCTGCTGCTAGTATACAAATAAGTCAAACTGGATTGCCTAAAGGAAAACAGAAAAAAAAAATTGCATTCCACGAACCTTTTGCATAGATATCGGGAGTGCCACACACCCCTTTCCAGCAACCTCATGACTGAAGACTGGACTCCTTTGGAACTGTGTCTCTCTGGAAAATCCTTGGGTGCCGTTGGTTTGACTTTGTGTCGAATGAGTGGTTGCTCATGGAGTCCCGAATGAGGCACATACCTGCATTGTGACGCATTTCCCCAAGGGTGATCCAGCTCGTAAGATCCTCATTGTTGGGGACCCGAATGGCTGGACCAGGCTAAGGGTCGCCCACGTAACACCTGGCCTGCGGCAGATAGAGGGTCATTTCCGGAGGGTGGGACTGGACTGCGTGTCTGCCTGGGGGGTTGCCAACTGGGATCCCGAGTTGTTTCGTTGTGTAGTGGGTGTGGCAACACACTGTAACAGTGCATGCTCCCCAACTTGACTTGACTCCACAAACAAAACATATTTCTACATGAAATTCATGATATTATTTTTTCTACTCCTCTTCCTAAAAGAACTCTTCCCTAACTACATATACTGCAAGTGCTTAGGGTGTGTCTCTTGGAATTGAGGATTTTTACACAAAGTTTTGACTTAATGGAGTTCAGTTATTTATTGACATTTGTAATCTGGAGCTTCTCTATAATATATAACAGTCTGCAACAGTTTAGTAATGCCCATAGAAAGTATGTGTCTAGTTGTGTACTGCTCCTTTGCTGCCACACAATGACTTTGTTTCTACTTCTTGAGGAGTTTGTGAAACTGATCCTAGATCTTTTAGTACTGGATGTCACTACTCAACCACTATATGAGAAAAGTCCAGAGAGTAATTCAGATTATAACTTGAGATAAGCCAACAACAAGGCCTTCCTGTCTGGAATCTATGGTGTGAAACTGTTCAATAGTAGCACAGGGTCATTCACTCCCTCTGGGCCAGAAAGCTAATACTTGGGTTTTAAATAAGATGTGCTCTGTAACTAGGAGCCAGAGGAAGGAGATCAGGAGGAGTGTAACATGTGACTGTAATGGAATGTTGTACAACAGACAGGCTCCTGCAGCCCGGATATGCTGAGGGAAACTGACACACAAACAAAATGGCATTAAAATATTGAAGTAGAGATTCCTGAGTATTAAAACTTGTGCTAAAACTGCATCTATCCGAGCTTTAATCCATACCAGCAGTATCAGGCACAAGGCAGGCAATAGCCTTGGTCTTGGCGCCTCATAACCCTCTCCCTAGCATTTTACCTGTTTATTTGCCCATCACTTTTACAGAATAACAACATTTTGGAATGATTTTTCATTTTTTTCAGTTTAGATCCTGCCCTTGGCACTGTCTGTGTAAAGTCTGAATGCTCTACCTATACCCACAGGGGTTTTCTTTCACATTTCATGGAGGAGACTGCATTCACTGGCAACCCTAGTTTGGCCTGGAGTTAATGAGTGATGATATATTATAAATCCCACTGGGTTTTCCCATAATGGGTAGGCATCCTATCCCAGGTTGGTTCCTGCTTTGCCCCTGATAGTGCTTGAATGGACTGGAAAAGGATTAGATGGATTTTTGCAGCAAATTTTAATACTGCCATGCCAGGCTCCAGCTGAACCATCAATGACCATGAATTGGAGTATTATTATTACTATTATTATTTATTTAGCACAGATCTTTATCAAAGGCAACATACAAAGCAAGTTATAAAACCTACAAGAATATATAACAGGGGCAAATATCAGAAACAACAGAGAGCAAAGTAAAAAAAACTGAGCAAGAGGGAGTACTACTACCACTATATAATTATACCTGCAAATAGACTAGGGTACAAATCAGTACCCTAAACGTTTTGTCAGTACAACAGCAGGTATCCTCCCGAAGAGACACTAAGCAGGTCCAAAACAGCCTCAGATCATTAGCCCTCCTTCATCATATGTTACAGCAGGCAATATGCAGTTCAGAAGGCAGAGTTCACATGGCTTCAGCTAAACCTAGATAAATCGATCTGATTATGAAGTGCGATTCATCACTCCACAGAACATGTTTCCACTGATTCAGATTCCAATGGTGGTGTGCTTTACACAACTCAGGCAGATGCTTGGCATTATGCATAGTGATGATAGGCTTGTGTGCAGCTTCTCAACCCATGGAAGCCCATTTCATGAAGCTCCTGACTCACAGTGCTTGTGCTGATGCTGTTTCCAGAGGCAATTTGGAACTCTGTTGTGACTTATCTAACACAGGATAGACAACTTTTACATGCTATGTGCTTCAGTGCTCAGCAGCACCGTTCAGCGAATTTGCATGATCTACCAGTTTGTGGCAGAGCTGTTGTTATTCCTTCTACATCATAACAATAGGACTTACTTGACTGGGGCAGATATAGCAGAGCAGAAATACTGACTTGTGGCCATATTTAAAGTCATCATTCTCCTCCGTATGACCCATCCTTCTGCCAATTTGTACCAAATGGCTCCAGATGGCTGCGGTGGGTTGGCACCCTGCCCGGGATTGGATTCCTGCCTTGTGCCCTGTGTTGGCTGGGATTGGCTCCAGCAGAACCCCCCTGAACCCTGTGTTCGGATTCAGCGGGTTGGAAAATGGATGGATGGCTCCAGATGGCTATCTGCTTGACTTTATACACCTGTCACTAATGGGTGTGGCTGAAACACCAGAACTCAATAATTCACAGTGGTGTCCACATATCTTTGCCCATATAGTGCAGCTTCCTAATGCCAGAAAATAGCCCTGTCTCGGTTTGAATGCCATGCTTGCACTGCCTTTATGGAATTTGGACATTCTCCCTGAGCCTGCATTAGCTTTTCTCTGGGTATATTGATTATTCACCTGCATCCCATTGGTATGCATTTTAGGTTAATTGTTGACCCTAAATAGACCTTGCATGATTGTATAAGTCTGTGCATGAATATATCCTGCTATGTACTTGAAGCCCAACCCAGGTTTAAGTACTGTTGTGACCCTGAATTGTTTTAAACACATCTGAGAATACTATACGTTAGGGTATGGTAACAAGTAACAATGCCTGCTGCAAAGTTAATTTTCTGTTTCTTTTCACACCTAAGTCTCAATATGACTTGTCTGAGGTTCATTAATAGAGTTAGTCTCTTGATAAAGTCACTGGTTACCACTGATACCAGCATCCATATTTGTATTCTGTGAACTAAGTCATGAAATCTGGATATTGTGCAGGAGTACTAACTCAGTCCTATGCTACACTGAGCCTTTACATTTTCAATTATTATTGCAGCTTCTTTCTAATGATAGACTCACACACTTTGACATCAACATTGGCAAGAGCAACCTGGAGGTCTCATGATGAAATTCTGGGGTTCTTATGAACGTTTTGAAATCACTTATGTTTTTATTGCCTTGTGCCTCCTGACTCACTCCTAATAGGATAGAAGGGTTTTAGAAGTTTTCACAAAACTTTGAAAATATGGGGATTGATAATATAATGGCATGAGTGTCGGTTGATGCTATTTTGAGGTTGCTGATCACAAACTCGATAATATTTTTGATATTTGGAATCATCAGATGGAAACATTTTCTCATTTGATTGGACAGCCCTGCATAGATTCCACTTCGGAATAGCCAGGAGGGGGGCAGCTAGTTGGCCAAGGTCTCCTAGGCTGTGACTGAGTCTGACTTTCTCTTCGACTTTCTGTCTTAATAATAATTCTTTGCATGTATATAGCACTTTTCTCACTACTCAAAGCGCTCAGCAATTGCAGGTTAAGGGCCTTGCTCAAGTGCCCAACAGAGCAAAGTCCCTGTTGGCATTTATGGGATTCAAACCAGCAACCTTCCGATTGCCAGTGCAGATTCCTAGCCTCAGAGCCACCTGTCTTACAATGTTCATCACCCCTGTAGTCAACAGGCCATAATTCAGCAATTCATTAATGGTCAGATATTGTTGGTTTCCATTTATGTTAATCGTGTTCTACTTGTTTTCATTATATGTGCTACTTCTGTATTTAGTAATTAGTAAGCATTTCATCTGAGAATTTGTCACAGCGCTCTTTGCACCTGCACTCAGCGAAGAAGACCGTTATAAAAAAACAAAGTGTATTATATTGTACTAGTGGTCCTAGCCCTCTAACAGCCATTCCCTAATGGTAAATTAGCATAGTTATGGATTATTTCAAGGTCAGTGATTACTAATATGATGTTATTTTTGATCCTTTACTTGAGATCTAACCTGCCGAGGATCAAAAATTACAAACTTCCGTTACAATCGCGAATATTTAGAAACTAAACATTTAAACCGAAGCACAGACATTCACATTTCAAATATTTGACGCACCTATTCTTGTTTATTATGTACTTCTACCTTACGAAGTAAATCACCACATTTCTTACAAACAGCGTAAATTGGCGGCTTACGTTAATTGATTTCTTTTGTTTCTAAATTTTGCTTTGTCGTCTGCAAAGTTTTCGAGGATAACCGCAGTGCATGTGTCTATTCCAAAAACCATGTCGTGTAGTTACTTGACACATACCTTGGGTGCAGTTTTAAAGTTAGGATGCATTTGAGCGAAGTCTAAAACTGTTAAATCTGTACTTAGAGAACAAAGACATAAACTTGGGTAAACTTTTCGACCCTTTTCTTCATCTGCCGTCTCATTTTGTTAGCTTCAGCTTTAAATAGTAATATTAACTGGCTAATGACGATCAAAACGCACGTCATAGACAGGTTTAAGCTCGAAGATATTAATAACAAAAAAAATAATAATAAGTTGGATGACGTCTGGCTCCACAACGGCACTCACTGCCTGCCAGTCGACGTTTCGCCTCGAGTCGCCGTGCGCAGCTCGTACTGCGTGGGGATTCCTGAGGATTACCCGGCATACCCCGCGGGGAGAGATGGCGGCGGCAGCGGACAAGGAATGAGATAAACTTTATCCCGGAGAGCAGCCACCGGAACGGGGAAAGCCGCGCGACCTGCTGACGGCTGGAAGACTTGTTTGCTCTGTCGCTTGCCGGCGTGAGAGTGTGCGCACTGCGCTCGTGTGTCTTCAGGCATTTCGGCGTTGCAGCGCGGCGTTTTGGAGCTGTGGGCTCGGGAGAGGCTTTGCAACAGGGTCCGAGGAAAGAAGAAAAAGAAGAAGAAGAAGCGGCGAAAGTTTGTGACCCGGAGACGCAGGCGGAGTCCCAGGAGCGATAGCGACCGGTGAGTAGACTTTGAAAACAAAGCAGTTCGGCCGGGTGAAAGACAAGAGGAAAAGGAGGTATTGAAGCGGGGGTTGATTGGGTGGGAGGGGGTTACCTCGAGAGATTGACTGTGGTGGGGAGACCGCAGGATTGTGGGGGCCGTGTCCAGGCATGGTGGCGTACGCAAGTGCTGTTCTTATCTCGGTTTTCAACAGCCGTGAAGTCGTCTTTTTTTGATTCATTTTACGTGGCGGTTACTTTCGTTCTTTTGACGTGGAAATCACTGCAGTCCACTGTACAGTTCAACGTTTATTATGTCGGATTATTCTCTATTGCCGAGATCATTTATTGTTCCTTAGAAATTATCGTTTTGAATTTTACCGCACCCATTTTGAATACAATTTGGTCTGTATTTGTGTATCCGTGTGTGTATTTGGGTGGTTAAAAATTTTCAACACGTTTAGTTGTACACTACGTGCAACTTTGATTAAAATGTAAATGAACGATAAAAAGTTTTGTTAGATTCAAATCATATCACATGATTTGTGTGTGTGTGTGTGTGTATGTATATACGATGTATAATATACGTATATAATGTGCAGAATTTTCTCAGTGATTCTTTTTTCTCGTACGTTTATGTACCGGCATTGTGTGTGTGGTGTTATGTATACTCACAGTGTACAGTATTTTGTTATGCGTCAGGGTGGCGCAGCGGTTAGTGCTACAGCTTGATAATTCGACTGTTGTTCTAAACACAGACCGCATGTGCTTTGCACGTTCTTACCGTATGCATGTGCACTTTTCTTTCCCGTACCAGAAAACTGCATATTAGGACACAGAAGAGAGAGGCTCTCCTACACTCCAGGCTATTGTTTCAAGGTGGTCACTGTGGCAATTCAGACTGGTGCAGGCCATTTGGAAACAACCTCTAAAAACGTGGTGTTCTTTACCAAAAAAAAACCCAACTGCAGAGCCAAAACCAACTGCTGGCATATGGTGCTGTGGCTCTGCAGATCGATACATCTCCAACACTCTGCTAGGGATAAAGAGCTGAATGCCCTGTCTACCCCTCATTTCCCTATGCAGAATTCACATGGTCATTCTGTAGTGGATTCCTTTCCACTGCAACCTATTAGGCAAGTGAGGTTGCTAAGAAATTGCCAAAGGAGGACCCTATGAAAGAAAAGGAAGACGGGTCTACCATTTACCATTAAGCTAATACCATCAGCAGGGCCAATCGGCACACAAAGCTGTTGCATCACCACCCATGCTATAATACGCATGACCTCCTCTCACCTGCTTACAAGACCCTGAGAAGGCGGCTGTCTTTAGACTCTGAACAAGTCACTCAAAGCTTCACAGAAAACCTTCAGTCCATGATAGATTCTCTTAACTAAAAACAGTCCTTGTTAAAAAGGCTGAAAACCACTATAACTCAACCAATCTTCCTAACTGTAAAATTATAAAATACAAATGAAAAACAAATTATCTAGATATGAGTGAAGTGCCAGTGTAAAGGCTATTTCATCGACACTATAATTTATTAGGGTCACAACTTGTCCTGGTGACAGGGTCCATCACAGTTCCGTGCTATGCATCTCAACAAATAACTGAAGAATATTAAAATGTTTTGGTTTTAATAGGCCTTCCATTTAAGTTTTTCAGTGCCACAAACATTGCTTTGCTGAAACATAGTCACAATATATATACAACAAACTCCAAGACAGAACCTTGCATGTTTAAAAATTTGTTATATTTAAATATCATCATAACGAGGAACAAGAAGTAGACAAAAACAGAATACCGGCATTTATTTTTATATACATAAAGCACTGTGTTGGCTCCTATGCTTTCATTTATGAAAATGTTTCCCCTCCCTCTCCCCCAAATGCCCTCATCCCAGTATGATATTTCTGAAATTAGGTAAACGGGCAATATGTGAATGGGTTTTTTGAGCGTGCATACACACTAGACAGGTGGTTTGGGACTTTGAAAATCTGGTCACCTTATAATTTTTCATTAGTGTGCCACATTCACTTGATATCCATAATGGTTACTTGCTGCAATAAAGTTTGCCTTTCAATTCTGTTATTCCCTAATGTTTGTCACAACTAAATAGCTTTGTAAGCCCTAGTTCCTGAAAATTACTCTGGTAAGACAAGCTCAAGTATAGAATGGATTAATTAAAGAAGGTTTTATTTTAATTAATTTGTTTAGGTTATGTTAATTGGCACTTGCAAATTGTCACTGTATATAAATAATGTGTGTTTATGTTTATGTCTGTATTTGAGTAAGACTGGTCCCTGTGATAGACTAGAGTCCTGCTCAGTCCAGTTTTCAGCCTTTTTGTCCAGTCCTAGAGGAATGGTCTCTGGCCCCCACAACCCTGAAATGGATTAAGAAGGTTCTAGAACCTACCTGCTGAACTCCATCCATTGAGGGCCACAGTGCCTGTGCAGCCCTTAAATGCACTTGAATGTTACACTATGCATACATTTCCTGATTTATCCTTTGTGTCTTACTCATTTCTGTAAAGTTGTTTCTATATTTGCAAATTACTTCAGCGCATTTCCTAGTCTTTATATGTCATTACACCACTGTATCATTCAGCAAAAAAAGTAAGAACCAATTTTTAAAGGAATACTCCATCCAAAAGTGTTTTGTTTTATGTTACTTACACTGCAGTTTGCGGTGGTATCCAAGAAAATGTCATGTTTTTGTGGAGGAAATGTGTAGATTTAGAAAAAAAAAATATGCATTATACACACAAGACTGGAAAACTGACATGTGGATTATGCTTCATGAGTAACGCAAGTTTCTTTTTTTTTTTTTTTTCCTTTGAACATTTTTCTTATCATTTGGCATTGTCTATCGTTGGTCACTATTGGGACCTTTCTCCACGAAAACAGGACATTGACACAAACTGCATGGAGTGAATAACATATAAAAAATATTATTTTTGGGTGTAGTATTCTTTTAAGAGACTGCCAGCTGACCCTGATCATAAGTAACATTTAGAAGTAGACTCTTTTAAATTTATTTCTATGTTAATAAACAATTACAGTTTAAGACACGTGCACATGTTCTTTGAATTATGCTGGTTGTCCAGTATTAGTAGTATATTTTAATAAAAGCATTGAATTGTAAAAATCAAAGTGCCAGAACTGTTCTTCAAAGTGATGCCATAGGGGAGCCATTTTTGGTACCCAAAAGAACCAACAACATGAAGACTCTAAAAAGAACATTTATTTAATTATGTAACAGGCTTCATAAATAGTTTACTGATTTGTGGAATACCAATGGGTTCTTGATTTTAAAAGATCTACTACTGTTTTCCTGATCTGTCAGTATCCTGCTAGGTAGACTTGTAGATTTGTTCTGTCCAAATGCTAGGAAGCTTTTTCAAAGTCTACAGAACCCAGTTTCATACTCAAAGAACCCTTCCAAGAGTGAAATTGTTCTTTTCCAAGCAATGGTTCTATGAGGAACCACAAAACCCAGTAAAATGCAATTTCAGAACCATTATTTTTAAGAGTCCTTGGATGGAGTGGTGCCTTGTCCAGGAAATTGTTTCTGCATTGCGCCCTTTGCTTGCTAGGATAGGCTCTATATGTTTATTTACATAAGCAATGTTTAATTTTTTTGTATTTGTACTGCACATTTTATGAAGATTGTTCCTGTATTTGTCTATCCATTTATGTAACTGTGTAGTACAAACTATATTTTAAAGTTAATAAGAGACTTTCATTGAAATCTTGAAGTCAATACTGATTTCATACAGACTCAGAAGGTCAGAAAAATATCCATATATTTATCCCTAAATGGAAGCAAAGGTCTGTGATACGGTTTGCATATTTGTAGTTAGAGATTCACAAAGGGAGAAAATGAGCCATGTTTCTTAAAACAGTTTTTATTCCTAAGCTTTCAACAACCTACCAGGTGTCATCATCAGAGGAGAATGATTAGAAATACAGGAATCAAAGGCTATATATAGCAAGTGAAGGGTGGGAGGTTTGTAAGGGGTGGGGTGGATTAAAAGGTGTTGGACATGAAGTCAATTTTATTATTTGGGTGTTCCAGTTCTTTTTAAGCCTGCATACGCTGTGTTCAAGTCCAAGTATAGCTATTCATTTATTTTTAATGTGGCAGGTTTTTTTTTTTTTCTTGTTACAGTCTTCAACATTTACTTGTAAGAATATAGGGTGCATGTTTGGTTAGTAAAGCTGGACGTTGCTATTCTGCCTCTGAATCCAACCCCAGAGGGATGGGTGTTACTATTTCAGTTTTGCACGTGTTAACCCAGTTCTAGTCACCCTTATTGTTCATTAACATTTGTAGTCCGGTAAATTGGCTACTTTGCATTGACTTCATAGTCTCAAATGCACTGCAGTAGTTTGGCTTTTGGTAGATAAGTATCAGTACAACATTCAAAATGATGAATTGGTTTTGACAGCAGGGATACCTATACAGTATTAAAATGTGGTTTTCTTTTACTTTTTTTATAAATGTATACAGAATAGTTTCACAGTTTTACAAAATTTTAAACAAAATTAAATTTTTAGGGTTATGTAAGCAGTTTAGTTTTAGCAAATCACTCTACTAAACAGGTTCCCTATTATTTTTGTCCAAATCACACCCACCACTTAGGATAATACAGGTTTATATTTTCTCACAGCTGTTGTGATGAAGAGTTTTTTTTTTTTTTTATCCCCAGTTATCCTTTGATCTTTTTGACGTCTAAATTGTGCAGTTAAAATTGAATCTGCAAAAATTCTTTGCTAAATAAAGTCTTAATTGCATGCAAGCAAGTAAGGCCTTGGAAGATATTTCACTTTTACCCCGAAGTGCTAATTTTGGTGATCTCATATCCTCAAGTATCAAGTGTTTGCCCCATTCTAAATAAATTCCTACATGGGAACTGTACTACCATGCTTGTGTGGCACTTTGCAAAGGAGTGTGATGATAGTGAAGCCACAATTTACATAAGGCACTTGATAATGGACGTATTTCAGGAACAAAACCAGCAAGTCATCTAATCTGGATGTAAGAAAAAGCAGCCATTGTTGCTGCCACACAGCTTCTTTTCATAAATGTTTTAGGGTCTGCCTAATGTTTTTTGCTCTGTGCTGTTAAAGGTTACATCTTAAAACTGTTTCAGTTCTCCTAGTGTTTACAATGTACATTTTTAGCTATGAAGTATTTGCCTGATAAAAGTGTTGAAAATTGTACAGTGGCTTGCTTTAAATGTATAATCTTGCAATTTCCTGACAAGTGTTTCTTTCTTAAGTACATACATGGACTGTGAAATAGCATACTGTTTTTTTTAAATTATTTTTTTATAATAATTCATGGTTATCCTTGAAACTTTGGTTAAGTGAATATTATTTAGACATCCTAAGTTGGAAAAGTACAACATTTTGTACTTGTACAAGTGATTTTTTATGGTGTTCTTTCTTTGTTATTGGTGTGATTTGCTTTTGCCACGTCTTCTACACCCACATTGGACTTTAAACATGCTGAGAAATGGCTGTTAATAAATAGCAATATAAATACCTCTTGTTCTTTAACGTCACAGACTCTTTGGTTTTACAATGTATTCACAATTTATATTCTGAGTTATTTTGGGTGAGAAACTGTTAATTTACATTCATTTCCCATGTGATGGTATAACGTTAATGTTGGATAAGCCTGTTTCATCTATTTGCTGTAAGATTTGCCACTTATGATAAATATTCCTTTCTAATATTGGCTTGGTTTTCTATAATCTGTTGCTTTTTGAATATCTAAGATTGACTTGCCCCACTTTTGTTTGTTTTAGTAGCTTTTATTAGTTGATTTTCTCATGTTTCTTGCTTGATGTAATATAAAGACCTCTGGCTAAGTTTGTTATTCAAGTTTTGTGCTCTGTTTAAAGTATTGAATCGCTAATTAGTGACATAACTTGTAAAATATTAACTAAATAGGAATGCTGAAAGGATTTATCTTTACATGAAGTTATTTTCTAAAATTTTATGTAGATTGTTTTTGCTATTCAGTAGTGGTTTCTTGATGTTTATTGATATACAGGTAAAATTCCGTTACAATGAACTGCCAGGGACCGACAAAATATTTCGTTGTAATGAAAATTGTGCAGTAATGAGATTCTGTATTTGTCGCAAAAGTGCTTTCTTTAACTTGTGTCCAGGCGTTTGCAATCATTTCAATAGCCTCTTTCGTGTTCATTTTAATCTCCTCCTCTCTACAAGTTATGCTGATGAGAATTTTTCTCAGCATTTCTTTGCGATAATACACTTTCAGGGTGTGAATGATGCCCAAATCCAATGGCTGAAGCACTGCTGTGCAATTGGGTGGAAGGAATTCAATGTGAACATTATCTAAATGTGAGCATTATCTAAATGGGCAGCACAGTTATCAATCAGAAGCTGAATCATCCTTTTCTTCTTCATATTGTGAGGTTTCTGAACTCTTTTGGGATTGGGGGGGGGGGGGGGGGGGGGGGGGGGGGGGGGGGGGGGGGGGGG
>JANRMT010062824.1:15185064-15239801 GCA_026402145.1 Polypterus bichir lapradei | reverse complement strand
CCCCCCCCCACCCAACGGGGCGTCACGCTGTGAAGAGCCACAGAAGCAAATCCTAAAAGATCGTGATCACACAATAAGTCCCTCTCTTGCACCCCAAAACACCAGGCTGAGTCTCAGTACTTAAGCAAAACCAGCTTTATTCAGCTTGAAACAGGAACAGCACGGTTATTTATTGTGGTGTGATCTGTCACTCTTCTATACACAGACACAGCAGTCAGGCAGGGTTGTGGCCAGGTTAGTGGCCAGGTAGTACTGTTCCCTACATTTACAATGTTCCTTGCATCACCCATTGAGATCTTTTCTGTTTGCTTTAGTGAAGAGTAGCAGCAGAGCTGTGAGCCTGCTGTTGCTCCGGTAATGGAAAAATAGTCTTTCACAGACGCGGTGATTGCACTTCGGAACACTCTTCGGTGTGTTGTCCAGTTGGGGGAGGTCCCAAAAGAGTTTAGAAACCTCACATTTTCTTGAATGAGTGCCGCATTACTAGGAACATTTCTTGAACGAATGTCACTGAACCACATAAAAATAGCTTTTTCGACGTCTTCAAATGCAGCAGTTCGCATACGTTTGCAACCTGAAATTTTTCTTCTTTTTTTGCTCTCTTTCAAGAAAGTTGACAGTGTCGATGGCGAAATTTCGAAATCACTAGCAACGTCTTTTTTCTTTCTGTCGCAATCGAGAGCTGCAAAAATTTTAAGTTTTTTTTCCTCTCTAATATGAACTGTTATTGTTTTTTTTTGTGTCTGCCGTTTCTATAGGAGGGCGACAATGAGTTAAATTCCAGTGGCCGTTTTTCAAATGTTGACGAGCAATAAGCAAAAGTATCACTGAAAACCAACAAAAACCGCAAGAAAACAGTAAAGGAAAGTTCGAAGAAAGAAAAAAAAAAAGTACAATATTTCTGTTTGGGGATTGTTGTGCACAACTGAGCTGTGACCACAAAACTAACTGCTCTGTGGATGATTCATTCAGGCATTTCAAGGTCTTTTGTGCAATTCGTTATAATGAATGAATGAATGAATTTCTATAGACTCGTGTCATATGTGGAAACTGTCGGGACCATAAAAATACTTTTTCTGTAATGAAAAATTCGTTATAAAGATATTTGTTAATGGATTTTTACCTGTAATTTGTTTTCTGTGATAAATATTGGAAAAAATGAAAAATTAGCATGCTTCCATTAGTTGTATCCTAAAATGCATAGTGCAGTTGTTTTGAAATTACATCCTGTTTTATAGTCATTTTTCTTCCCATTGTTTAATAAACAGATTTTTTGTTCCCTCTTTGTTGATGACCACATTTGTTTGATCAATTTTATCTTTTTCATGCCATCTGAATTTTAAGCTAGCACAAGTTGAGCAGTGGAGATAATATTAAAAATTGCCTATTTAATTTAGAAAGTGGTGTTTTGATCACTTGTAAAAATGTTTGCCTTAAGCCATTTATTTTACTTGTGAATGCGGGCACTTGTAAATTGTAGCACAGGCACATGGAGTAAGTTGCCAAGTAGTGTGGTAGACATTAGGACCTTGGGGACCTTCAAAACTTGACACAGTGTTGTTATGAAGAAACTAGCTGACTATGGTTGACACGCTTACTGGGCTGAGTTGCCTTTTGTCAACAAAATTATTCTAATGAAACAAATGGACATTGTGCATTCACTAACTTGACTTTTTTTGGTCAAAACAATATTTAAGTGAGCCTCCACTTATAATACTTATTATCTAAGAATTAACAGGTGAATATTTTCGACCCACGTATTTTTATGTCATTCATAACTTTTGAGAATTGTAGGAATTAACTATTTCAAAGGTATTGATTCTTAAATATAGTATTTTATCACACATATGGATCAGCACATGAAAGAAATTAAACAAGCTTGTGCATATTGCCCTCTAAATGTGAAAGTTAATATCATTCCTTTCTAAAGTTATTGAAGGGTTGCAGTAGCCATCTGCTGGTGTCAAGAGGACAAGTAGGAAGGAAAAAGGATTTTAAACAAGCAGGAAGATTTATGACTTGCATACCTGATAAAGGTCTGCTGCCGCCACTCATTTTAAATGAAAGCTACAACCGTTTAAGACTTGCCTTTTGAGATTCATCTCTACAGAATCTTGTTAAAAGAAATGTTCTGTTGTACATTATTCAGCATGGATAATCACTACAATTTGGCACTATCAATGTTCTCCTTATGCCTCTGGAAAATGCAGTTGTAGCTGGCAGTATCAGGGTGACGTGGTGTGAAGCTGAAAAATGCCATCATTTAAACTAAGGGCAATCTTATTTGCATAGAAAATGACAATTGTAAAGCTTCAGAATTAGGGTGGGAATCAACAGGAGATCTTTTGATTAGGGCGGGGGGGGGGGTGATTTTTATTTAACTTTAAAAAAAAAAAAAAAGTGAATTTTGTTTAAGACATTTTTATTAAAGACACAGTGTGGCTCCAGACATTTAAAGATTTTATTCTTCAATGTTAAAGTGCCTCCTTAAGACTACTTATCAGAAAATGAGCAGTATTCTTATTTAATTAGCAGCAAACCAACAAATAACACATCCATTTTCTCTGCCAATAAAAGAAATTGTACCTTCCTAGAAATACTGGTTATTTGCAATAAAGGTAACTTCAATCATGCAGAATTTATGATACTAAATACCAGCTCTGTTTTTAAAAAATTGAATTAACTTTACCAGATTTTAAAGAAACATTTTTTTTAGTGCAAATATATTACTGATGTGAAAGTGTGCTGTATAGCTTCTGGTGTAAGCAAACTGAATTTGATCCTAGATTTTAATAATATGGTTCTTTTACCAGAAGAAAAGCTGCTCTGAATTGAAGCTGCTACTTTGATCAATGGCAATGTTCCCAACAATGGAGCAGGTGCCCTGCAGAGACCCTTGTTCCTTGAATTCAGACTGATTTTCTTTCCACCACAGAGGCGTATTAGTTTCCAGAGATCGGTAATGTTGTAGCTTCTTGTATCTTCTTTCCTGTGTTGCATTTTTGAAACCAAGCATAACAGGCATCTCCCTGACTTGCAGAAGACCTTTATTATTCTGGAGTAAATTTTGCATATTGAGTGTGTTCATGTCGAATTCTCTATTGATATTGTAAAATCCAAAGTGAGTCCATGCTTTCTATTTGAAATGAAAAGGCTCTTTGTGAACCTGGTTTCAAACCTGCTCTGACCTATTTTCCTCCCACTGTGACTCGGCAGAAACTGTAGCCAACGTAGTCATACATGTCTCCTGTCAACAACATCTATGTGTAGTAGAATATAATTTATACATTACAGGAGCACTATAAGTAATAAGTTTTACAGCCATGCACTTGCTGGCTTGATGATAATTAGAGGTGCTCTGATTGATTGGCTGCTGGTCAGCCAATATTCACTCAAAATGACTTGATCAGTGAACAGTAAGTTGGCTAATCTCAAAAAAAAGAAAAAAAATTAAATCTTCTTTTCTAAACTTTACAGTAATTTAGCTGTAGCGCTCTGTTACATGATGCAGTATGGTACTAGAGGTAGGTCACATGCCATTTTGCTGCCTTAATTTCCTGTAAACGGAGAGCCCACAGTCAGACTTTGGGAGAGAGTGAGCACAGAATTGGCTTTCACAGTAATGAAGGTGGAGTAAAAAAAAAAAAAATGAGAATAGGTAATCTTAGGAGAGAAACAGCAGACTTGTATGTTGTCTCTTCTCTTCCACTCAGAGTACAGCTGTATATCTTCTGCAAGATATGAAAGAGAAACTTATTTAATACGTTCAGACCTCCTTTGTTTTGCCCTTTAATTAAAATGGGCACTCCTTGTCTGAGTATTAAGTACTTGTGTTTAATACAGCGGCTAACGTTTTTAATTAGAAATAGAATAAATAAGAATTTGCCTATGGTACTTAGTAAAAAAAAAAAAAAAAATTGGCTTATTAACTTAAAAACCCAAATGTGTATATTTTATGTGTAAACTTGTTAAGCATGTTAGCCTTCCAGGTTCTTGAAAGCTAACATGCTTAAAGGATAAGATCAATATTATACAGGTCAAAGTTATTTCTTCACAAACTTGGTATATATGCATGTGCCATGCAAAATTGTGTTCTAAAGTTAAGCATTTTCTATAAATTTCAAAAAATATCTCGCCCTCACTAGCACTTTACAATGGAGGATAATGAGGTATGGGATATCACTGAAAAATAAAAAGCTTAAAAAGTTACTGAATGCATCCAAGGCAATTGTTGATTATTGATCAGTTTCATGTGATTGTACCCACATTGTATAATCGATGTGTATCAAACAAGCAAAAAAAAAAAAACAAGCAATATTATGAGATTCGGCCATTTTAAAAGACCACCAGTTGTGCACGCCATCTCAGCTTTTGTCTTCTTCGGCAATAATCTTTCAAAGCATAGGGGGGTGTAAAGACCAAATCACAGTAAACTATTCATGCCACATAGATGGTTTGATTTTGTTTTTCTTCAGTATTTATGTGACAACTTATGGATGCAAATACAAAACCTATTGTTTCCACAAGAAAGCTAGTACCAGAAATATGAAATAAAATGATTATTTCCAGATCCTTTTTGTTGTCACAAACATGCATTAGAAACACATTTTCCTATATCAGAACATTTTCTACTTCATTGGTAAGGTTTTTAGGTTTTTATTTTCTGATGATGCCCCATTATAGCAATAATGGAAACCTGGCCAAATAACAAATATGGGGATGAGTGTAATACAGTATAGAGGGATACACATTTCTTACGAAGGATAGACAGAACAGAAAAGGAGGTGAGGTTGCTCTTTATGTCAAACAGAATTTAAATGTAAGTCCTCTTCAGTTGGATGATGAGCCCCATCTTAGTGAGGACATATGGCTTCGCCTGGAAAATATTATGGAATGAGGTCTTATTTTAGAAGTGTGTTATACTACTCCACCCAATTCAGACAGTAATTTCAACACACATCTTTTTAGTAATATCAAAAAGGCAAGTTTACAGGGAGCTATTATAGTCAATGGGAGACTTTAATTATCCAATTATTAACTGGGATAACCTTGCAGATGGAGGAGCACAAGAGCAGGAGCTTTTAGAAGCACCAACACGGGGTGAAGCTTGTCTGTATTTAGTATTTTGTAATAATCAAGATAGAATTGAGGGTGTAAAGGTGACTGAACCACTAGGGTCAAGTGACCATAATATAATACATTTCTCAGTATTTTGTAAGAGTGCAGATGCAAAGACTAAAATGGTTAAGTTGAACTTTGGTAGGGCACATTTTGAGCAGATTCGACAAAGTCTAAGGAGGATACCCTTGGGATAAGCTTTTAAGTGTGGAGACAGTCGAGGAGCAGTGGCACAGGTTTAAAAATGTTTTGCATCTAATTCAGGACAGATACATACCCAAATTTGGAATTAATAGTAAATTAATAAAACTCCACTCTGGATTAATAAAGATTTAAAAAAGAAGCTGCAAAGAAACTGCTTTAGAAGGCATATAAGACTAATGACTGCAAAGTGGATCATAGAGCGTATGAGAACATGAGAGCAAACATTAAAAAGTATATCAGAGAGGCTAAAAGACAGTTGGAGAGGAATATAGCAGATAAGGCGAAAGAAGACCCTAAGAGAGTCTTTTAGTATTTTAGTAGTCAAAGAACAGTTGAGGAGGAGGTAAAGTGCATCAGAAATAGTAAAGGAGAATTAAAGGATACAGACAATGAAATGACGGATGCCCTAAACTTACATTTTTCTGTGTCTTCACAAGTGGGCAAGTGAATAACCTCCCAGAGGTAAACTGGACTACTAAGGAGGTACTGAGGGATTTGGAAATTGTAGAGGGAGAAGTACTGCTCAGATTAAGTAGGCTGAAATCAAACAAATCACTAGGAACAGATAATAATTACCCTCGAGTTCTTAAGGCTATTGAGTACATATATAAACCCTTTACTCACATTTTTAGGCAGTCACTGTTCACTGGAGAGATTCAGAAGGACTGCAAAATGGCAAATATCCCATTATATAAAAAGGGTGACAGGGCAGATCCAAGCAATTATAGGCCAGTAAGCTTAACATGTATCACAGGAAACTTAATGGAAGGAATTAAGGATAAGATTCAGCAATACCTGGCAAAGACAGGAGTTATTAGGAACAGTCAGCATGGATTCAGAAGAGGGAGGTTGTGTTTTACTAACATGCTGGAATTCTATAAGGAGGCAACAAAAGGATATGATCAAAGTGGAGCATATGATATTTATCTTGACTTTCAGAAAGCATTTGATAAGGTCCCACATGAGAGGTTGGGCATCAAACTAAAAGAAGTGGGAGTTCAGGGTGATGTTTTTAGATGGGTGCAGAAATGGTTCAGACACAGGAAGCAGGGGGTGATGGTGCAAGGAACTTCATCAGAATTGGCCGATGTTAAGAGTGGTGTTCCATATTAATGATTTAGATAGCAATATAAGTAACAAGCTGGTTAAGTTTGATGATACCAAGATAGGTGGATTAGCAGCTAATTTGGAATTTGTTATATCATTACAGAAGAACTTGGATAGCATACAGGCTTATGCAGATTTGTGGCAGATGAAATTTAATGTCAGTAAACGTAAAGTATTACACATAGGAAGTAAAAATGTTAGGTTTGAATACACAATGGGCCGTCAGAAAATCGAGAGTACACCTTATGAGAAGTTTTTAGGAGTCATAGTGAACTCTAAGCTATTGACTTCACAACAGTGTTCAGAAGCCATTAAGAAGTTCATCAGTATGTTGGGTAGTATAGCACGATGTGTGGAGTACAAGTCACAGGAGGTTATGCGCAACCTTCACTGGTGAGGCCTCATCTGGAGTACTGTGTGCAGTTTTGGTCTCCAGGCTACAAAATGACATAGCAGCACTAGATAAGGTCCAGATAAAAGCAACTAGGCTGATTCCAGGGTTATAGGGATTGACTTATGAGGAAAGATTAAAAGAGCTGAGCCTTTATAGTTTAAGCAAAAGAAGATAATGAGGTGACATGATTGAAAGTGTTTAGAATTATGAAGGGAGTTAGTTCAGTGAATCGAGACTGTTATTTTAAAATGACTTCATCAAGAACAAGGGGACACAGTTTGAAAATTGTTAAGGGTTAATTTTGCACAAACATTAGGAATTTTGTCTTTACACAAAGAAGACACTTGGAATACGCTACCAAGTAGTGTGGTAGACAGTAAGACTTTAGGGACTTTCAAAATTCGACTTGATGTTTTTTAGAAGAAATAAGTGGATAGGACTGACGAGCTTTGTTGGGTTGAATGGCCTGTTCTTGTCTAGATTGTTCTAATGTTCATTAGCCACCATTGTAAAGCACCAGTGAGGACAGGATATGTAGTTTTTTTAGTTTATAGAAAAAACGTAACTTTAGAGCACAGTTTAGTGTGGCAAATGCATATATATCCTGTTTGTGAAAAAACTTGGATATGAGCAATACCAAAGTTATCCTTTAACATGCTGAATATTTTATTTGAATTGTGGCATGTAATTACTAGAAGCATTTTGTTTATTTTTTTGCCATAATATGCATTATATATAATATTTTGTATACATGATTTATTGGTTTAAAAGTGTGCATTTTAAGGGGATTTTATCTATTTTAGTATTTTTATGGTAATGGAACAATAACTATACAGATTTTAATTTTATTAAAAAATGAAGAGGTAAGACCTGTGATCTACAGTTTACTGTAGATTCCGGAATGTAAGCCGAGAATTTCGTCCTAGATTTTTGGCTTGGAGTTTGGGGGTCGGCTTATACAACGAGTATCGTTTCAGATTCAAGATTTCCAGCGCAATGCTAGTTTTACCGATGAATACGGAAGTAATTAATGATGAAACCACAGCGCCATCTTTCAGATGAAGAAGTAACTTTGCATGCCGGTACTTTAAATTAAATAAAGAATTTATTCAAAAAAGTGTTTTAGTTGTTGTTTTTATTAATAAAATTTATAATAAATTATCGGGAAGTTTACAATAAAAATTTTTGTTTTGATTTACGACCAACATCTTGTGTTACGACCCGAATGCGGTCACGTGTATCCACTTGTGCGATTGTAAACAAACAACCGAGAGCATTCGTAAGCGTCAGTCGGAGCCCAGATACATGTGTTTGTGGATGCAATTTCGGTCATTGCAGTGATTTACCTATATATCTATACTAATAAAAGGCAAAGCCCTCACTCACTCTCACTCACTCACTCTCACTCACTCACTCACTCTCACTCACTCACTCTCACTCACTCACTCACTCACTCACTCACTCACTCACTCACTCTCACTCACTCACTCACTCACTCACTCACTAATTCTCCAACTTCCCGTGTAGGTAGAAGGCTGAAATTTGGCAGGCTTATTCCTTACAGCTTCCTTACAAAAGTTGGGCAGGTTTCATTTCGAAATTCTACGCGTAATGGTCATAACTGGAAGCTGTTTTTCTCCATTTACTGTAATGGAGATGAGCTTGAAACCCGTGGGGGCGGAGTTTGACATCATCACGCCTCCCACGTAATCACGCAGTACGTAGAAAACCAGGAAGAGCCCCAAAAAGTGCTGAAGAACACATGCATTATATAATTGAGAAGGCAGCGAAACAATAAGAAGCGAGCGAGTGATATATACATCCATATTCATGAGTTCTGCTACTTCGGAAACAAAGCACAGTGTAAACCTACACTTTAAATTAAGTTCATAGACAGGCTGCCGCTGGCGTTTGTAATTTAGTGCCTGCCCATATAAGGCCGTCCGTCAGCGGCAATCCAATAGCAAACTGCCACGGGTAAATATTCACGGGTGAAGGACTGTGCTTATGCAGAGGAAGATGACATAGTCAGGGTGGTGTTTGGCACAAACTCAGCGAAACTGCGAGAGAAAGTTTTAAGTACCGGGACTTCGGTAGCATTAGATACAGCCATGGACATAGCACGACATGGCAACAGCACAGCTGGGAAACTTCGATGCATGTACACCGAGCGGCTCACGTGAACTGACGCAGTGCACAGACAAAAAGCAACAGTTCCGAAGAGCGCTGAACAAAAACTGAATTACACAATTGAAAAGGCAGCAAAAAAATATGAAGCATCTGATAAATACAAGATAAGTATGTAATAAGTACAGCTACTGCAGAAACAAAGCACACGGTGGAAAAAGTGAATGTCCCGCTAAAGGAAGACAGTGTTAAAAAAAAACCCGTGCATGCAGTGTGTCAGGTCTCAGATAAAGAAGAAGACGAGCTGTTTATTGATGCAGTAAGAAACGAATCTTTTTCATAGCTTATTTAACACACTACGTCTCCGCTGCGATACGCGGGTATATATATATGTATATGTATATATATATACCCTGATCTACATACTCGAATAATGAATACTTTATTCGCAATCAATGATTGTTTTGGTAAAGCCATACTCAGTGTATTCATTAGATGAACGGTAAAAAAGTAAGAGCGAGGGGAGGGTCACTTATTGAGGCATGCAGGCAAAACCACATTAGCACGCGGGCTCGATGTACGAAAAAATATATCTTTTCAAGTTCTATTTAGTCCATATGTGTCAAATTCAAGGGCCACGGGCCACATCCGGCCCGGCGTGTAATTATATCCGGCCCGCGAGATCATTTTATATACTGTATTATTGTTATTAATGGCCCGGGTATATGAAGCGCTGGTAACACAATAAACTACAGATCCCATAATGCAGCGCTTCACCTGCCTTGCCGAACACTTACCGCGTTAATCAAGTCTAGCTTGCAAGTTATTGCGAAGCTAGCCCACACGATGCTTAAGAGAAAAGTTGATTCTGAAAATAGAGCCTTTAAAAACCGATGGGAGGCTGAGTATATGTTTACTGACATTGCCGTTAAACCCGTGTGTCTCATTTGTGGAGCTAATGTGGCTGTAATTACAGAATTTAATCTAAGACGGCACTATGAGACAAAACATCACGGTAACCTGAAAGACCTGAATGCAATGCAGAAGATACAGAAAGCAGAAGAATTAAATAAGAATCTGACACTTCAGCGGACGTTTTTACCCGTGCACAATCACAAAGTGATTTCAAGTGAAGCTGCTTTTATGGGAGACACAAATGCACCAGTGCAACTTGCCCCACTTTCCCTGTTGCCAAGTAATGTTGAACCAAGTCGTCACTACGGTGTTCCCAAATACGCACTTTGCTGATAAACTGAGCGCACGGCGCTTTAGTGACTTTGAAGAACAAAAAAAGTCCGTCTACATGCGGCTCGAACCTTGTGCATGTTTGGTAGCACATATCTGTGTGAGAAGCTCTTCTCAGTGATGAAGACTAACAAAACAGCACACAGGAGTCGCCTCACTCATGAGCACCTGCAGTCCATCCTGAGAATCTCCACAACACAGAACCTCACACCAAACATAAACGAACTTGTTGCCAAAAAAAGATACTAGGCGTCCAGCTCTAAAATGACATATGAGCAAAGACAACTGAATGATTTGATTTGTTATTGCTGAAAGGAACACATTTTATTTATATTTCCAGGTTTGTTATGCAGCATGTTCATATTTGAATTTGTATAATTTTGACAGGATATATTTTTATGGAGAGCAAAATCTTTTGGGATATTTAAAATCTAAGTTTATTTTTTATATAAAATTACATAAGAGTAAAGAAATTTGAATGTTTGTTCTTTTAAAGTTTACTTTATTTCTAACTTGTATAATTTAGACAGGGTATATTTTTATGGAGAGCAAAATATTATAAGTTGTTTAAGGTTTGAGTTGATTTATTCAGGAAGAATATTCCTGTCTGTTTTTACCATTCCTACCAAAGATATTTCTGTCGACTAAATAAAAATTCCTTCTATTTAAAATTTAAATAGAACTTGAACAAATATGATAGTTCATAATATCCACGCAGACTTGCACGTAAGAGCGGGAGTTATCCGTTTTAACAAGCAGCGTCTTGCACTGATACGAAATAGCTGTGTGTCTAATGGAAAAGCAAACAGCTTTTAACATGTTAATGATACAAAATGACAAACCTATTGTAGCAAACAAGCACCTGACAAACACATGGGGCCTAGTAGCTGTCTCTTTTGTCACAGTGCTCATTACAATGAACAGATGAGTTATAAAGCTTCTGTTAGCTTGTGGTACTGAGCTCCTAAATTGATAAGAGTAATTTTAACTTTTTATTTTCTGTCATCACCAAGTCTTTTTTTCAGTTTCTTTTGCTGTCTTCCTGAGTCCTGGGTTTTTAATGTGCATAGACTCGTGGAATTGGGGTGGGTGTTTTAGGAAGAAACCCTGTGTGTAGCCTTTGCAGCGGTCTGCCGCAATTCACCGCAAACTTTTTAAATTGGCCCTAGACATGTACAGTATTCTTATTTGAGAATCCCGTCTGGCCCCACGAGACTAGTGTAAGAGAGGAAAATAAAAAGGAAGTCCAGTTAACAGCTGGAGAAAATTAATTCTTCTCATTCTTTCTTTCTATGGGCAGTCATTGTTTTGATGACCTTGGCCATCCTGGGCATTGTGCAGTATCATTACTATGGCACACGTTATAAAATAAGATCTAATGTGGTGTCAATAGCTATTGAATCCTAAGGATCACACTTACTTTCATTTCAGTAAATTGGTAAAGCTATAATGTCTTAAGCCAGAGAAGTCTCTCTGTCTGTTATTTCTGAAAATATTCTTTGGCTTTTGCATAAAATTCTACCACACTGTAGTGGGACTCTTCCTGAAAAATGTACTGTTTCCATATGTATGTCTGGTAGGTACTTTACCCCATATGATACTTATACTGACAATTTATTAAGTGTCTGTCATTTCAATTGTTCTACAAGGTAGCCCAATGTTAAATTTTCTTGCTTAAAAGCCAGAAATATGAGGGATTTTTGTTGCAGTGGAGAACTTTTTTTTTTCCTGTCAGAGTCTAATTGTTCCAGTGAAATATTCAGACTTCTGAAAAATGTACATTTTATTAGCATAGTATATTTAATTTTATACCTGTTTTTACAGGACTTGGGTAAAATGAAAGGCAAATTCAGTATCCTGATGTGTACTAGTTAATGGCAAATAATAAATCCCATTAAACCAAAAAATCTACAGTACAATCTGCATTCATTGTTTTTCTTAAGAACTGAAAATTAGACAGTGAATTGGACACAATAAGATGGGATGACATGGAGATATCAATAAATCTATCCATGACACTTTTCTGAATATATCATGTCAAAGCATTGGTGCATATTGTGTCTTTTTGAAAGAAGTTAACATTTTACTTGGGACCAAGACAGTTAGGCTGGGCTTTCAAGCAATGATTTATACCTGTCACTCGCCATGCCCTTTTTGGACGTTAGAATGTTGATAAGAGACTACTACGAATCTCATCCGCCACACAGCATTTTTATTGGATGTTTGACTTATTGATTTCATGTCTTTGCATATTGTAAAGTAGTGTTCATCTCATCTTTAAACTGAGACTCAGTAGCCACAGAATGCTGCATTTAAATTTTATATTTTTGCTTGAGTTGGTAGCAACAATAATTTTTATTGTTTAGGCTCCATATGTTACTTCAAAAACTGTAAAATGTTTTGGTTAATGCATAAATAGTTAGAAAATCGAATGATAGTAATAGTTGCATTTTTGGGATTACCATAATTCACTTCTATTGTAATCCTTTTCTGTTTTTAAAACATAATCAACAATGGGAGTTCAACTAAAAGCAAAAATTGCCAATAATAAAAACGGTTGAAATGGTTCACTAGGGCAAAGCTTCAAAACTACGAGTATAATAGAATTTTTAAGAGTGTCCGGTTCTGGATTCCAAATAAAGTGTACACATGCTTCTGTTTAATTTAAGCTGATTATACTTTTATATTCAATTATTGAAATCACTTTTCAACAAGCTGTAAAGGCAGCAGTCCTTAAATCTCAGTACTTTCAGAATGACATGCAAATAAAAAAACGGCTTCTGAATTTTAACCAGCAGGTTGCATACACAGGAGGAAAATGACTAAAAGCCATACATTATTTTTGTCTCACTTTTAGACAAGTACCTTTGTGTATGTTGTATGCTGTATTCTCACATTTGCTTACGGCAAAGCTCATTAAATGCATAAGTACTTTAGACAAATAAAAATGGGCTTGGTGTGCAAAGGTTTTCAGAGTTACAAATAAGTTAGACATGAACATTGAACCTTGCTTTAGCTCATGTGTCTGTAGATTCCATTCGGCCTTAAGTATTACTGCAGGGTTATTAAACACTAAGTTGATGGTTTTACATTAATTGTAGGAAGGTGATTTGTTCAACAGAATCTGCATCAAGATTAAAAGTACGGTATACGATGAAATAAAGCACAATATAATTGTATTTGCTGAAAGATGCTATATGAAATAGAGATTAACTGATTGCTGCTGAATAGTTGAAATTAACTGTACTTTCTATGTTTTTATTGTGCATTTAGAAGACACTGCTGTATGAGTTACTTGTAGGAAATTAAAGATTTGTTGTTGACTTTTTAATTTTCAAAGTTTTAACTTTACTTTTTTAATTCAATTTTCTCTTTGAAGTGTATTCCCTGAATTGTATCCATATAGTAACAGTTAACAATAAGCGAGATAGGTGAGTTGTAAATAGCAATATATGTGAGAGAGTAACTTTTCTCTTTAGGAAGCTACTCTGCAAACAAACAATTTCAAAATAAAAATATCACATTAATCTTAGGATGAGAAATGATTCATCTAAAACTCAGATAACACATGAACAGATCATGTTGGGGATGTCTTGATTGACAAATAAAGAATGAAACAAGTAAATTGCAGTATGTTCGATTAAGATATAGGTGAAAAGCTGGAATTAGTTAAGAAAATCTGCAGACACAGTGTCCAAGGTCCAAGAATTGTTTTATATATATATATATATATATATATATATATATATATATATATATATAAAATATATATATATAAAATATATTCAATAGAAATACTCTTTTATAATCATATTTCTGCAGGATAGTGCATCACAGCTAAGACTAGTCAGTTTGCTAATTTTATTTCACTCTGATTGGCCTCACTGTTTGTTTCTGTTGCCTGTTGAGTATTGGAGCTTTTATGTTGCTGGCAGTCTGCTTGCCTTGAGGGTACTAATTTCTATCTGTTGTTACAAGTTTGTGGGTAAATTCAGGCCACTGTTAATCAGTGATTAGAGATTTTGTGTCCTCTGGCAAGGATTTTTTTTTCTTGTTTAGTGGACAGGCAGTATTTATGTTTAATCCCTTCTGTTTTAAATCTCCATTTTGTTAGTTGGCAAGTGTTCATCAGAACTTTTTCGTTTTTTTTGTTTGTATGCAATGTGTTGTAGTTTAACAGGGTTTAAATGTATAAAACATTTGATTATTTTAAAACACATTTGGTAAATGTATGATACTAAATTTAATCAATAAAAGTTTGGCTTTTTTAGTGTGTACCTTGTGATGTATGGGCTGATGGCTTACCCAGAACAAGTTCCTCCTTCGAACCTTTCATCATTTGAGAACCCACTAATCCAGGGTTGTCTAAAAAGTCATTCCTGGAGTACCACCTCTGTTCTATCTTTTGTTTCATCCATATTTTTAATCTCTGAACTCTACTTTCTGAATACCCATTTTAATAGATCATGGCATTTTGTTGTTTTAAGATTTAGTATTTAAGGTTCCAGAAAGTTTTCATGTATTTTTATTTTTTTTTCCTATGGAACCTACCTAAGGTTTTTGTACTTAACGCATACTGATTACTATTCCTAAACTTGTTGGTGAAAACTTTGGTCTAAATTGTATTTCTTTTTTCTATTATTTTAATAATATCTATTATTACTTAATGAATACCACACAAACACCTGAATGTTTGTGAATGAACAGTCCCCTTTAGAACATATGGCTGTTTGTACTGGTTTCTGTATTAATTCACATTGTTTGTTTGGCTTCTTGATTACAGTACCTTTTTACCTGTGTGCTGTTTACAAATAAATGTTTGATTACCTGTGCCCATTTCCAGTTTTATGTATGGTGTAAAGAAAGCACAGACACAAGCATAAAGGTTTTGGGGTTTGAGCCCCGTATACTGTAACAAAATTAGTTCAAAATATACATGAAATCATCAGACAAAATGGAAGGGTTTAGACGGACAATATAAAGAGATGGACCGGAAATTAAACGTGATGGATGCTGGGAAGTCATGGTGGTGTATGGGAGTTGGACGTCATCACTGTGGGACCAGAAGAAAAAAAGGAACCCGGAAGTGCTGTTCTTTGTTTAGCCCGGGCCAGCTTATGGTGGCGGCGTTTCGTCTTGTCTATGGGAAAAGAGAGAGAGAGAGAGGTTAGTACGCTGCCTTCGTCCCCTGGTAGGGCTTGTCGCGGTGCGCGTCGGGTCCTTCAGCTGCTCCCGATGTGCTTGTGCGTGACACTGGAAAACCCCCTTTTTTTGGGGGGGGGGGGGCAAGAGCAGGCCAATGCATCCCAATATAGAAGAAGCTAGTTAAAGTCTGTATATACTTGTTGAGGTTTTTTGCTTTTATTCATGCAATATTAAGATATTGTAACAAACAAATGAATTGTTTAAATCGGGGTCTCTTAATATGGATCACAGGTTGTTGCCGTTGTGTCACAAGTTACTGTTGTATTTAATGGTAATGGGCCATGGATGGTTTGCAGAATGGGCTGTGGTAAGGTGCTGTGGATTGATTAAACTATCAACATTGCACTGACAATCATCCTTGACGATTCTTCAAAGGGGAAAACATACCCTCTTTAATGATCTTCCACGATTCCTCAAGGAAGTACACTGACAATCATCCTCCATGATCCAAAGGGAGAGTCAATGCACTGACAATCATTTGGTCATTCAACAAGGAATTGTTCTCAGAAATACAAAAATGGCAAAGTTAGGCCTACACAAGACATGCAATACATTGGCAGAAAATTCTTAAAGGACTGATCACGCCACATGATTTATTGCAGAAGAGTAGCAACCAGTAAATTTGCATTTTTGTGTATCACTGCAGCATTTAAACTGTACAAAACACAATTTAAGTGCGTACAGAGAAGCAACACAACAAACACTAGAGATGGAAACTTTTCTAGGTCTGCTATGTTGGAATATAGTTTTCTTCCGTGAAGGCTGACAAGTCAGTGAATAAGACTTAATGACACAATCCAATCAGCGAAGGGATACATAATAAGCACAAAGCAAATGAAGTGTGATTAGAGTCTGCATTTTTAAGTCTACGTTCTGACCTGTCCACATCGCAACACTGAGTCAGCATTTTCAAAAGTTTGTGGCTTTGGAGAGTGTATTCAGAAGTCTCCCATTTTGGATGGTTAAAAAGCACCAAGGTAGTGTGTACAAAAGGCGAAAACTTTTTAAAAGAAAATGTATGGAAACACTATAAATGCTACTTTATGGAAGTACCTGTTGCTTTGATTCTGTTTGCCACCTTTTTAAAAAAAAAAAAAAAAAAAAAAAAATCCTGTTTACTTTGCTATTTACCTCAAATTAATAAATGAATGATTTGACAGATGCTTCGTAATTTACAATCTATAGTCTGAAATGTATTTTTCTTCCTGATTACTTTGATTAAACATTGGGTTTAATGTCATTAATTAAACCACCAAGATATTCTTTAAGTATATTATGTATAAAGAGGATAAAAGATACAAAGATACTAAAATCTGTTGTGTTGGTTTACATACAGACAAAACCTAGAAATGTAGTTATTTATTACACAATAAGGGCAGGTTTTTTTTTTTTGTTTTTTTTATATATAAATAGGTTGTTAAGTTTAAACATAATGGTGATCAGTCACCATTAATGATAAAAACGGATTCTTCTTGGGAATGAGTTATACGTAAATGTCTGACAGAAACCTGGTGAGTTTCTAAGCCTGCAACACACGGTCCACACAAGGCATTATGGTATGGGGTTCTATGGATTACAGTGCTTATTCAAATATAGTGCCACAAATTTGTTAGTATAGATATGCTTCCTCCTTTCTGACACTGTTGGCTCCCTGGTAACACTGGGGGCGTAGTGGTGGCTCTGAGGCTAAGGATCTCTGAGGCTGAGGCTTTTATCCCGAAGATTGGCGGTTTGAATCCCCGTCACTGCCAAAAGAGATCCTACTCTGCTGGGCCCTTGAGCAAGGCCCTTAACCTTCAATTGCCCCAGGGGTGCTGTACAATGGCTGACCCTGCGCTCTGACCCCAAGGTGTATGCGAAAACTAACAAATTCCTAATACAAGAAATTGTATAAGGTGAAATAAAGAACAAAAAAAAAACACTCTTGTGTTATCAGATCTATTGGTCTTCTTTGGAAACACATGGACAAGGAACAATTCTCTTAGTAATATAAGAGAAATAACACATTTGACAAGCAGAAAATCGGTTCAGCAGGACAATGGATAACATTTCCAAGCAGCAATTACACACCTAATGGTTTCATGCTGTCAGTTTCCGTAATCACCAAAGTAATTCAAATTGAACAAGAAACTGGTATTTTGTCTTTACCCACAACCTTCCTAATGGTAACATATTTGTTAACATTTTTATATAAGTGCAGTTGTGTGTGTGTGTGTGTGTGTGTGTGTGTGTGTGTGTGTGTGTGTGTGTGTGTGTGTGTGTGTGTGTGTATGTTTCTTTAACTAATTAATACTCCAGGCCAATGTTGTACTATCAAAGGACAAGACAGAGCTCAGACAATGGAGGAGAGATAGAGAGACATCTGATTCTGGAAATGGCAACACTTTCTGTTCCCCAATATTCCTTTACCACTAGTACTCAACAATTTCTTTTATCTTTTGACTTACTGTGGTGTTTACCATCTAAAAATGTCCAATTACTCTTTCAACAGGACTAAGAGCCTCCTCTAAAAGGAACAACCAAATATCCCTCTCTGACTCCTTTTACATACTGTTGAAAGAGTACTATGATCAAAACCCCTTCAAGTAGGTAATAGTGGCCTGTTGTAATGCCATATTCAGTATCTTTGACTTAGATAATACTACAAACATTTCTAGAAATCTCCCTTAAACTAATGAACAAATCCAAAACACTATATTGCCTCTGCTTGTAGTATTTGATTTCTGGTATGGTCCATATCAAGGATATGGCACTGGGTTAAAGGTTGGGAAGGAGTGCAGAATTCATTGCAGGATGTACAGTATACACATCCTTCTGCTCAGCCATATCACATCAGAATAGTTCAACATCACCAACATAATTTTAAATGTGTAAGGGAAAGGGCGGTCATCAAGTACACGTTAAGAACTGCAATTTAGGTCCCATTACATTTGAACAGTTTTGTGAGCTCTAAGAGATTGAAAGAGGCAATACAGTTCAAAGATGGATGGAAATGAGCAGACAAACCAGAAACTCACACCAAAAGCACAGAAGGAAACATGCAAAATATTCTAGCACTAACGTTTCTTGGAAAAGAAGCAAAAGGGTCAAGTTTGTTTGTTTAAGAGAAACTCTATGAGAGGATTGTCCGCAATCCAATGCTGCATAAATTATTGTTAATCTGCACTTTGCACAAGACATCTACAGTATACGTCTTAGAATTGGACTGTTGTAAGTAATCATTTTAGTCTTAAAGAAGATGCTTAAGCCTTGGAATAAAGTTCAAAAAATGTATTAGAATTTGAGCCCTCTTTTGGGGTGTGTGGCATCCTGTTTTTCTTTTTAAGAAAGATACAGTGAGTAAACCAAGTAATTCCTGCAATTATGAAGTGGGATTTAAATCATATTCTATATTCTTTCTTTGGTGATTGTGACTGCCCTTTTTATACTTTAAGATAAAATTAAAATCATATATTGACGCATTTTCTGTGGCCTAAAGTCAAAGTGTGCATTTGAAAGATGTGGCATAGAAAGAAAACCTCTACACAAGTACTGGTGTATAGAATATAGTAGCAGAATTCTTCTGATTAACCTTTGATACATTCATGCTTCATACTGTCATTTATTTATTTATTTATTTTTAGGTACTACTACTGTTACAGTTTTTATGCTTGAGTTTTTAAAACTTTTGCACATTAACATCCCAGTAGCCACCGCCGGATATAGCCTAACAATAATATTAACAATATTAAAAGAAGCTCTTAAATAAAGGCCTATATTAGTAATACATTTATTTGTCTTTCAGGGTTGGCTTATTACTTTAGTAGCAATAATCTAGTCTTTGTTCAGTGGGATTTTGTCTGAAACCTCTATTTCACTTATTGTATTTTATATTGGTCATTATAATTTTATTGTCTATTAAAGGAAAAGTATATGATATTGCTGCAGAGAACAAAAATGTTGACAGTATTCAATTGATAGTAAAAGTGCCAAAAAAAGTACTATACCAGCATTTAATTAAATGCCATTGATGATCATTTACTGTTGTGCTAGTTTGATAGCTTATGGAACAGATGTGTGTCTTAAATGAAGTAAGTTTGGAGATGAAGAGCTTGGTTCTCAGACCAATCTCTAAACATCATTTTAGATGGATATTTTATGTTAAGCACTGGTTACTGCAGATTATTGCTGCTTTTGTGCTGAAAGTATCTTGCAACTATTTGTGTTCACAGTATTGTAAAAACCCAACTTTAAATTGGTAATACATGGTGCAGAATTACTTTTTCTTGAATAAATAGATAAACCCTACCACTAAAATCTTCAGTTGCTTCAGCAATCAATATTTCACTATTTATGACCTTTTATTTGGCTTATTCCGTTACTCAATGTACCTTACAAGGTGAGAATAAAATTAGGTCATACTTCCATTTGTGTTTTGTTATTTGTTAAAAAAAAAAAAAATTCAGGGTGCTGTGGCTAATTTATTTCAGTAGCGTTCATTCTTCAGCATGCCTTAACATGTTAAACACTGGTCTAGCTTGTTTTAAGGTGTGTATTCTAGGCTGCTTATTTGGACTTTAAATGAAGAAATCTATTTCTTAGTATGGTCACATTGGTACATAGTAACAGAAATGTTTTTATAAATAAAAATAACAGTTTTTTTCCTGACGTTGTTTAACGGACTGCCTCCCGCATATAGTAAGCTGTATTTTGATCTCTGCCAAATCAGTAGTGTGTTTGATTCACAGAGCAGCTTCTGAATAATTTATTTTTCTAAGACACAGGTGGGACAGTGCTTCTCATCTTTCACTTACATATGTTTTCTTACTAGGCATGCAGCTAATGTAGTGAATTTAATTCACCTTTAAACTTTTTCTCTAAACTGGTATTAGTGAAATGTCTTTTTAAGGTTGATCAATTATTGTCTTGTTGCCATATTTATTGCCAGATTTTTATTAGTTATTAAATAATATTCCTGGCTACCTAGATTAAAAAGTCTGTCCTGTTCATTTCAGTAGGTAGCCACTAATTCACATATTTTTTAAAAGAACATCAAGGTCTCTTTTTCAAATTCAGATTTGTTCCAGATTCCTATTATTTTGTGTAAAATAAGGAGCTGATTTGACTTCAATTCACAATCCATTAATTTTCATTAGAATTTGAGTGATTTATGATTGAAATGGAATATAAATGATTTTGGATGATATTTTTAAGTGCAGTTGAGATGTGAAGGTTGCCTATTGCTGTTCAGATATCACAGCATGACATCCAAGTTCATCCAGGTATTTGTTTGGTTTCTTTTGTACACATCTTTGAAGGCTACTGCTTTCTTTCTTTTCTGCATGAGACTAGAACATCCCACTGTGCTCCAGATGTGGTCTCACCAGCACATTATAGAGTTTGGAATATAATTTCACTTGATTTATGTTGAACACTTTTTACATTATAATTGTATTTGTTTTTTTAATTGTTTTTGTGGTCTTAATAAATATGAACCCTTCTCAATCTTTCCCAAGTAAATAATAAATGTTAATGAATAGTGGCTGTCTACTTTGATGTGATTAGCCTTTCTGAACTTTTTGCATGTATTTACATGATAAATGTCACACCCTATTAAGCACAAGCACATTATTTTTTAGATTTCAGAATGCATAATGCATGTATAAGAGAGGTGTGGAAAAATAGAATACTTAATTTCCCCTTCCTTTCTGTTGTGTTTATTATACAACTGTGCATTAAATATTGTCTGCCTTTTAATAATAATTTCTAAACCTCTCACAAAATACTAACAAAACAAACAAACTGTTTACTTATGGTAACAGTTTAGCATCTGGCATGAAAGCTGTAGATGTAGTGCATGCACTCATTCTTAGCCTGATTAAAACTATGAAGGAAATGGAAAAAAGTCATTGCTGGTTAAAAGTTTCAATTTTAACACTACATAATAAGTGTCCAAATGATGTACCATTTCTTTTTCTCTTTTGTTTTTTTTTTATTTTGCTAATCCTTGCATGAAATACATGCATTTTAGCGCTTCAGTTTTCACCATTAATTTGTTGCATGAAGAACATAAACAACATATACAGTATTATACATTATTTATGTATTTTGGTAAAAGCATTTCATTTAAATACTACATGCAATAGGAATGTTGTAAATATAGAATAACCTTTATGGTGACTGCAGAGGTGTATGTAATTTCTTTTGTGCTGAATATAGATATTCTTGCAAAAGCTTTGCAATGGCCTCTCTTTTGTGAAGCCACCCAGTCCTCTTTTAAAAATACATTCTAGAGACAGACATAATAAAATACTCCTCAAACGGTGAGCTTATTTTTCAGCTAGATCATTTTAGCATTTACTGTGAAAGCTGTAGATGTAGTACATGTGCTCAATCTTAGCATGATTAAAAATCATTAATGAATGGTGGGGAAAAATCATTTGTGGTTGAATAGTTTCAATTTTAATGCTGCATTACAAAATGAGTACTTGGTGGAGGTTTAAGTAATACATTTTTCTTTTCAAATTCTTTCATAGAAAACATGAAATTGTGATTATCTGCTTACATGATCAATATAGAATTTTCCTACTATATATTGAATCAGTATTCTGATTACAAGAAGCAGTAACACGTAATGGGACAAATGAAAATATGTGAAGGTGCAAGTCTTATAAGCAGTCGGTAACATGTTCATTCTCATTTGTCAGTTAAGCATATTCATATTCTTCTGTGTTCCCAAAACAGTAGCACACAAACACCATGTGGAAGGAAGTGACTTTTTTCTACTTTCACTGTTATGAAAATTAAAACAGTGTGCTGCCACCACCCTGCATTTGAACATCAATTTAAAAAAAAATACCCATTGTATTTACATTCTGCCATTATCAGTAACAAGTTTTCTTTCCTCTATTTAAAAACACAGATTTGATACATACTTTGCTGATTTATTTCATTAACCTTGCACATTATATCTTATATTTCATTAACCTTGACAAATATTTTCCAGGAAATTTGCCTTATGGTCAGTTCAGGTGCATATTTTTTCCTCAGAGCCACATGATGCCTTGCAAGGCCAGCATTACATCACACAGCTGTATCAGCATTGCAACATGCATGCATACTGTAAGATCACTGCTTGATCTGCTTTCCTTATTCGTAATGTCACAATCCGATTCAGCTGCATGCATAAATAAAAGAGAAAAGGTTTTTTAGTGGTAGTGCTCATAATATATAAGACTAATACCTGCACTTTATCTCATATCTGCATTACATAGCTAATTATGCATGCATTTCCTCCTTCTCTGTTAAGTTTAACACATCTTGTGGAGTTTGGGGAAGATCCTGAACATTTCTGCAGTTTCACTGAACCCATGGGGTTCACTTATCACTGGCATTTACATATGCAATTCTAGGTAATTGTACATAAATCCTGAAAGGTGCAACAAAGCTGTGTGGAATCTGACATCAGAACTAGTGATTTCTTTTAATGTATTTATTCATTTACATAAAATATGTTTGTTAAGCAGCAATGTTAGTTCTGTGCATCACCTATATAATTATTTTGTGTACAAAGATGTACTTGAGATATGAAAGACTATATCGATGGGAAGCAATTCACCACAGGTTGCTGTTTTCACAAGTTGAAATGAGGCTGTAGGGCTAAAAAGGGAATAAGAAACCAAATCGGCCACATTTCAAAAGCCATTTTAAAGCCCATTTTGTGTTTGCCATACTGTTGCTTCCATCCAAACAGAGAGTGAGTTAGTAAGTGTGTGTGTGTGTGTGTATGTATATGCACAGCAAGAGTGTAAACATGGGGAAGGGAATTGTAGCAACACATGCTGCACATATGAAACTCCACCTCCCAACCATCTATATAAGCATGAAATATAGAATTTGCAAAACTTCCTTATCATGCTAGACATTCAAGGGGTATAGTCTGATCGCTGTGACCTTCTAGAGCGTTCTAGAATGCAATAAAAATTTGCTAAAATTTTCATTATGCCAATTTTTAGCTGCTATTTACACATTTCTGATTCATTATACAAAATGTTTACCAAAAATTCTTAGATTTTAACATCTCTAGTAGAAACCAAACTTGGATAGGTCATTAGTCTTTCACAGGCACATTAATGTAAATTCACATGTGCAAGTTATAATTGGTAGTCAACCTAAAGCAGATGGTGCAGTGGTAGTGCTACTGACTTGCAGTAAGAGTTCATGGGTTTGCATCCTGGGTACCGCCCGATATGGAGAGCACTAGTGAGAAAAGCACTGTATAAATATAAAGAATTAATTATTATTATTAACTTGCAAATCCTTACAGTATGTTAGAGAAATGCCTGGAGAAACATTATGTTGACAAAGATGAAGTGTTTAAACTCTAGGACTGACAAGGCTTAAATTTGATTTTGCCAATGAAGGATTAGTGCTAACCACTGTGCCACAATAATTCCTGCAAGAACTGCAGCTTCAGTAAATTGAGATAAAAGCAATTGCACACATTATTTCAGTGTTTCAAATGTCAAGTTGCCTTGTAGTTCAAGTAGCAAATCCTAAAGGTGGTCAGATTTCAAATGCTTAATGCAAATAGGAACCATGCAGCTACAATTGAAGTAAGGGATAAAGCTAGAGACCCAGTATTATCCTCTGCAATTAGATTCTCATTTTTATTTTTTTCTAGGACAGGGTAATTAATAAGTGAAGTTTCAAATTGGTTTTATGTTGGCTCAGTAGTTAATGTTACATTCAGTACTTAATTTTATTGAGTTTTGAGGTTAATCCTATAAGGAAATTATAACCATTGTAGATTTAATGCATTTCTGTTGGTCTTTGCATTGGGTGTACATGTGCCGGCTAAATCTGTATCTGTACTTCTTAGTTTGTACATCCAGTATAACTAAATGTTTTGAGCGTCTTTTCTTTTGCTGAAGCAAATAAACAAGAAAAGTGCCCTATAAAGTCATTTGTATTTAAAAGCAGGTTGGTGGAAGATTTGTTGTTAAAAGCAAAATTGTCAGACTGGTGAAAAATGTTAAAATTAAAGAAAGGTTTCCTTTTCTTTAGCTTTGTTTTGTACTTGATTAATAATGTATTAACCTCAGTAAGTAACATTTCATTAAGAGTGGACTTTTCATATAAATTAATAAATTTCTTTCTATGTATAATTGGCGGTCCAATAAATGATTAATCTGTAGAGTAAACAGGCCGTCAAGTAGTGTAGTCCCAGAATATTTATATGGGCTTTAAAATTTAAAAACATAATACAGCACATTTAAATTAAATACAGTACATTTCTTTAAAGTGCCAAATCAGGATTCTTAATTTGTGTTGAATGCTTCCTTTATGAGATCACTGTCAAAAATAAACTTAGGTAAAAGTAAAGGTTTGCTGATGTGGATTTACTAAAGCTGATCTTGTATACTATGAGAAAGCATTTAGCATCGGCTACTTTGGCAAAATCTGAGTGAAAAAGGAAAATTGATGCCATTTAACATACTCCTGAAAAACGTACAATGCCAACAGACATTAAAGCAAAATGAGTATTAACCTTATTCTGTAAAGCAAACTCCTCCTTTTAGTTTTTAATGAATTGGGCAGCTTATGCATTTATTTTCATAAATATGTTAAGTTTAATAAGTATTATATTCCCAAAATTCAATGAAATGCTGAAAATGCAATAAACTAGAATGTAAGGATGCCCTTTTTATAAAATAATGATCCAAAGTAACTATTGGAATGAAACGTTAATCTAAAGGAAATAATAATGGACTTAAAAATCTTCTCACATTAACATGTATGAATACAGTTTAATTGTGTCTGTGTAACTAAAAGGCTACAGTGAGAGACATGCAAATTGGATGTAGACAGACAGCCCCAGATGAAGTCATTTGTGACCGGTCCCAGCACAATCAAAAGTTGGGATCAAAACTCTTACTGCTAAGTGTACCTTGTGCTGCATCAAAAGCACACCGCTCTTGTGTAATGATTTGCAAGATGCAAATCTATTGTTTCCCCTACTCCCCAAACAATGTCAATCCACTGTTCAGCCAAGTGTCATTTTCTGCCAGTTCTAGCTTGTGTTTTGAGGATTATTAATATTGACTGAAAAAGAAGGAAGTGTGTATGGTACCAAAATGTGATGTAGACACTGCCTCTACCTGTTTCTCTACCTTTTCTAAAATAGAAGCTGGCTTAATGTTTAAAATGACACAGGAAGAAAATAAAACTGTAACAACTTTCATTGCTCATGTCCCCATTGTAGATTTGATTTTTCAGCGTTTCATCATTAACCATCATTTATTTTGAAATAAAAGTGCTCTGAAATTTTCAATGATCTGTATTTCAGAATGTGTAGTAGTTATAGTGTCTGCTTCAATAGTATAGCCTTAAACCTCTGGATCAGGAGGTGTGAGTATTATAGACAATTTACTAAGAGCCTAAAATGCACTTCATATAATCCCTAACATCCAATGATATAAGATGCTACAGTTTGTGTTTCATTTTAAACCTGCAATTCCAGTAATGGCAGATGGATCTGTAAATGCTCAAGTTGTACAACCTATGCTTTATTAGGCAAGAAGCAACCGAGGGGCTAGGTAGTTATGTGGTGTGTTGTGTACCTGCTTGGAGTTCAGCCAGATTTTTTATTACTTGCCTGAGGAATAGTACAATTACTGCTTAATAGGTTCTGGTTTCCAGTTTAATGCTGTACTGTAAAACGCTGAGCCCCATGTTCTTTTACATTTTTGCAGTGCATTATCCATTTCTATAATTATAGGCAAGGTGAACTGTGTCAGTGCTTTACAAAAGGCTAAATGAATATTACTTTAGAAAGCTTAGTGCTCAGAGCTTCAGAATATGTGGCTTATTACATGGTCTTGTGTAATGTCAAAACTGAGTGCTCTATAGAGAACAAAAATTTTTACATTGGCTAAATCCCTCGTGGTCTCAGTGATAGCTTTTGTGAGATTATATTTTTATTAATTGAATTGTGGTGACAGGCTCATTTTAGATTTGAGTATCTGGTGTTTAGACTGTTAAACATTATGAAATATGCCATGGGCCTTCTTAAATACATAGCTCTCTTCCCTGCTGTAAACACAGTTGCTGGGCTCATTCCTCACCTGGTTGTTGTTAGGATTGTGTACGTCTTTTGTATTTAACACTCTTGAGCGTTGTATAGTTCAGCGTTGATTCTCAGTTGCAGGATTTTATGTGAAAACTTTGATCCAGCAGAGTTTAGAATTTATATATGAAATGGAATGAATATTTGGATACTTAAGAATTATAGTTCTACAAGATTAATGTTTTATGCCTAGAAAGGGAAAGGTTAAACAGAGATTTAAGCAGGCTTTACAAAATATTAGGCCATGTGAATGCCAAAGATATTGTGAACAGGAAAACTGGTATTTTTACAAGTATGTTGGAATGTTAATTTAGGCTTGGATATAAACCTGGCACCCACTACTCCCAGCATAGTTTCATTAATTTAAGCACTTAAGCAAGCTCTTTGTGTGTGCCTCATATATCTTATTTGTCTCCCATTATATAGTAATACATTGTTTATTGGGTTTTGAATAGATTCCTGTTTTGTGTTTTCTTAATTTCAAAAGCACACTATGTTCAGTGGTTGTTTATCTATTTTATTTTTTTGTGCTCAAACTGATTCCTAGAAACTCCTGCATTTGAACACCAAATTTTAATGCTAACCTTATTTTTTAAGTCATATAGCCTTAATTTCTTCATGTTTTTATCTAGCTTTGCATTTGAGAGCTTAATGTTGACGTCAGAGCATGTATTTTTAATTTGTTGGCACTGGCTGTTTTCTCTCAGTTAATGTTCAGAAGTTAAATGTATAAGCAGTGTCTACTTGCCTCATTTATCTGCTTTTTGTTAAGAGGAATTGCATTTATTATATTTTTGATTTTTCTCAAATTTTTTCTACCTTCTTTTAGTTTCTAACAGGGAAACTGACTTTGTTCTCACTGTTTTGTTATCTCCTTGTATTTCAGGTTATCAGTAACTTGAGGTCACATGCCAGAAGCAGAAGACTGTATAACATGTATTGGGTTGCATACAGTCATTAACAAGGAGGAATGTACCCAGCAACATGCTTGGTTAAACAGGTGAGGTGATATTTTTTTTTCTTTATCCTGTTTTCATCTTCAGATCCAGAAGATAATTACACATTGCAAATTGTTTATCTCAGTGCACACAAATATTTTTGATAGATTTGTAATTGGAAGAAGGGTATCTTCTATTTATATTATGTACTTTAGCACTCTTAATTGCCAAACTTGTGTTACTGAAATAGAAGGAACTAGTTTTACTATAGGAGGAAAATAGTGTTGGATACTGTACCACATTTAGTAAGGAGTCACCTTTGCATATTAGTGATGTTAATAATGTTTATTTTTAATTTTTTTTTTTTTTTTTTTGTCATCGTTTCAATTTAAAATATTGGTAACAAGAACTAGACCGTTGTCTGTTCAGTGAAGCTAATTTTACATTTCTATTTTTTTTTAACTTTTGTAATAAATACTTGGAATAAAATGTTACTGTCTCTGATGGGCAGCAAGTTTAGAAAATAACTGTAGAAATGGAGTGATGTTTAGAATAAGAAATATTAAAGTTTGATGAGGTTTCTTTTGTATATTTTTTAAATATATTATCAATATTTTTATAGCACCTATTATGTAGAGCATCATCACAAGGGGCTATACAAAGAATATAAAATACTACAAAATATTAAATTGAAATATTTATTAAAAAGTAATTCAAATTAAAGGTAAAGTAATTGAGTATAAATCTTAATTTTAGTAGTAATAATTAGAATAGAGTGCCATTTATGCTGAGACGAGCTGGAGCCAGATACTGCACTGTTCTTTCATTGCATCCACTTTTGTAGTGATCAAGAAAATGTGAATCTAGGTGGATATGTCTACATAAATAGTGCATTATAAATTTAAACCTTTCTTAACTGAATATTTGTATTTAACACAAATATTTTTATGGAACATGTCTAGGGACACACTATCGTCTCAGTTATTTAAAAGTGTATTTTTTTTTTTTAACCTTTTTTTCTTGTTTTTCTTGTCTGTATTCAGAAAAACAAGTATTTTCAACACAAGCACATTAGCTCATACATTTTGAATGTTGAAGATTCACTAGCCTTTAAAATATTTTGTATACATTCAAACTCCAGTAATACAGCATGTTAAGCAGTAGCATAATCGGTATTCACATTTATTATTCAAGATTTCATTGAGTGAGACACAAACTCATTTCATCATGAGGCTTTATTTTTTCTATTGCTTAAGGTGCCTATGTTGTCCTCAGTAAATACTGTTGTTGAAAGCTGAGAAAAGATAAACCTTGACGGTTCTCTACACACCCATTAGAGTCCAGCTCTACTAAGAGTCTAGCCTTTAAGGTTATATGCTAAGTACCATTTTTTTGTGAATATATGCACAGCATTTTGTTAGCGCATATATTTTTACATTTTCCCATTCACTTGTTTACATTTACACCTGTATATATTCTGTAGCCATCTAATAAGTATACCTGTTCTTGTCACTTAATTGACTGTTCAGCTAGTGACAGCATTAGGCAGCAGATAGTGCAAATTTAAGCATGTTGAAAGATTCAAGTGGCTTTGGATGAACTGTTCAGTTAGAGAACGGTTGCTAACCATTTTAAACCATAGTAGTGTTATAGATGTATTGAAAACTGCCCAAAACAACCAACTAATAGGCATTCTTTGCTCATGTAAATAGATCACTTATTTAATGTGTTACCAAAGCCTTCCACTACATACATGGTGTAGCAAACAAGCTATAGTTAGTCTGCCAAAAGCTGAATGCAACAGCATTGTTTAAAGAATGCAAAATGTCTTGAGCCAGATGACGCTTAGAATTCTGTCATAGATGAGGTAAGGTAACAGAAGACCCAGGTTCCATGACTCTCTGCAAAAAAAAAGAATATGCAGTTATAGTGTGATAAGGAATATACAATCACATCCCCATAGGACTAAAAAAAAAAAAGAGAGAGAAAATGCAATATTGCCAGGTCTGCTGAAACTGCTAATTAACAGATTAGGGGAACAAATATGGGGAACAAAACAAGAGTGCCAAGTGTAAATAATGTAGGCTGGTAATGACAGTGTTATGATATGAAGCTTATGGCTTTTTAAAGCAAATATTAGGAATATTGATATGAGCAGAATGACTTTGAATGGTATGGATTATCTGAAAGTTGCTGCTCATCATTTTCATTCCTTCATTGCAACAATAAATGTGTGAACTAGCTTTAAAATAAGGTAATATTTCATGGAAAAAAGGTATTCCAGTTCTTCCTCCTCTATTACACTAACAAATCTTAATTAAAACAAGTCATTTTTCAGATGACCTAGTTTTGAGTTTTTATCCAAGACCAGCTAATGTGGTATTTGTCTGGCATATATTGGGAGTTGACATAGGCCTATAATATGTATGTGCCACACTTTAACAAAGTTAAGCAATTAAGGCTGCTTTGAAGGAAAATGCAGCAAACGTATGATTACTGAGGTGTACCTACTAAAGTAGTGAGTCAGTGTATTTTTCCTTATTTAGAAAAACTACTTAGACTTGAGTATGTTTCTTTAGTTTTAGGAATCTGCATTTTCCATTTCATTGTGTTGTTGCTGCTTCTGTGTGAAGCTCTCTGTTGAACAGTATGATAAATGTTAGCCATAAGATACATTTTTTTTTTCTCCAGTCTGCTTAATGTTGTTGGAAACCAAGAAGTGCTACTTCATAAAGGCAGCAGATGTCTGTGAAAAACTACTGAGTTATGTTATTAAGGCAAAGTGTGACAGCTTTTAAGGAATATAAACTAACTTGATAAGTAGCAAATGCCAAAAATGGACTGATGTTTTCTGTGTATGATTTGCATTATACTGTGTCATACAATAGGCACTAAATACATGAACTTCATCCATCTGTAGCACTAATAACATATTATTAACCAAAAGGAGGTTTACCTATGCAATGTATGAAAACTGTCTATTACATTGTTTTGGTTTTCAGTGTGAGTATTGTTTTGGAAGCTATACAATTGTTTGTTTTTTTTTTTAGTTAAAAGTACTTTTTTGTTCCGATTTTATGCAATTAATATAAATGCAGAATTTTCCGGCACTATTGAAAGTGTTTTGCTTAGTAAACAGGCATATATAGTATATGAATGTTAATTCATTTAATGTATTTAATAAAAATCTTAGCAACCAATACTTATTCAGATACACACATATTGTTGAATAACAAGCATAGATTAGTTTTAAATTATACTTTTGGTTTCTGTCACAGTTTTATAATGGAATTATGGAAGAAATACTAAGCATTGCTGGAATCAGTTTGAAACTATAATATTTTTATTAACCCGTAAGAAAATTGTAAGCAAGGCACATTTTTATTTTAAATAAACAAGTTCTGTCTGTACAGAGTCACCATAAAGAATATTCATATTACTTTGGGGGTCTTTAGATATGTTCATTTGGCTTAAACATTGCACTGCAATGCTCTCAATGTTCCTAAATATAATAAAAATGGGAGGTAAATATTATATTTAGTAGATGATGTATTAATCCACTACCCACTTAGTTTCATTGATCTTGTAAATAATAATAAAAATAAATCTCTTAAATATACAGTACAGCCCAAACCTCTGTCATGTGAATGATTGCTGATTAAACCCTTCAATCATAGTAGCAGTGGTTACATTTTAAACCTTTTGTGTTTTATACAAGGCACAGATATCAATTAAATTCTTGTCAAGGTTAATTGGAAAAGATTCTTAAATGCATATCTGTGCTTGGTGGTGTTTATAAAAAAAAAAAAAAAAAAAACAAACTGAAAGTACATTATTGAGTGATAGTGTTACTAAGATGTCATCTATTTTGCTTACCACTTTTACATGTTTTCTGTGTCTATTTTTCTCCTTTTTTCCATTCCAGCATTCTGTGTATGGTGAATCGTCATATAGACATAATACTGCGTCATACTCCTGCAATTAGGTAATTATTTTTCAGTATCCAATCTTAATGTTTAAGCTTTTTGTGTACTTTTTGCATTTGTCAGTCAAAGAAAACTGTAGATCAAGCTAAAATATTGAAGATGTTGAAATGGTTTTACATTTTGAGTTATTCAGTTTTTCATATGTTGTGTGTATTACATTTGTTTTCTTTTTAATTTGGTTTGTTGGTCAGTTTTTTCCCTCTTTTCATAGGCTTCATACTGGATAACTATTTGATGGTTTATAATTCCATTACATATTGATATTGCTGCTGTTGAAATAAATATACAAAGGGGACCAGATTGTCCAGGACCCAATACATGAATCAGGAACGTGGAATCTTGAGTATAGGTAGCTGGGGATGGTACTTGGTAAAGTTAAATTGTTAATCTGCAGATCCCTTTGCAAATGTCAGTATTGTGACAACACATTATTGTTTGAAGTAGTACTAACCCACCTGACACTGGTCTAATCCCAGAGTTATCTATTAGTATGTGAAAAGTGCAGCACGTGATGAAGTAAGCTTCACGATGGTAGAATGAGCTGACACTGAAGGATCAAAAAGCAACATTGCTATGAATGATATACATTTGGTAATAATGAACACCATCTGGATCTTGAAGCCCAGTGGTGTGTACTTTTATTGGGAATGTAGATCAAACAGGTCCTCCAGGATCTGTTTTTGACCCTCTTTTTACTCTGTGGAAGGTTTTTGGCTTCTCTGAGCTTGATTTAGGATACTTGCCTTGTGATAGACATATCACCACAGTCAAACTTCCCACTTGTTGCTTTCTCTAAAGTACGTAACTTCATGCTAGAAGTAAGTTAATGTTTATACTTCTAAAACTGAACCGATACAGAGAGCTGTCAACACAGTCACAGAGAGAGAGTGTCTACCCTTTTAATTGTACAACTGTGTTTGAGTGGCACTGCACTAATGCAGGGTCATACCAGCACATGTGTACTGCCACTGGCATCCTCTTCAAATCCGTCCGTATCTTGTTGTGTAGGGCATGTACAGTCAACACGTACAGGACCATGCAGACACACATCTGAAGGCACATGGTTGCATTTGTGCACTTCAACACAAGATGACTGCTAACAAAACTTGCATCAATCAGAGCCTCTTAGCTATGTGGATGCACAAAGTTTAAATGTCCCTTAAGAGCCCTGTGGGGCGTTCCCTAACCGAAAATGAGTCAGGGGAAAAACAAATGGAGAGACATACATACTTACCTATAATTATATATTTTTTTGACATTTCTGAATTTTCTGTTATAATGTCAGTATTCCAATGATACTTCTATATTTCAACCACATTAACACTACCCCAACATATAGCAACTCCACAGAGTTTAGGTCCACTCAGTCCACTTTATTGCACTGAAGATAATGCATTGTGCATGTCAAAACAACAATTGTTAAAATAATAATAAATGCAAAAGTATGCAAACCACTAACCACAAATATGGCACTTTCAAGTAAGGGTTTCATTGTTGTATAACTGTGTGACAGTAAACTTGCAGTTGAACATGAAAGCAAATCAATCATCTTCCTAACAGTATCACTCACTGTAATTTCTGAAATTAAACGTTAAAAGTGTTTATTTTAACTGAAAATGCATGACATCTTTATCTAATAAAGTCCAGGTTTTATTTAACGCAAACTTCTTGGATACTAGCTTACTCACGTGGAAGAAGCACATTAGGAAAATTCTCAGGACATCTGATTGGTCAGATTTTATTTGCTTTTAGTAGAACTGGCATGGCTGGTGCAAAGAATTATAACTAGCAATGCACTGTATTCATTACCTGCATAATTTAAAAAAAAAAAAAAAAAAAAACTGCCTGGAATAAAAACTTACAGCCACCGTTGTCCTCCAGGATCTGTATTTGAACCTTATGCTTTAAAATCACATAGAAATGAATATGTAGCCTTATTGTTATTTAAAAAAACAAATATGACAACTTCTAACAGAACTTAAGATGCAGCTATTGAAACCCTGTAGAATATTATTGAAAGAAAGTAAAACTTGGAGTAGTGTTAAAGAAATGCTACTTCACAAATTAACTTAATACAGACGATAATTTTGACAGAAGTCTTATTTTGACAGCTCCGATTTAAATATTGCCCGTTAAAAACCTATATAAAATGTTTTTTCTGCAGTTTCTTTATAGATTTATTGAGTCATTGATTTATTGAGTGTCATTTGTACAGAGTGCAGTGAAATTTTTTTATTCAGTGAATATCTTTTTAAAAGTCTGCTTTGATCAGTCTTAGTTACTGATAAAACATCTGCAAAATATTGTAAAGAAGAAGAGCAATGGTTTGAATAGTGCAAAGAGAAAATTTTACATGACACAGCCTGGCCATTAATACTGCTTGAGAAAGATGTGAAAGCATACAAGAAAGTATCACTATTACATGATTAAGTGCTAGACTAAATATGACAAATATATAATGAGGAAAAGTACGCATGTTGCAGATGTATCTTTCTACTATGTAATTTGTATGTATGCTATTAGTCTCTAATATCGATGCTTGCAGGGGCTCACTCTGAGGTAGAAATAGGACTGATAAAGAGAAACATATTGCAGCAAGTGCTCCACCTAGTGGTTTATTACTGCTCCATGCGTGGCTGTTTTTTCCAATGTTCATCAAGTTTGTGAATGCTATCTCTTTTTGAAACCAACCATGCATTAATATTTATCAAAACATAGCTAAGTGAACACACTCAATGCTGCTAAATGGTTTCAACCTAAGCAAAGACCACATTGAACCCTCAGGTAAAAACGGAGGAAATGCAGTTTATGTTAAACAGTACCTTGCACACATGTTTAAAATTGCCTCAAAACATTGTTCCCCTTAACTGGAGTATTCAAAGATCAAGTGCCACCTGTTGTGCCTTACCAGAGACCTCTCCAGTATTTCTTATTACTGTCTACATCCAGTTTAAAACCAACTCTAGTACTTTCCTGAGCAAGCTATTCATCATCTTCATGAGGGATTATTTATTGCTTCTGGGAACTTCAAGAAGGCAAATTTAAACACTATTCACTGTAAATATGAGTATGTCCCTTTGGATCACTGTTACACCCTGATAAGACACTTGACACCCACAGTCCCACTCACATATTTACTGTACACTGATGTTGAATCGTGTGATAGAATTGGAAAGGAAGGAAATGTAAAGGAGAAAAAATAATCACCTCAGGGTTTCTGTATTTTGGAAAGGGCTATAGGATGTGAATCTTTTATATGCATACTGTATTATACAGTATGTAATATTTACAGTTTGTTACAATTTAGTTTTAGACATACAATGTGGGGAAATTGTGCCATTCCCTTTGCCATGTAAACTCCTTTTATTATTTGCAGTTATCAAGGAGCTTGAAAGCGGAGTTCAGAATCAAAGACAACTTAAAACAATATTGCACACTTTCCATACTCTCTCTATGTATTGGCAGCTTAGAAATATTTAATATTTTGCCTCCTAAATAAATATTGATATTCAATTGTGATCTTTTTTGTTTTGTGGATATACAATATGCTCATCATGTAAAATGATCATATTGTTACAGGGTCTAAATTTTGACTTTGGGTTTTGAAGGAATTTAAAATTTTAGACATCCCTGAATATGATTTAGCCACTAAAGGATATATGTGTCAATGTGTACTAGGAAACAAATCTGTAGACATAACTCAAAACATCTCTCAGTCCAAATAAAACTTAACTTGGTTCTTAGCATTGTGAAAATCTAAAGGCCTCTTGATTTTTTAAAATTTTTTTATTTTATTTTAATTTTTTTTTGTAGATAAACTGCTACAGCAGATTGTTTCTTTGCCAAGATGATTTTGGATAATGCTCCAGTTGCAGCTCAATTCTGATAGTATACATTTCCCAGACAGGATATGATTCTTCCATTAAATTCTATATAATAAACTACTTTCCTATAGTAATATACTATTGAAATGATTGCTTTATGTCAGGAAGTCATATGCTAGACACATTGAATTTTATTGTAAATATAATTTCTTAAGTAACCATCTACTGCATGTACTTCTCTTTTTGAAGTGCTAATGTTTACTTGTTTGTAAAATAACTCATTATTTTAATTATTCAGAGGTGTGTGCACAATATGTGCTTTTGCAAATATTGTAATCTTGTGTCTTTCTTAAGAACATTAAAAAATCAAATTACATTTTAATATTAACACTAATAATAAACATATTAACTGTTTATTTTGCATGCTTATATTGGGTTAATTTTATCATACACGATGTTAGGCAGTTTCCGTTATTTGGAATGAGTGGCTCCTCAGTGACTTTGCCACTTGTTAAAGAGAACAGTTATGGAGTAAGGCTTTGATGCAGAAGTAAATTAAAATCAACATCTAGAGGGAGAGCAGTTAATAGACTTCACAGCCTAGGTACAGAAACATCAGGTAATTTAATACAGAGGCTTGAAAGCACAATGACCATCAGAACCACTAATGTGCAAAATAACAGCAACATTGTTCTGCTAAAACATAAGGTACGCCCAATAATGATTCCAGGCCGACTTGCACTCTGTTAAAAATACTGAATTCAATATAAATTAAGCTATTAAATATATTCCTGATGATCTGAAGTAATAATTAAGGGTACAAGAGTTAGTCATTGAAAAATAAATTCAATTAAAATTTTCCTTCAGACCCATTTTATACCTGGGAGCAGACCGCTGCAGATGCAGTCAAACACAAAGGAGGTGTAACCTTATCTATTTATTGTACAGCTGATCTGTGCATGACACTGCGCTGTTGCAGAATCCCCTGACTTTTCCCACAAAGTTTTTTCTTTACATTACATTTCTGCCTGCACAGACTCTCATCTTTGCTCAAGGTCTGGGAGATTTCTTGCCACATATTTGGTTCTTTGTGCTTTTAATGTTGGATTTTATAGATACAAGTAGTGACAAATCACTTAACACAACTGTTCCACGAATGAATTCATTTTGTCTTCTCTAGCAGATTGTGTAGTCAATGCACACAAGACTGCATGGTCAAAAATTCGAGCATGCAAAGTTTAAACAGAACTTTACAGAGTACCAGCCTGGATTGCCTATGTTTTTAGTCAATATAGGAAACGTTTTTTTACACTCAAATAAAAACAGATAACTTATGTAATGTGCAATATTTATTTGTCTTATTTTCACACTATTGGTCTGTTTCTTCTAAGAAAGTTATTACCTTTAGGCAACATAATAGTTTACAAAAAATAAACTGCATTTACAAAGAAAATGAATGTGATGTAAATAATAATTGCAAAGTATTTCTTTCTGAATGTACAGAAGGATTTTCATTTTTAATGTGGGCTTTTGTTTTTTTTGAAAAATTGCATTTTGTATTAACCTGCTTCTTGTATAAAGTTTAATTGGTATATCATAATAGAACCTGCAGTTTTCTAGTATATTATTTCTACACTTGAATAGACTAGTTGGCTAATCAAAAGACCTTTCAGTTTCTGATAATGTCAGTTGCAATTATACTATCTCTTGTTGGGATAATTTACAATATATAGTCATAGTGATTTTAATGGTTTCACAAATTTACAATACTACGCATTAAACTTGCAATATGATTACAGAAGTATGTCTCTAAAATTTTCATTAAGGAGAATAAATTTTCATTGGAATAGTAAATGTATTTATTGCATCTACTGTAGAAGTAAAAACAGGATATTGTCATTAGGCAACGTTTGCAGCATTTAATATCACAGGACTATAACATCCATTAGCCTATCTTTGCATGTTTCATGTTTTCAATTTTTCTGTCTTCAAGAAATTTTGACTCTGTTTTTATGAAGACATAAAATAGAAGAACATAACTTAGGTGATTTAGTGTAACCACTTGAACCATGGCCTGGAAATGTATCCGCAAATTTCACACACAAAATGTACATTGTTGAAATTGGTGTCAAGGTTAAGGCAGTCAGGTTTTTTCTTTCTTTTATTATAAATAAATTAATAAACCTTAATTTTTTAAAGCAATTTTGTAACATTGTTTTATCATTTGGAAGCATTGCCAGAAAAAGAAAGTACACACACCTGATTAGACCTTATCCAAATAATGCATTTGAATTGCTAAAATGTGTAAACATTTTAGAAAACTGCAGATCATATAAATTGTTCATAGGAACATGTTGAACCTGTTCTTTTTTCACATACACTCGGCCTCAAATGAAAACAGTGCAAAGCATTTCATTTTATGCATTATTAATAATCTTCCACTTTGTGCACTTTGGAAATAACATTTTCTAATCTTGGACAGTATTTTCCATTAAAACCATACAACCTAACATCATGTCTTTCAGGAGAAAAGTTGCCCCAAACTGAATTAGATGGGATTGGATTATTTTCTGTGCCTTAAGTCATAGATATGAACATAACAGTTTCAGCATTCATATGTGATGTGAAAAGTGTCAGAGTGGAATACTGTATATCAGTGTGAAATATCAATGTTACATTTAAAATTATCCTTTAGAATTGGCAAAATATAACATTAATTTACACTCACCTGCCGAAATCCTTGCAAATTAAATAGTGTTTATGGTGGTGTTGTAAACTTGTCCAGTGCAATAGTGATTCATATGTCTGTTGTTCATTTTGTGCTACTACCAGTACGTCTAAAATACATTTTACTTGCGTTAATTTCTTCTTATAACTTAACAGAAAGAAGCTAAATCATATACAATATGGATTCTTTAACATCAGTTTTTCATGGCATATATACTCTCTGTGTGTGTGTGTTACTGTATGTTTTATATGTATTTTTGTAGTTTTATATATGTAGTTGTGTGTATATATTTATATGTAATGGTATATGTAATGGTTGTATATGCATCACAAATAAAAACAAAGCAAGGTGCATGTCATTGTAAACATAGGACATTTTTGGGTGTCTAAAGCTTAAGCTTATTTAAATAAAATAAAACCAAAAAAAGTGTGCCTGCTTTAAAAAAAAAAAATGATTAATGTACAATTCTTTGTTTCGTTCTGGATGTGTATTGTTTCTGACCGGCCTTTTTGATGCTGGGATTTAAACTTGACCAAATAAATAAGGAACACTGAACAGCCACAAGTTCATAGAACTCCATTTAGACCTTTCAGTATTTTGCTGTTTTTGAAAATGTGAAATATAGCTATTCACAGGGGCACTTGCATGTAGTATAAGACTGCAGTGTCAGTCAAGAATATTTTAGTTGACAGTTGACCATATTTGATTTTTCTGGCAAAAACATTCTATATGAATTAATATTGTTCCTGATAGTGTATTGTCACAGATGATGCCATTAATTCTTTTATTCAAAGATGGAGTTTTTGGTGAAATAAGTCCTCCATTAAACCTTTAATGTTCAGTTTATAACACTGTTACTGGATAATCAAACATTGTATTCGACAGGGTCTGTGAAACCATTAATTCCTTGTGTACAATGGCATTACACAAAGTGGAAAAATAAAAGCTGTTAATTTACATAATGATTTAGGAGTCTGAAATGGCTGAGTTACAGTAAGCTTTTAAACACTTATGATGGCTTGATTACAGCTTGAAAAAAGGTGTCCAAGTACCTAAAGGCAGGCAGAGGCAGCATTTTTGACCCACATTTTTTCTAACCTCTGATCTGACAAATAGATTTTCATTTTAAAGAAATCAATGCATCACCTGCAGTACCCAAAAAATTGCAGATTTTGAAAGATTTAGATGGCTTGTCAATAATGCCTTTTGTGTTCTTGTACTGTACTTGTTGTCCAATGTATTGATTTAATTTTGATATTTTCAGACATTTGTGTGTGAGAAGTAGTAGAATGAAATACTCGGAAGGCCTCTACTAACAATCAATAGAATGTTTGAAGGGCCTATTTCATGCTACTGATGGTGTAATTATTGTCAAATATTTACATTTATAAAAACAATACATATGCATGTCACTGTATTTCACTACATGTGTGCTTTGTGTATGTTTTATCTTAGTTATCCCAGTAGCCATAGGCCAGTTAGCTTAACGTGTGCCGCAAGAAATTAATAGAATTGAGTACAACATAACAAGATACTTTGGATTACAATTTATCCAGTGCTGGAGAGTTAGTGCCCAGTTAACATGGAATTCAGTAGGGTGGAGTTTGTATGACATATTTTATTGATGCTTTTGTAGGATGTAAGAAAGAGCAGTTTATTATCCATAATTGTTCCTTATTATATAACCTGACTTTCGTTCGTTTTGTTTGTTTCATTGGAAAGATTGGTTATCAGATAGCATATGCAGTTAGAACCGCCTTACAAAATGTTGTGACACCCATTTTTTTTTTAAACTGCTTAAGGTTAAAAGTGGGATTGTACAGGGGTCAAGTCTGGAGTCTGTGCTTTTAATTTTTAGTATATTTTGTATAAATTAATCAGCCAAAATTAAATGTGTTGCAGCTACTAAATTTGGTGGATCAACAGATACAATATATACAGAATGATTTGGGCAAAATTTTGAAATGTATGTATGTATGACAAATGAAGGTTAATGTAAAAAAAAAATATAAAGCATAATACATAGGAAGTTAAAAATATAATTTATTATGCTAAAGTGGCACTGAATCTAAATAGCTATTTAAGAGAAATCCTAATAGATTTATTTTTGTGAATAAATATTGCACATAAATGATTAAAAAGGTAAACAGCATGTTTGTTTACATAGTATAGCAGGTGAAGTACATGTCAACAGGCTTTGTATATAAACTCTTTAATAGTCTTGTGAGGACACATCTGCAATACTTTGCAGTTTTGGTCTCTGTATTACATCAAAGACATGATTTTTGTGGAAATTGTGCATTTAGGAGTATTCTTTTAAACTGAGAACATGACATTTAACTGTTAAAAATGAAACAAATAAAAACTTCACAAAAGAAGCAGTGCCAAGATTTTATTTTTTCTACTGCAGTAACTTATTACAGTTTTATGGAGGAAGTAAGTAGGTGGGTGGGTGGTTGGAGTCAGACATTAGGGAGTTAACCATTGGCCATCAGTTGGAATCCATTGATGTATTTAATTAAATGTTTTTTCTTTTATCTTTGAGATACAAATATAAAAATGGTCGGTAATCCGCATTTGTGTATTTTATTGACGTACAGTTATTCACATTTTTATTTTACCACTGATTATTGATTTCACTTAGAGTAAATTTATTTCTATTTTTTATTACCATGTTGCAAAAAGCTGGTGGAATTTTTCTTAGCCCAGCATCCCACACTCGACAATATAACAGCACAGCAGAAAAGTACTAACCCAGACATTGTACAGTAGTTGCAGTATATACCCAAATTATAGTATAATACTACACAGTAAGCAGGACAGGATGCAAACAGTGCAAAACATTATATAGACTGCTTTTTAAAATGGAAAACGATGATCATTTGCAGAATGAAGCTATTACAGCAGAGCTTTTAAGTAATATTCTTTAAAACTTGTGTATTTTGATTAATCACTTTTGAAAAAATTCTCCAGCTATCACTTCTAGCCAGAAGTCTTAATATAGTAACAGGTTTAATGCCATTGTTCAAACAGAGTGGCTCAGAAAACAATGTCTTTCTGTAAAAGTGTGTTAGCACCTAAACTGCCTTTTAGTGCAGTGTAGCTTTGGCAGTGCAATAGTCTGAGTCAATAAACTCTATGCTTTCTCTCAGAGTTGACTGTATGACAAACACTTGCTGTTATGTAAAATCAATCACTAGCTCAGAGGCTGGTTTGATCCTGTTAGTGTGCAGGACACATTTGGAACATAGCATCACATCCAGTGAATTAACATTTTTTTTGTCCACACTTCAGTCCATATAGTACAGAACTGATTGTCTGCAGATGTAATTTTCCTCTCTTGGAAATGTTACATTTCTGTTTTGCAGCACAGAAAAAAATTTTTTATAAAGCATCAAGGCTGGCAGACAGGTTTTGATTTATTTATTTTTTTTAACCCCCACCATTGGTCTTGTTAGGTTGACATTCAACGAGAGAAGAGAAGAGAATTAATAGAATGACGAGTGCTGCTCCCATAAGAAAGCCTTATCGCAAGGCACCTCCTCAGCATCGGGAAGTACGACACGACACATCTACATTTCGTCTTGAATTAGATGGAAAGAATATCTCTTATCCTGATGAGCACTGTCAGGTAACTAAATTCAGAAACTTTATTCCTGTGTGCCAGCGATTTCAGTTTAGCTATCCAGATACTTTAAGTAAAGGCAGCTCAGATATTCATTACCTTGTATCCTCCTCTTGGTCCTTAGTATCAGAAAGTGAGAACAGAGTCTCAACTCCCTCGAGTCCGGATTTAACACTCCTTTCTCCCCTTAGACTTTTTAGACAAACAAGCCCATTAAATCACTTTATAAAGAGAAAAGACGACACATTTGTAGAAAAAGTTAAAGAATGTTCATCAACATTGGAACCACGCATTTGTTCTTCACAGACAAGTAATTTTTCTCAGTCTTTGCCATTCAAGGAGAAAAGTGAAGTTTTGTTTGCCAAGCAAGGACAGCAGCTTGGTACTTTTTCAAGACCACAAAAGGATATCCCTAAGTGGTCATCTGCAGCAAATTTACAGACAAAGAAAGCAAACAAAATTAGATCTGCAGAAATACTTAAGCATTTCAGTGTTCAGAAATCGTCATCACAAAGCTGCTCACTATTGGGGAACTTGGAGACATCAGTAGACCGGATGATACCCTCCCAAAATATCTGTAATAACTCAAACTGGACAACCCAAATAGTAGAAGAAAAAATTAAATTCTCCCAATTCCTTGATGAAATTATCTATCAAATTTTGAGCCCTGCCAGCTTACATTTTCTAGGGGCACAGCAGAAGCAGCTGCCCAAGGAATTTAACAAGAAGGGTCTGCTTCAAGCTTCAGTGCCTCATACACCCTCCCAGGAACATTTGAAAATGAAGAAAAAATTTAATACAATTGTAACCCAAGAAAAGGCGGCCCAAAAACCTAAAGGAAAAGGTAAAAATGTACTTGTGACCTGTGACAAAAGAAGAAAAACCCAGCATGTTCAAGATGTTATTCACAGGTCTTTGAGAGAACCTGCTGCTGCAAAGAGAAGTCACTTGAACACATCTAGGTCCCCTGAGCAAAATCATAAGGTAAGAGAAACTCTAAAGAACAAAAAAGCAGCAACAGTGAAATAGCAAAATCGAGGTTTGTAAAGAAAAGCTCAGTGGCATACCTAAAATCCTTTAGTATGTTGTTTTAAGGAGAAAGATGATTGGTTATATGAACTCACACTTCTTTTCAGCCTCTGGTGTATTTGGATATAGACCAAACAGATGCTTTTCTAAGGTAAGGTATAAAACTTGAATTTTGCTTATTCTATTTAAAAGCCAGGATAAGCAGTACATTCAGTTTTCAGATTCAATGTTATATTTTTCTGTTTAGAATCTAATTAAGTAAATGTTTGAGCTAATACAATTAATCGATTCTTTGGTTTATTTAGTAATCAATTTCATTAATTTGCAGGATAGGATTACAGTTGTTGAAAGTTTAAATTATACTGTTACATTGTACAGTTCAACAACTTTAACAATATTAATGTGTCCTTGTTAAAACATTACCAAATGGCTACTATGTCATTAAGGTGACATTAAAGGTAAGTGTAATCACATATTACTCCACTAAAGTTTACCAGTAGCATATTGATCTCCCATTTCTTGTAGAGAGGTTTCTGCTTGCAGGCATTGCTGCTAGTACTGGCTCTGGTTTACAGTGTCTTAGTACTGCTTAATTTGAGTTGAGAAAACCTGTTGATAAATACAGAGTATTGAATATTATTGAAGTTATCTCATTGATTTTTTTTTCTTTTGCTATTAAAAATGGTAAACGGCAGAATGTAAATTTTGATCTTTCTTGTGCATTATATGGACGGAATCCCAACGGAACAAATGTGTAAAATTAAGAAAAGAGAAAAAAAAGTTTAAGTCTAATATGTAACTTGGACTGCAATTACAGACAGTCTGAATTATACCAGAATTTAAAAAACCATTCATGTTAACAATAATACATTATCTGTTTTGCATCACTTGCAGACTTACTTGCTTTATCTTTAAAATAATGAAATTTATCAAATATTTTTTCAGAGAAAAGAAATTGTAGATTATTACTGTGTTGGCTTTTCCTGACTTAAACTCAAGAGCCTAGAATTTGCACCTTCCAATTTTTTTTTTATTTCTTTTTCTTTTAAATATTAAATGTACACACAGACACAGTCCACTTAAGGGCTTGGGTATTTTCTTTTCAGAATCATGCTGAATTTTAAATTATGCACTGTACTTATCTGTAATATCCATTTAATCATGAATGAAATAATATTGTTTTCACTGCTTTTGGAATGGTTAGGGTAAACCCTAGAGAAAAACTTCATGGTGCACACAAAAATTCATATGTGAAAGGTTTGTTAACATTAATTTCTGTAGCACATTTTCTTACAAATCATGTAGCGCAAGGTGCTTTACAAGAAGTTAAGAAAAATACAATTATAAGGAATAAAGTAATACAAAAAATAATTAAAATAAAACATTACAGACAAACAATTTAAGCAGTAGAAATGATAGATGTTCACTTAGATTTACTAATTTTATTTGTCAAATTTGTGGCTTTATTTTTATTACTTTTCTCAACGTTTCCTTATAAATTAAGATAATGTCCTATCTTAGGTATACATGTATTTCTTTGTAGTGTAATTTCAGTACTAAACAAAGGGTATGCCATTTTTTTTTTTTTATGATGAGAAAATTCTTACAGAAATTCAGTGAAGATTTGTTTTGTAACCAATGTTTTAATTTTTTTCTTGGCAGGATTCTTTATCAGATACTGATAGAATCAAGTAAGTGATTAATTTGTCATTTTGTTTCTGTATCTGGCCAGGAAAAAACAATATTATCCTGGATTTCGTTAGCAGGATTAATTGGATATTATAGTTTTATGTGTAATTGTATATGATGTTACTGCTACAAATTAAGTAAAGTAGTAATTACGTGACAGCAAGACCTTCAAAATGCACCAGTATTCAAGCTGGACCCTTCTGAGTCACAGTGGTTGTTGGTTTTCATTGCAGTAAGCACCATAATTGAAGATTGCTTTCTGTTTAGAATTATCTCCTTGTTTTAAATGTCTTGTTTTTTTTTTTTTTCATTTTATGAAGTCTGGGCATTCTTTGTTAGTACACAAATATATTGTCTCACCCGAGCTACTTGGACAGAAAAACATAAAATAATAAGCAGATAAGATAGATACAAAGATAATGCTGTTTACACAATGTATTAAGAAGCAAAAGCACATAATGGGGGGTGTTTTTTTTTTTTTTTATTCCCATAGAGATTGTATAGCCGGGTCATAAAATTTACTCTTAGAATTAAGCTAGGCAAGAAATGGTAGTAGTAAACATTTCACATTTGATGACATGCTGCCCTAAGGTCTTTTTATTAAGTAGGCTTCAATAATTGTGGAATTTAAAATATTTCCTTATTTTATATAGTTGTTAATTTATGACACATGCAGATTCCATTTTTGCACTTTATGTAATATGCTTCCACTCTGCATATACAGATTTTTGTGCATTTTAAATTGTTTATCTTGTTCTAAAATTTAGTCCGACACTTGTCAAGACATTTAAATTTTAAAATTACTATGTCATTAGTAATTCTGTGCCAATGTTTATTTCCTTTTTTTTTAATTTTATTGATTTTATTATAATCATTCCATACAAATAGATCAAATGTTTACAAAAAATAGGACTGAAAACAAATCAACCCCCACCCCTGAGAAAGACAGCATGGCCAATGGAGCAAGTAAAAATAAATAAGTTGATGAGTTTAATAGGCGGATAAAGATAAATGGAGAAGAAAAAGAGATGGGAAGAGAATCTGCTTCCTCAGTGCTTTAAGAGCTTATTCTAAAATATTATTGATTAGATCCTGCCAGGTTTTGAAAAAGTTCTGCACAGATTTTCTAAGTGAGAAACTGATTTTTTCCAATTTCAAATATAAAACATCCAATGTTTATTTCTAAGGTTCTATATTAAATATGGTCATAGTTTAGTAGTATGAAAATGTGTATGTGATGCAATTACTAGAGTGTCTTGGAGAATTAAAAGGGAAAAAAAAGGAATTTACCTGAGAAGTAAAACTTGCTGCTTATACATCTAGTCACCATGTTTGATCCCCAGTGCCACCATCTTAGAATGGATGTGTGGCAAGGAGAGGAGTTGCAAGTCTCTGAACAAATTCCTCAGTAAGGACAAATGGTGCTGTGATTCTCTTGGGGAATGGGTGCCTGTTAACTGAAGGGGTTCACACCCCAAAATTAAGCAAAAGTCACAGTAGCACCAGAGGCCACTTCACAGCTTATCTTTCTCTAAATGTTGCTTTTAAGATTGAACACTATAGCCATATATTTTAAGCAATTTCACATGAGGTTTCTTCTGCACACTATTGCTAGACGCACCAGCTGGAAGAGCTGAGGGAAATAAAAGTTCAACATGACAACAAGGAAGTCTTACTGATAGTGTAAAAAAAAATGTGTTTGTGAAGTAAAAAATGCCAACCATGTTAACACAAAGTGCTTCATAAAAATTTCCATAAGGAAATACTAATACCTAGGGAAAAAATCACAATCATAAAAGATAGCCATATGTGCATTTTATGTTTTTGTCAAGTTTCAGGTTTCAGTTGCCTTGCATTTTGATAGACCAGAAATCTAATGTTGGTGATTAAAAAAAACTGGCTATGTAATAGAATGGCGATGGTAAGCACCTCCTATTCATGGTATCTGTTAAATGAAAGCAGTTTTCTTTTCACCAAAGGTAATAAGCAAATATTGAACCTTTATAGGGAAGTTTGCAGTTTCTTAGTTATATTGTAGTTTTGAGTTTTCACATAAATACTCTATTGTAATTTCATTTAGCCATTAGGATCCCAGGCCATTAATTTTTGTCTATTAATATTAATCAATCTCTCTTACAGAATCCAAGCATATTTTAGAATCCTTGTTGTTTAAGATAAAAGTACAGCTTTCGTACTGAATGCAGTTTTTGTTCTACAGTCTTCTGTAATGTATTTTAGATGTGCTCTATGTGAAGGGATGGTTAATGTATTTTGCATTATATATTTCAAGAAATTATTTAAGTATTATTTATTATGTTGTGTATTTAACTGCATATAATTTGAATTGATTTTTATGTACAGTAGTACTACATGTTTTAAACAAATTTCACCACTAGGAACAATGTAGCGTGTCATACCTTAAACAGATAAAATTACAATTACTGACTTTTGTAGTGATCTTGATCTGTTATCTTTTGAAAAATTAATTTCATGTCATTTTCATTTTAGAACATTTTATTAAAAACATTGTTTCAATAAATTTTGATCTTTAGCAAGCGAAAATGTGAGGAAACCTCTGAGTTTGCATTCTCACAGTGCTTGTATCTCACAATTTAAGAGAATTAAAAGAAATGATCCTTCTGTTTGTCTTGCCCTGTCTTTTCTCTGACACTGTACACTCATTTCTTGATCTTGCCAATCACAATGTCCCACAGTTGCATCTGTCTACTTCTTAGACAAAGATTGTCTTTAAGCAACATTAATTGAACGTGAATCAATACATTCATCTGTCATCTATGTTGTCTATTATGAAATTTTCTTTAGGCAGCGTTAGAAGTATACTTTGTGTGTTTTATAAAATTTCATAACTAGACAGTTTTCAGTTTATCAGAAAACAAAGATTATTTTCTTCCCTTCCAGATACAGTATATAAATACTAAACTAACTTTGTTCTCTTGGCAGCATTTAGAATTCTATGCATTTTAGAAAAAATAGAAACAAAGATAACTATATAATTTTACACTTACAAAGCAGGATCTGCCCCACAGACTGAACATATTCTTCCATGTACATGAACTGAAACAAAAAATGTTTCTGGGATTTATTCAGCTATTGTAAATTTAATTCAGGTTATTTCAAGGTATGAAAATATGTAGCTGTAGGTAAATTTAACATTCACTGTAAATTGATTTTATAATAAAATACAAGAGCTTTAAAGCAAAATACTTACCTGCTTTCATTATGCTGAAAAGTGACATACATGTAATTAAAAATTATAAGCCTCTTAAAATCCATTTTTGTTTTTATTTTAATTAAACAAATGTGTTCTGCTTATTTTGTAAAAGTATAACAACTTCTGTAGTATAGGTGGATGAATGCTGAACTGTGGACATTCTGCACTGATTTTTGTCAGAAAATAAGCTTGAAGTCAACTGTGTTTTTTTGTTTGTTTGTTTTTTTAAATCAACGACATGTGATTGTTGATTAACTTTTCTTTATAGCGTCCTGCAGCAGCAAAATGAAGATCTACGTTGCCGGCTCTCCTTTACAACTCATAAGATGGAAGCAATGGAGTCTGAGTTTAACTCTAGTCAGCACTACATGGAAACAGAGCTGGCAAGAACAAAAGATGAGTTGGAGAAGATGAAGGATAAATTCCGCAGGTAAAAGTAGAAATATTGTCCTTTAGAAAATCTTTTTTTTTTTTTTCTTTCTTCTACTTCAGGATGCCATTTTTAATAAGCCTATAAAGCAGGGGCTCCCAAACTTTTGGACGTCAAGTACCACCTGAAGTTAAGTGAGTTGCTTTGCGTACCACCCGCACCTTATTGAAAGGGAGGGAGAGGTGTAAGGGGGGGGGGGGGGGGAGTTCGGGTCTAAACCGCCCCGAAATCTGAATAAAACTTAAAGAATTGGAAGAAATTATGCATAAAGTTAATGAAAAAATGTGTGCATGAACATAAATTGATAAATTCTGCCCCAAAACTAAATCCTGCCTTCAGCTTGTATGTAACGCAGTTACCAAAGACGAAATGGTATTGGCTTTGTGCTTAGATCTAGTGACTACGATGCGATATAGCGGCAGTGCACGTATAACAACAAACGCGAGCGGTGAGGCAGAGTTACCGAAGACTAAATAGTGTCGGCGTTGTGCTTTCATCTAGTGACCAAAAGCTCAAACAGTGAAGAAATAGAAGTTGACTTCCGCGAAACGGAATTATGGTAGTGTTAAATGAACTAAATACTGATGTGAATAATAGGTTTTATTTATTCAGATGACGAAATTTCACACCACACTAAATTTGGGTCTCTACGTATTATTGTATTTAAACAGTTTCATTGGTTTTTGCTCACAACAGGTTTGTCATAAAGGGTTTTACACAGATAAATTAAATTTCAGGGACCGCGATGCGTACCACCTGAAAAGGCTCTGCGTACCACAGTTTGGGAACCGCTGCTATAAGGTACACTGAAAATATGCATCCTTACACTCAATATATTTGTTTATTGAAATGAGATGGGATATGAAATATGATCAAATATACACTATATATAGGACTGTTAAAAATGACCATTTAATGCAACCATAACTGCTACGGTGACTGCTAGTTGATTCCACATTTGTTACATATTCAAGTTTTACATTGTCAGCTTGCATGTTCTGGGACAGCAAAGTGATGCAGTGGTTAGCACTGCTTCCTCACAGTTCAGTATCCTGGGTTCAAATACTGCACCAGACATATAGCAGTGTATGGAGTTTGCACACATGTTTGTGGATGTTCTTCCCAATGCTGTGGTTTTCTTGCTATATCTCCATATATGTGGAAGTTAGGTGGTTTCAAATTGGCCCCGGTTTGCGTGTGGGAGTCTGGATTTGAAGAATGTTATATTGTTATTTGTTTACAAAAGCAAATTTGTTTCAATCTTGATTAAAAAGTATCTACTTCTGTTTTTCTTGTTTACTTTGAGGTGTCATTTTAGTCTGTACCATGTATCAAGTCCAGAGCTCTTATAACACCTTTGCTCATACCTCCCATGAACTATTTATCTCTAACTACCCGTTCCACTTCAGTTTGCTTAGTTTGTTTGTACTCTCTGCTTTAATAGTTGGTTCCTGGACATTCTTTGCTACCTTTTCTCAGCATGTCCTTTTCCATGTCACATCATCAAAATTCACAGCATTATGTGGTCATATTTATCTTTTGCACTAACCATGTCACATGTTAGCTGTTAAAAGACTGGAACATGGTGTGTGGTAAAAAGTAGTATGAATAATATGAGAGCCTAATACATGATTATAACTGACTGAAACCCTTTCTCTGTCATTTAAAGTTGCCAGAGTTTAGAAGAGCACATTGCATGAAATATTTGTTACTGATCAATTTAATTTTTGCTTTGATGAATGGTTCTTGTATAAATGAGCACAATATATAAGTGAAAACCAGCTTTTGCAGGCTTTGCACATTTTTTTGCACAACCCAAAATTTCTAATGTCATCATTTTTAGCAGTTAATTTGAAATCATGGCTCCGCAGTGCCCCTGCTGACCTGAAACAAGAGTTTATTTATATTTATTTATTTGGTCAAAGCTTTTGTCCAAAGTGACTTGCAGTGTTTGATATTCAATTGGTTACATTTCTTTTTGTTTTTTTCCAATTGAAGCACAGGCAGGTGAAGTGACTTCCTCAGGTTCACACAGTGTTAGTGGTGGGACTCAAATCCACAACCTCAGGGTTTGAAGTCCAAAGCCTTAACTGTTGCGCCACACTGCCTGCCACAATATTTCACACAGCAAGGTTCCGGAATGTGAACTCTTGATCTCCTTATTGCAAGACATCAAAGCTACCATTGCATCACCATCATTACCTACTTACAACATTAATGAACTTAGAGTAAAACTGGCTACTATTGCTGAAATCATTGCGCGACAGATACCCAGTCATATACAGTACTGTTAATTGTAAAAATGTATTTTAATTGCTGTCAGTATTTTAACTTGAAACTTTGTTTCCATTTTACTGTGTTTTTGTGGTACTTGCACTTTAGCCAAAGGAAGATGAAAAATGAAAAGTGCAAGCAGTTGTGGGGTGAGGCTAAGAATACAGCAGCTCCAAGGCAAAGTTTTAACCTTGAAGCTAATTGTTTGCAGTTTAAAGTATGTGTTGAACAGTGATGATCAATATCACAGATTCCTATGTATGCAAAATAATGAAAATCAACTTTCTTCTGTGTTGTGTTGTACTATTTTTATTATGGTCATGTTTTTATTTTATGTTAAGCCAAATTAACCTTTTAAATAAGGCTAGGAAAAAAAAGAAAAATGTAATTACCTCTCCTAGACCTTAGAGTTTGTCTTGCTTAAGTTAATGCAAACCCAGCCACAGGGGATGCACAAACCAGTGTGTTTCTTCATGCCAGTCCCAAGCCCGGATAAATGTGGAGTGTTACGTCAGGAAGAGCATCCGGTGTAAAATTTTGCCAAATCAATATGCGGACAACAATACAAATTTCCATACCGGATCGGTCGAGCCCCGGTTTAACAACAACCGTCACCAGTACTGTTAGCCAACAGGGTGCTGGTGGAAATTGGGCTGCTGTTGGCTGAAGAGGGGGGAGATGTGTCCAGAGGCAGGAGGAGAGGAGGAAAGTAAAGAGAGTGGAACTGAGGGTTGGAACTTTTAATGTTGGTAGTATGACTAGTAAGGGCTGAGAGTTAGCAGATATGATGGAGAGAAGGAAGGTTGATATATTGCAAGAGACTAAATGGAAGGGGAGTAAGGTCAGGTGGATTGGAGATGGATTCTAATTGTTCTATCATGGTGCGGATGGGAGGAGAAATGGTGTAGGAGTTATTCTGAAGGAACAGTATGTCAAGAATGTTTTGGAGGTGAAAAGAGTGTCAGGCAGAGTAATGATTATGAAGCAGGAAATTGGAGTTGTGATGATGAATGTTTAGTGCATATGCACCACAAGTTGGGTGTGCAATGGGTGAGAAAGAAGATTTTTGGAGTGAGTTGGATGAAGTGATGAACCGTGTACCCAAGGGACAGAAAGTAGTGATTGGAGTGGATTTCAATGGGCATGTCATGGCTGGGGTGAATACGTATTTTAAGAAGAGGGAGGAACATAGGGTGACGTACAAGAGTGGAGGAAGATGCACACAGGTAGATTACATCCTATGCAGAAGAGTTGATCTGAAGGAGATTGAAGACCGCAGGAAGACTTGTGTGTAAATGAGAGGGAGGTCGGTGGAATCGTGAGGATGCAGGAAGTAGAGCTGGCGAAGGTGGATGAGTTTAAATACTTGGGATCAACAGTACAGATTAATGGGGCTTGTGGAAAAGGGGTGAAAAAGAGATTGCAGGCAGGGTGGAATGGGTGGAGAAGAGTGTCAGGAATGATGTGTGACAAACGGGTATCAGCAAGAGTGAAAAGGAAGGTGTACGGGATGTGTGAGACCAGCTATGTTATATGGGTTGGAGACGGTGGCACTGACCAGAAAGCAGGAGACAGAGCTGGAGGTAGCAGAGATAAAGATGCTAAGATTTGCACTGGGTGTGATGAGGATGGATAGGATTAGAAATGAGTACATTAGAGGGTCAGCTCAAGTTGGACGGTTGGGAGACAAAGTTAGAGAGGCAAGATTGCGTTGGTTTGGACATGTGCAGAGGAGAGATACTGGGTATATTGGGAGAAGGATGCTAAGGATAGAGCTACTAGAGAAAAGGAAAAGAGGAAGGCCTAAACGAAGGTTTATGGATGTGGTGAGAGAGGACATGCAGGTGATGGGCGTAACAGAGCAAGATGCAAAGGTCAGAAAGATATGGAAGAAGATGATCTTCTGTGGCAACCCCTAACGGGAGCAGCCAAAAGAAGAAGAGGAGATCATACCAGGTTATTTGGGTGGGTTAGTTTCTTTGATGCAGTCAATGCTATGTTTTCCAGCTGTATTGAAGAATATACCTTTACAGTAATTGTGCAACATTTCTCTTGAAAAGCTTTCAGGATGAGTATGGATATAGCACAGGTAATAGTGTAAACAAAGATTTTCTGATTCAGAAGAATTTCATCCACATTAACAGAGTGTAAATGTTTCTGTTGTTGCCCTGGAGAGATGTCTGAAAACAGGCAGGATCATTATGTTATTAAATTTTCCTGTAGAATTTTTTGTACAGCCGCATAAGTGTGTATATCTCTGACTTTACAGAAGCTTGCAGTGAATGTCCCATAGGTAATGGTGCTTTTTTTTTAGGATGGGTTAATGCTCATTTCTGGTTTGTCTTTTTAGATTATTGTTTAAGCATATGGATTATTTACTTTGCAAAGCAAACAAAAGCAGGTAGTTTAGTTTTATTTAAACATGCTCCTAGTCAATAAATGTTGAATCGTCAATTATGGAGATCTTACGAATTATTTATCAGAATTCATGAGTATATACGAACAGCTGAAGAGAAGATAAAGTGTTTTTAGAATAGTAAAAAAGGAATTAAGTGTAGAGAAAACAGATTCAAAATTACTTTAAGGTTTCTCCAAAGTCGGAACATTCAAGGTGCCAGTATTGAAATGTAATGAAATATGAGATGTTTTGGAGGTTACATTGAAAGTAGTACTACTGAGAAGAAAAAACTGAAACCCAAATACATTACCTGAACTAGATGATTTTTAATTGTTGACTGAATGGACGCAGTATTTCAGATGTGACATTTAAAATGCATCATACAGGTTGAGCATATCCGGATTTGTATGCCATGCAACATTCTGTATATCCCACCATGATACTAGCAAGTTTCTTTTCTGGTTGGAAGGTGGTTAAAAAAAAACATGGCAAACATTTTGAAAGTGTTGCCTTCAAAGTGAACTGTAGATATTTTACCAAGTAGTGTACTTTGCAGTATTAATTTGAGGACCTTAAAATCTTGACAGTATTTTATAAAAGTTTTTTCTTTAGTTGTTGACAAGCGGTGTTATTTCTTAGCAAATATTATTGTGTTGAAGCATTACATATTCTGTACATCTGTGTGATTCAATATTAGAATGACTTAGAATTACTACTTGGTAAATAGTGATCTCTGAGCACTATGTAAAGTGGGACATATTGTAAACAATTATTAATTCTATATTTATTGGGCTTCATGACTAAAATCCTTCAAGTCATCACCAAAGATGTATTTCAAAGTAGGCTGCCAAGAACAACATTTCTTGATACACTTTCTGAGCCTGAAGGTTTGCTTACAGGAAAGACTACAGCCCAGTGTCAATAAGGGTTATATCCTACATTTTCCCAGATGTGCTCTAATTCTTCCATTGTTCTCTGGATTTTTTTTTTTCCTAAGATTTTATTGACTTTACATGTGGTCTCTCCCATCAGATAGACTAGCACCAGTGGAAAGTGATGCATTTTGTTAACATACCTTGTATTTTTATTGTTTCAGGCTGCAGAACAGTTATACGGCATCACAGAGAGCTAATCAAGACCTTGAAGAAAAACTTCATGCTCTAGTAAGAAAAGGCATAACTTTAATATCAAAAAGAAAACAATACTATCATAACCAAAGCACTTCAGTATGTGTAGTTTAATTTTGCCCCATACAGGCTCATTCACGGCAAAACTTCTTTTCTTGCGATTATAGCGCTTGAGTGAACTCTCACTTATTTGAATGTAAAATTAATATTCTGTGTATCATATTTACCTTTGTGAGACTAAATAGACTATATCTTTAATGGTAAATATGCATTTTAGAATTCCCAGATTACAGTATATTTTTACTACCATTTGTATGGTTGTATTGAAATATGCGATCTTTCACCAGTTTTTTCTTTATTTTATTTTTTTTATCCTAGAAAGTCATTTACAAATGAGCATTAAGTAACTGGTCAATCTCTCTATCTGTATAGGTGCCACAGCAAATCTAAAAAACTCCAAGAAAACTTACTTTAATAGCTAATTATTTTAGAGTTGTAGTAATGTTCTATCATCTATGAATCCCAAAACTATAGCAAGACATTTACCAACAACACGTACAACTAACAAAAAAAGCAGCTTGTTAATTTTTGTTTTGTGGAATAATTCCCTGATGATTAACATCAGTAATCTTTACCATTTTTTGTAGCTAATCTATTACTAAAATAACTGTGTCTCAGAGTCCTTGAGGGATATTAATTACTTTTCTATTGCATGCTGATGTTCATGTTTTGTTCTTATCATTTTTGCAGTTGTTTATATATGAAGCATATTCATAACTGATCACTAAATTATTATTCCTCATTTTGTTTTGGTCACTGCCAAATTCCTTTGTCACACTTATTTGGCTTTCTGCTCAACACAAGTGAGAGGTGTGGCACACCAGGGTCTTTTGGATTGCCTACTGTTTTATCTTGGTAGAGTAATATATATTGCTCTACTTTCCCCTATT
>JANRMT010062824.1:15126549-15169306 GCA_026402145.1 Polypterus bichir lapradei | reverse complement strand
ATATATATATATATATATATATATATACAGTTAATATTGGCAATTAAATGATGATTAAGTCCTCACTAATTCATTGTTCCACCACCAGGACTTGTTGTCCTCAGGTGGTTTCTTCCTCGTCTCGTCTTAAGTCTATCATTAATCACAATTATTTTACCATTTCTGTATTTGTCTGAGATCATTAGCATAAGCTTCCAGGGCCATAAATGAATAAATAATCTTCAGTCTTTTGCTGTCTCTTAAACTGCGAGTTCCATGCCTGTCTGCTGGCACGATAACATTCTATTGGTGGTATAAGACATCTATCTTCATTGGAGGGGGAAAAAACTGAATAGAAAGGTAGATGAGTGGAGTCATTCATATTTTGTTCTGTTGAACAAAATGTAAGCTGTTATTGAAATACTTGTTCGAAAGTCTGTATGGATCACACTAAAAAATAGATCAAATATTATTCAAAGTGAAAATAACATTCTACAGTTCTTACTGAGGTATTAGTACTACTGTATAAAATTTGTCTGCACTGTAATTCATGGAATAATAAGTGGATTTGGACACACTGAAATATGGCTGTAACTTATCAAACTAATTAGTGTCAAGTATAAGCTTAACATTTAAAAGAATAAGGTGGGGGGCAAGTTAGTTAAATTAGCAAATGTCTATGAATTATTAGTGTGTTATCTTTAGTAATGTTTCATCTTAGTCTGTCTTAGCTGTAGTTATGGCAGTCTTGTTATCGATCAGGTAAGACTGATAGTCTATCATGACCTCATACCCTTAGCTGAATGAAGGCTAGCATTTGTAGAAGTGCTGGATTGATTTTGGCCCCTGAAAGAAAGCGGCTGGTGTCTTAGTTACTGTTTTATCAAGGTCATTATTAATTTGTGCATCAGGTGTATGAAACCACTTTTTCAGTCAACTTCTTTTCCACAAATCAATATTACCAACTCTAGCTTGTCCCACTAAATCTAATGCCAGGTAAAGAATTTAAATTTCCAACTGGTCATTATTTTACAGTTGCATTGTGGTATATTTTTAAAATGTTTTAAAGTAATCACTCATCATTATTAAGTAAATTGCAAAAACAATAATCAGAAAGAGCATAGTACTTTTTTGTGTGCATCATGATGTAGTCAAAGAAAGCAAAAGCTTTTTGTGTAAGGTGTTAGGTGTATCACTGATTGCTTGCTTATTTCTAGTAATTAAATAGTTGGTGTAAAACACCTAGTTCTTGCTTTACCCAGACATTTAATGCTTCTTTTATCCTTAGAGTTTTCCTTTATTTTCCCTTTGCTCAGGCTGTAATTGTGTTTTACTTTTGGATAGCTAGCCTCCTTGCCATATATTTTCGTAGATGAATCTGCAAGAATTGTACAGTCTTGTTGGTCTCCTCCACTCCACTGCAATAGACAAAGTATATTTCACAGGCCTCTCACTATGCACATTTGCTTACTACTTTGTCATGTAAATGTAACTGATATTTTAATAGAGTTAGTGAAGAGCTGTGCCAATATGCATTTGCAAAGATAAAAAGGGGTTAAAGTTATGTCCATGCTGAAAAGAAAGTAAGAAATGTTGTGTTTTGTACTGTGGAAATAACTCTTAACGTTTTATAGTGGGGCCAAGAAACCCAAAAGAGTAAGACTATATACATAGTGCTCCTGCAAGTCCTGTCTGTTCTATTTGCTATCTGTACATTAACAAAATAGCCTACAGTAGACTCAGAAAATATTGAGACCACTTCACATTCTGTACACTTTATTACATTTTAGATTTCATTTTAAATTAGTTAATTTTCCATTTAAATTCATTTTCCATTTTTGCCCATGAGTCTACACTCGATAACCCTTGATGACAAAGTGCAAATGTTTTCAGAATGGTATGCAAATCCACTGTAGTTCACTGCATGCTTAGATGTCTTTTGTGACTTCTGAGAATACAACTAAAATGGATCTCCCTACCCCACCAAGCACTATAGATGTTATAGTGTTTCCAATAGTCTATAAAAAAAGCTAATTTTTTCTGTTATTTCCTTTTCATAAATGCTTTGCTTTTCTAAATATTTATTGTACCAGATTAAATAACAATAAAGGTTTTGAAGCTGCAATGGAAATACCTTTTATTGTGCGTTATGCAAATAACCTCTTGCCCAACTAAGCCTGTCATTTGACTGATACAATGCAAATACATCCCCACTGGCTGTTCCTTGTATGCCTCAAAAATGTTCACACGGTAGTATTTGCAGTGTAATGTTTAATGACACCTGTTAGCCCACTGTTGCTCTCAGTAGATTCTAAACCAATCTGTAACATTTTAGGTACTGTAAAAATGCATCTATTATTTATTTACTTTTATGTAACAAGACCTTAACAAACACTTCTTTGGGTCTTCATAACACTTACAACACTTCACTTTGGAGTGGTCTGAGGGGACCTCATTGAGACACATTTCACTTGATATTACATATTTAGTATAAGGCCTGTGAACCCTTCTTATTAACGAGTAATTTTACCATAATGTTAAATATGCCACACTGCACAGAGATGAATAACCTGTCTATAGATGTTTTAAAAGTGTTATGAAGACCAAAAGAAGCCTTTGTTAATATCTTGTTGCATAAGAGTAAATGAGTAATAGATCAATTTTTGCAGTACCTAAATTAAAGTGTTACCCACCAATCTCTTTTTTTTTTTTTTTTTTTTTTTTTTTTAATGTAGCTGTTTCTTAAACTTGCTGTCTTTTATGTGCTTCGTCTGTCTTTTATAGACTTTAGCTACCAGGCATTATAAGGAATCAGCGTGTTTTTGTTTTTTTTACTTTTCAAGTGATCTATTACTTTCCTGTTAGTTTTACTTCAGTTTTATTTACATTTTGCTTGCATGCACATCATTTTAATATCTGTCAGTTGTTGCTTGCTTCTTTAAAGAAAGAATAAACAGTACTGTGTTTCTTGTGAAATTCACCTCTTAAGGTAAATCTAAAATCTGTGTTTTTCCCTATACTGTAGGTTAACATTTTTACATATTTTTGTTATTTTATTGCATATGCTTACACTATCACATTATGCTTTCTTTTATAGCTTCCCTACGAGTTGCAAGATATGGTCAACAAACACATGAAAATTAGTCCCCCAGATTCTGGTGCAACCAAACCCGATCCAACTCAGAGCTTAGCCCCTGCTGATGTTGTTCCTACATCTGTGATTGCCCGAGTACTTGAAAAGCCAGAGCCTATGATCCTGAATTCTGCACAGTCAAGCAGTAGCTCTGGACGTCCGGTAGCTGAAGATGTGTTTGTTCATGTGGATATGACTGGTCCTCAGGGCGACGAAGCTAAACAGAGTAAGGAAAATGGTGGACGATTGCAAGAAAAAGGAATTGGTCAACAGCAGCAAAATGGGATGTGCATTCGACAGAATAGTTTGGAGGGCCTGGTGGTTGAAGAAGGGAGTAATGGAGCAACAGGTCCATCTTTTGAAAAGTTAAACCCTTACCCTACTCCTCCTCCACCTCACCCTCTTTATCCTGGTCGAAAGGTAATTGAATTTTCTACTGATGACAAAGTGAAGATTCCAAAGAACAGCCCTCTCCCAAATTGTACTTATGCTACCCGTCAAGCTATCTCACTTAGTCTAGTGCAAGGTGGAGGAGAGGATGATGGTGAAAGGCAAAGAATGGTACCTAACAGCCCCCCAATATCAGAACGAGGCTGGCGATCTGGAGCTTCATCTTCTTCAGGGGGTGGTAGTGATATTAGTGGTGGCAGACGTCCTCATCCACAAGATATCGCTGACCTGTGCTCAACTCATTCTAGCCCTTTTAGCAGCCCACCACAAGCCCCAAGCACCTTTGCTAGCTCTGCCAGCTCTGAGGAGGATATCTTGGCTAATTGGCAGCGTATGTTTGTAGAAAAGATTGCACCTGCCTCTGAGAGTATCTTAGTTAATCGCACTTCATTCAGCAGTGAGACAGCCCAGGAGCTGCAGAGAAGCCTCCTGATTAAAAGAGTGTCCAGGAGTGAAAAAAGAAGAGGGGATGAAAGAGGTGCCTATTCAGATGGAGAAGAGTCTTCTCTCCATAGCTGGAGTATTAGTCGTGAATCCAGCCAAGACACAGACAACAGTGGCACACAGGCACGTGCCAGGAAGGATCAGTATAGTACAGACTTTTCTCACGAGGAGGGGCAGAGGCTTCTGTTGGCTGTAGATCCTTTGGAGGATGAAGATGGAAGTAGTGAGGCCACTGAAACAACCACTGCTACAGTGATTAAAACCAGCCCCATAATAGTTAAAGACGATGGCGATGTACAGTTGGCAGAGAGCTCCTCAGAAGAGCAGGATGTCCTGACGCAAGAGTTCACTTTGACTATGCCCAGGACCTTGAGGACCCCAGATGAACTTGAAGAGAAACATAGTATGCCCTCTAGACCACTGAAAAGCCCTAAACGAATGGGGGTGCATCATCTTCATCGCAAGGATAGTCTAACTCGAGCTCTAGAACATGGTACTTTGTTAGACTAGACTGAGAATGTTCTCTAATTAATCCAGGCCTCTAAAACAGCTGGAGTATTTTGGACATCTGTTTTTGTTTTTTTAATTATTTCCTTCACAGATTTATATAGATGAGGCTTTCAAGCAGAGTCACTTTAAGCCTGATAGCTTTCAATATTTTATACACCGAAATGGCTCAGAATAGCTTCTTCAGAAAGGTGGGTGTATTGAATCAATGTTCAGCTGTCCACTGATCTCTCAACAGTTTTTCATAATGTTAGCCTTCAGTCTAAACATGGGTGTTGCATGTTTCCAGATGTAATAACTTAAACATAGAACTTTTAAGACTGCAAATGACAGGCACTTGGAATGTGCCTCATTAAGGACTGCTGCCCTGAGTGTCGTTATACATGTGTTCCTTGGTATGGAGTGATAGCTGTGTTTTACCCATAGGATCAGCATTACACCTTCTAAGTTTTGATGGCTTTTAAAGGGTTGAATCAATGTTGGATGTACTGTACAGTAGCATTCAATTTTCATAACTACAAAGTATGTTGCTGGTCAACATGAGGTACCTATAGGCTTTTTCAGATGGCAGACATCACAGGCTGGCTACCTGGTGAGTTTAACTTATCTCTGTCCTAACAGACTTAAAAGGGTGTGGAATGATTTATGATCAGAGCTTTTCTTTCACTTGCAGTGCCTACATTTCAGAAAGTATTAAACTATGATTTACAGCCAAGTTCATTGAGGGATGCATACATTTTAGCTATGTGTAAGATTTGGAAAAAGGTTATTGAATATGTGCCTATTAAAGAATAACGATGCAATTGAGGTGCTGTTAATACCTTTGAGTGCTGGTGTTAATTAATGCACTTTTCTTCAGTCAGTTGTGTTTGTGTGTTGTGTTTTTGTTTTGGGTGTTAACTGTTCTTTTCTGTATATTATTCATATCCACCTTTCTTAAGGTACTGCAGGTATAAATAATATATAGATTTAAAAATGCACCTTTCATGTACTGAGCAGCTTCGCCAATTGAGATGTGTAGAATCAAAAACACATTTCATACTGTAGAATCCCAGTAGAGAGTGAGAAGGTGTCACAGTGTGAGCGTATTGTTCAGCATTGACATAAAATATATTGCTTGCGCATCGTTCCCAGTTGAGGTGATTTAGACAAACAGTGCTGTTAGTTATCAAGCTTGGTCTACACTCAGGTGGAAGTTTTTATGCTGAATGTTTATTTGCCAGCATTTCGTCAGACTGAAGTCAGTGCTGAGGCAGTACTGAACTTAAAGGTGGTGTTTTGGAGTTTTTGATCCATCTTTTTTCAGAAAATCTGTTTCAGTAGTTTATTTGAATTGTTTAATCCTGCTAAATGACTACTCAAGACTAAATGTCTTTTAAGTATGTTTGTGATTAGAACAAATGCATTCTTGTAACACGTCTGAAGTAGCACTGTCTAATAGCAGTGCTAAAGTGCATGCTTTTAGGGTCACCATCTGTTCAGGACTGAACTTCTTTAACAGTTTCAAATAATCACATTTGGCATGAAATGTTTTAATGTCAATGGTGACATGCTGTCAGGCATGTACGATAGTGTACTCTAGCAAAATCTGTTAACTTGTTAATCAAGTGAAAACATTTCTTATGTTGGGTGCTTTAATCTGACCTTCAGGATTAACCTGCAGCTAACAAAACATATGCAGTAATCCATGTGATATTATGACATGATACATTAATAATGCAGTTCTTATGTATGTACACTGTAGTTTATGGTTGAGTGTGTATTGAGTATAACCATTCTTGTAGCTACTAGCAGAAATACTTCAGTTTCTACAGTTTTTCTTTTGTCTATTAGCTATATAATGAGAGCAAAGCCATGATGTAAAAAAAACAAAACAATTCTTCATTAAGCAGGTAAATGTGCATCTGGTAGAGGGCCCAATCATGTGGGCAGCTTGTTTTTCTTTTTCCTTTTTTTTTTTTTTATTTAATATACAATGGATGCCTTGCTGACAGGACTTAATTTGACCTTGAGGTTGTCTTTGCAGGGTGTCAGTTGAATTTAACTACAAGCTGTGATGTGGTTCAGTGGAAGGGTCAAATGATGCACATAATTTGTGATTGAACCATTTGACATTTTTTCCCCATTCGGAATGAAAACCACCTTTTGACCTTGGTTGTACTTAATGTAAATTATCCCTGAATCCTAACTAAAACTAGGTCATGCTTAGTTGGGTGTCTCGTTTTATTTATACTGTCTTTGACTGAATTTGTTCTCTTTTTTTTTATAAAAAGTAATTTGTATTGAAAAGGTATTACTGCTGGAAAAAGAGAGAAAACTGTGTCCATTGTATTTTTATCTAAAACAAATACAAATTAATCCTTAAAAAAAGTAATTAATCTCCCATTTATATTATTATTAATAAGGCACTTTATTTAACATGATATTCGTTGCTACTGGGAAGATGTTTTGTTTAGCCCACAGATGCTGCATTGATGGGTGATCATGATACAGCCATTACAGCTAGTATTGTCTATTCAGCTCAGTGTTTATACAGGTATACGTTAAATTTAAAGAAAATCTTATAATAGTTTTCAGGTTTGCTATTTTGACTTAATAGCAAAAAAGTTTGAGTATATTATGTTTTTTCTTTATGTAGGTATAAAGACTCAAAATTATTATTGATATGTTCCTGTTGTCATTTTGTCTCTAATTTCTCAGAGTTCCCAAATTACAGTGTTGATTAGTCCTATTTTTTTGTTGTATTCAAGAAAAATCTATTTTTCACAATTGTTTCCCAATAGTGAATGTATTATGAAAGTTTTTAATAGCATGATGTCATTCAAGACTATTTTGTCACAAAATACCTTACAAAAACACCAGTTTATGTACTTATGAAATGTACATATTATGTGTGTATGTATACACTCGCTGACACACTGGAGACGTATGCGTATAATATGCCTTCATCAGCATCTGTCTCTTGTGTGGCATATCTTGTTAAGTAGTGCACAGCCTGAATTTCTACATTAGTAAGTATTAATACTAGTATTGTGTTCTATACATCATCACCTTTCGTGAGGTTTACAAAGGAAACAATCCGTAAAATTATTCTTTTTTTAAATTTAACAACTGAGGTTAAGACTTAAACCTTAAAGTATATACTTTCTGAAGGTTTAATTGTGTAACATTTGTTTTAAGCTTCAATGTGGTGATATTCCCACAATCCATCAGCAGTTTAAGTATCTGCAATTCTAGTTTAAAGCAGCACTGCCATTCTGAAATGTTAGAATTATTTAGACTTTATTTTTTGTGTTTGCTTTTACAGTTTCTGAAAAGGTGCTAACTTAACACATTTAAAAACGTTTCCTTGTGCAGAAGGTTTTGAAGTGAATTTGTTATTTGTCATTGCAGTGTATTGTATGATGAGGACGTACAGTAAGTAGCTTCTGTTGGTGTTGATCATGGCACACAAAGTAAAGTTTTATTTACATTTTGACTTCTGTTTGGACTCGCCTCACATAAAATTCTTGTTCACTTTCAAGGCACCTTATATATTCAGGTTTTTTTCACTTAACTAGAGCCATTTCCAGATTTACACTTGAAATACAGCAGTACAGGAATAAGGTAAAACTGAACTGTCTCAGTGGAGCTATGAGTCATCATGTTTTCTTTGATGGACATCCTACTCTGAATAGCAGTAGCATTTAATAGCATTTCTTGTCTTCAAATTATTTAATGGTGTTAGCTCCAGTGTAACAGGGTGACAATTACAAGTCAAGTATGCATGAAACATGCTTTTTATTCCCATTTTCATCAGCTACTAGATGGCCAGCTGCAAAACCTTCCAAAATAATCCAGCATACCACTTCGCCTATGGCTTTCTGTACCCAGACACATTAAGTCATAGTAATATGTTGCAAATGCCATATAAATATTGCAAAGTTCTGAAGTCACTATTCCTATAAAACTTTAAAAGAAGGCTATTTATAGTGTTGTTCACTCCAGTTTATTTTTTTTTGTTTTATTGTAACAAACAAGGCAGAATCAATAATTATTTTAATAATACCTTATAGATACATGCAGCCATATCAAGACATAGTCTTTTCAGGCTTGTAACGTACATAAAAGAGAAATGTTCTTCAATTAGTTGTACTGCCAAAGCAGTTATCTGGGTGCAGATTTAGACTACCTCAGAAGCCTTCAGCATTGCACTTTACACTGTTCATTCATTATGCATTTCATTGATGGTTGCAAAAGTATTAACATTATTTTCACAGCAAGTTATCTGTTCACCTCAAAAACATCCTATTTGGATCCTTGTTGATTTTGCACATCTTTGTTTTCAGTGTACCTTAACGCAGACTACAAAATAGAGAAAGCTCTAATGACAAATTCTTACTAAACTACCGAATGCTTGCTTTTTCCCCCGAAGTGCTGGCATTCTGAATTTCAGTTTATTTTTTAGGTTTTGCAAGATTGTAAATGAAAAGCACTTTTCTGCTTCCCAACTTTTCCAAATTGAAAATAGCCATCCTTGTTAAATGGCTGACACCATTTCAAGTGATATTAGACAGCAAGATGAGGAAAGAAAAGAGGAGTTTTTTTTTTTTTTTTTTTTTAACAAAAGGATGTTACAGCCACATTCATTCAAAGTGCCCTAACATGACAGTGAGGTGTTTGCACTGCAGTGAAAACTGAATCTGCATCTTTTACTGGACAATTAGGTTTTCAAGAATGTATTCACACACCGTAAAAAATTCACACATGTACTGTAGGTCATCATCCATTCAGTTTAACTTGTACAGCATTTGTCATTTTTGAGTTGTTGCATTGAATGAGTATTACTGAATCTGCTTACCCAATGTGTTTTAAGTTGTCTTATAAAAAATATTTTGTTTCTTTCTTATTGACACCCATCCAATCAGAATACAAATGTTTGTGATTGATTTTTTGGCTACCTTGTTTTATTTATAATCTTTTATCTTGATAACTGATCATGTAATTTCTTTTCAAACATTTTGTTGTATTAAGTGTTACATTCTATACACTTTGTTTATGGGGAAAAAAACGACTTGGAAAAAGTTGTTTGAGGTACGTGCATTCTTCTTATTTTTACAATGTAATGTACTGACACTTCCATGATTTTGTAGTTTCACCACTTTAAAATCATCCTTGTATAAATATGAGACTGTTAAACCTGTACTAATCTTATTTTCTGAATTTTTAATCCAGGGATGTATATTTTAAAACAAATAAAGTATTTTAAATTTATTTTTTTAATGTTTCTTGCATTTTCCCTTAATTGAATAATTGATATTTTTTCTTTGCTGATCCTGATTAGAATCAACATCTCCCCACATGCCCATTTCCTAAATTTTAATTTTCCTTTAGTTTGATTAGTTATCTGACCCAGTAGGAGTAGCATGCTGGCTGTTTTGTGTAATGGGTTATTCATGGCTGGTTTCTGCTCTGTGCCTATGGCTGCCAGGATAAACTCCATCACCTCCAATCTATCAGGTAGATATATTCATCACAGTTAAAGTAGTGTTCACTATTAAGAGCTGCCAAGAGTAGCATATTACTTAGGAGACAGGACTCATGACCAATGAATGAAGGGGAGAGGTGGGACTTCAATGAAAAGCATGGCCCCGTGACAGTTGGGAGTTACTATTTTATTACTTATTTGTTTTATTTCAGGCACAACTTATCTTCTGTTTGTATTATTAACAAGTTAGAAAAGTCATCTTTCTACTTGCATAAATAGGGGCTATTAACTGGAAAGGAATGTGACAGACTGGAGTCTTATAGTAATGGGTGTGGCTCCTTTTCACTGTATAACTACAGAAAGACACCATTGACTGTCACATGGCCATAGGTTTGGATGAGCATTGCCCTGGTTATGGGGCCTTCTGCATAAGAACAGCATGAGGCAGGCAGCTTTAAAGTCATTGTGTTGGCTGAAAATTATGAACGGGAGATCTAAAGACAGAGAAAATTCATGTTCACTGGCCTAGAAATTCTATGCTGATGTTGCTTTGCTTCCTAGTGCCATAATGTTTTCACTCTTTAGAATTTCTGTGCTTGATTTGACAGATATGAGCTGATGTGTAGTCTTGAAAATTTAAAGCTGCATGACTGAAGCAACACTCCTGAGTAACCTCCATTGTTGTATCAAAGGCCACTGTTAACCAGATTTCAAAATAAAATAGCAAAATATAAGTTTCTGAGGTGGTTTATTAAGCAGGCAATGGGGAAGTTCTTAAATATTCACATTGGCACCACATCTGCCACATTCACATCCCAGGATATTTTAAGTGCCCATTTTCAAAGGGGGGTCAGGCTGAGGTGGGTTGAGTTATTCTGAATGGTTGTAAATGGCAGCCCTGTATTTTCTACCACATCACCTGGGCAGCTCATCTAATGTGACAGTATCTGTCATTGACTATATTTTGTTTGTAGTGATGGGCAAAAAAAATAAAAAAAAACAAGTTAAAATGGACAACAGTGGTGACAAAATTTGTGATTCAATCTGCTTTAAAGGAGGCCAACTCTGAACATTAGCAAACAGCATCAGAGCAACCATGAAAAATCTGTTTGCTTGTATTGCGTAATCCAAATGTCTGGTACCTAGTTGTATGCTCACATCATCCCAAATGTTTATCTTTGCTAAAATATTAAATAAAGCACTTCTACAAATCCTCTTGTTCATAACAGTGAATCAAACTTGAAATGTTTGAATTAAAGACCTGCTTCCCCCTTATTCAGTTTTACTCGTTCTCTGCCTTGACACTTCATACTCCAAGTGTAGCACTCCCAGGTTCATGTCAGATTGTGAAACTGCAGCAGTCAATCTATGTTCTGCTTGTTGAAACACCTGAGATATGCACAGGTATGATGCAGAGCTTTCACTCAATCCTGTCTTCACCTGCTTTTCTTTAACTTTTGATCACTAATTGTTCATCTCTCTCTCAATTATGTCCTCGCATGTTGAGCCATCGTAGCCAGTCATCGAGGTGTTATTGGGTAGAACTCCTGATCAACAAATGGGGTGTGTGTTCAGATTACAGGCTTGATCAGTTTGACTGCATTTAAATATTATGTACAAGAGGGTTTCCTCAAAGTTGTTTGTTTAACAATATTTTAGCCCAAATTCCTGTGTTGGACCTTGTGAACATACAACCGGATCTATATCCGGGGAGGATGCTGTTGAGAGCTTAAGCAGCTTTAAATTTCATGGAGTGACCAACGATGTTTAGCTGAAGTGAACACATAGTTACAGTGCATCCGAAAAGTATTCACAGCACATCACTTTTTCCACATTTTGTTATGTTACAGCCTTATTCCAAAATGGATTAAATTCATTTTTTTCCTCAGAATTCTACACACAACACCCCATAATGACAACGTGAAAAAAGTTTACTTGAAATTTTTGCAAATTTATTAAAAATAAAAAAATTGAGAAATCACATGTACTGTACATAAGTATTCACAGCCTTTGCCATTAAGCTCAAAATTGAGCTCAGGTGCATCCTGTTTCCCCTGATCATCCTTGAGATGTTTCTGCAGCTTAATTAGAGTCCACCAGTGGTAAATTCAGTTGATTGGACATGATTTGGAAAGGCACACACCTGTCTATATAAGGTCCCATAGTTGACAGTTCATGTCCGAGCACAAACCAAGCATGAAGTCAAAGGAATTGTCTGTAGACCTCAGAGACAGGATTGTCTCGAGGTACAAATCTGGGGAAGGTTACAGAAAAATTTCTGCTGCTTTGAAAGCCCCAATGAGCATAGTGACCTCCATCATCCGTAAGTGGAAGAAGTTCGAAACCACCTGGACTCTTCCTAGAGCTGGCCGGTCATCTAAACTGAGCGATCGGGGGAGAAGGGCCTTAGTCAGGGAGGTGACCAAGAACCCGATGGTCACTCTGTCAGAGCTCCAGAGGTCCTCTGTGGAGAGAGGAGAACCTTCCAGAAGGACAACCATCTCTGCAGCAATCCACCAATCAGGCCTGTATGGTAGAGTGGCCAGACGGAAGCCACTCCTTAGTAAAAGGCACATGGCAGCCCGCCTGGAGTTTGCCAAAAGACACCTGAAGGACTCTCAGACCATGAGAAACAAAATTCTCTGGTCTGATGAGGCAAAGATTGAACTCTTTGGTGTGAATGCCAGGCATCACGTTTGGAGGAAACCAGGCACCGCTCATCACCAGGCCAATACCATCCCTACAGTGAAGCATGGTGGTGGCAGCATCATGCTGTGGGGATGTTTTTCAGCAGCAGGAACTGGGAGACTAGTCAGGATAAAGGGAAAGATGACTGCAGCAATGTACAGAGACATCCTGGATGAAAACCTGCTCCAGAGCGCCCTTGACCTCAGACTGGGGCAACGGTTCATCTTTCAACAGGACAACGACCCTAAGCACACAGCCAAGATATCAAAGGAGTGGCTTCAGGACAACTGTGAATGTCCTTGAGTGGCTCAGCCAGAGCCCAGACTTGAATCCGATTGAATATCTCTAAACATCTTAAAATGGCTGTGCACCTATGCCTCCCATCCAACCTGATGGAGCTTGAGAGGTGCTGCAAAGAGGATTGGGCAAAACTGGCCAAGGATAGGTGTGCCAAGCTTGTGGCATCATATTCAAAAAGACTTGAGGCTGTAATTGCTGCCAAAGGTGCATTGACAAAGTATCGAGCAAAGGCTGTAAATACTTAATGTACATGTGATTTCTCAGTTTTTTTATTTTTAATAAATTTGCAAAAACCTCAAGTAAACTTTTTTCACGTTGTCATTATGAGGTGTTGCGTGTAGAATTCTGAGGGAAAAAATGAATTTAATCCATTTTGGAATAAGGCTGTAACATAACAAAATGTGGAAAAAGTGATGCGCTGTGAATACTTTGCGGATGCACTGTAGTCTCTAGTCAAAAAGGCTCACCAGCACCTCTCCTTCCTCAGACGTCTAATTAAAACTCATACTTCTCCATTTGTTGTCATGAACTTCTACAGTTGCCCAGTGTAGTCTATCCTCACTCACAGCCTCACTTCCTGGTATGGCACATGCTGAACTCGAGCATAAAACACTGCAGATGGGGGTAAACGCAACACAGAATTTTACCAGCACTTCGCTGCCTTTTTCTCCGGACACGCACAAAACTCACTGACTTAGACAGGCAAACATGATTACTGAAGATCTCAGCAATCCAACACAGCTGCTTTTCTCGCTTCTCCCTTCTGGCAAAGGAACATTAGCATCCACACCAGCAAAGTCAGGGGTTACTGAACAGTCAATCATAAGCACATATATTGTACAAATTAATATACAGTAACTTAAAGAAACAGTGTGCGAACATAGTGGATTCAGAAAGTATTGACACAAAAAATGTCTGTAGTATTATTAGGAATGTCTCAGCTCTGTCAAAAGAGACCAAATGGAATCTGCTTAGGAAGTGACTGTCTCTTCAAAGCCTAAATGATAAGAATAAAATATTTATTGTGCTAAATATTTCATTTTTAAATTACCATAAAGATGGATGAGCCACGCAGGCCTACTACATCCGCTCATGTTCAGTTCAGTTTTCTCGCTATTTTGTGGGCATGTTATTGACTTCACCAATATGTTGGTCACACACTCACAGCAACTCCTGCTGGAGCCCGGAGGTATACCAACGCACTCAGATCCACTGTCCGAAGCTTGATAAAGAAGACCCAGAAGAATTCGTTCAACTAAATAGTGAATCGTGTTCTTGAGGACACCAGTGGAAATTAAGGGGATGTGCATTTAAGGCAGGAAGCACTTCTTTACTCAAAAAGGTGTGGGAACCTGGAACAAATTACGGAAACATGTAGTTGAAGTAGAAACCTTGCTTTAAAAAGTATCTAGATGAGATATTGGGACAACCTGCCTAAGGAGTTCTGTTACACCCTATCAGAGGAAAATCTCATCTGAGGAGGGAAAGGTTGAATATCTTGAGTGAGAATAAAAGTGGAAAGGATTCAGACCTGGCCTGACTCCATATAATGAAAAATATTTAGTTGCTCCTATATAAGTTGTATGAACAGTTAACATCTCATGGTGAGTCACGACAAGTTTAGGTATTGTGGAAAATTGGGTTAAACCTCATATTTTAATGCTGGACTGGTTTCATCATATAGAATGGAAAAAGCAGAAGGGTGATTGCAGGTTTAGGTAAATGAGCAATGGTGAAAAGCGAGTACATTATAATTAAAACTGAATATGTGACCCAGACATTCAAATTTGGATTGAGTTTGTTTACTATCCTGGGAAAATTTTCATGATAGATTATCCTGAATGCTGGCGACTTCAAAGGAGGAATCCAACTTCTATCAATATGCTCTGTTCATAGACAGTACAAGCAGGAGCTGCTCCATTCAAATGTTAGTAACTTTAGATGTAAAGCTGTGGTACAAGCTGAGTAGGTCTGATCTCACCTCATTGCCACCAGCAAACCTGTTACTGGCAGCAGCAGCAGCTCTCTTAATATCCAAGCCAGAAGTTATGTGTGTACATGTTTGTTTTTATTTTATTTCAACTGTAACATTTTAATTTCCCCTTGGAGACAGCGAAGATAGATAACTTTATTACCTAAACAGACAAACCTGATGGATTGAATAGTCAGATCTCATCTTCTTGTTGCTGCCGAACTGTTGTCCTCGATGGCTTGGGTGTCGTTCAGCATGGTGGGGTTACAAAATGTGGCCATCGGAGTTATTATAAGAGACGTATTGAAAGAGGGCGATGCAGAAACACATATCAACTTGAAGTACTGTCCGCTCTTTTCCTTTTTCAATTCGCACCCGGCTCATTCCTGGGTGACTTTCTGCATCTGAAAGTCTTGTGATGATTTCCCAATTTAATCTTTATTTCTTTGTTTTATTATTACAACTTTTTTCAGTTGTTGCAGAGAGAACATGCTCAGATATGAGTTCCGATGCACACTTCGTGTTCCCAGACGTCCTGTATTTCCCAAGCCAGTTTTGGTGTGATTTTTCTTTTTAACTTCTTATTTGCAAAGTATTTTAAATACAAATCATTTCATCGACAGAGCAGTATGCAGGTTGTAGAAAGAGCATTTTGGAGTGGATAGTCTTCAATGCATTCCAGATCAACAGTCATGTTCAGAATAAACCATATCACAACTATCAGATGGTCTGTTATTATAAAGCGAAGCTCACAAACTGGAAACTGCACCAGTGCAACATAATGGCTTTCAGTTCTGAGATTGCTGTCTTTAAGCACGTGCTTAACTGTCATTCTGACTATGCGATTGTGGTTGTTTAATGAAGGACTTCAAAGAATTGAATTTTCTGAAAAAAGGATTCATTTGGTTGTGAGAACAACAAACCAATATGCCAAACATATGGAGGTAAAATGTTCTCTATTCCCAGGAGAATGCTGCCTCACCTGTCATTATGAAAAGTAAAAAAGCTAATAATGTTAATATAAAATAAGTTTGTCCACTAGTCTGTGCTATAAATTTGTTTTATGCATGAGTCCAATAGTTTTGATAATTTTTATAGTCAAAATCGCTGCATTTGCACATTTCCTGTTGAAAGACAAGAAACAGAAGTTGCGGCATCGACGTGCCTCACATTGGACTGCGCTCTCCCTCACTCACGGGGCTGATGCCTGCAATTGGCGCGTGCCTGTCGCTGTCTATCTGTATGTCACCGATATAATGTTAGCAGACACGTTTATCATACACCCTGACTTTCCACAGTATGGCTAAAATCTTTAATGAATGTGTGTGACATAATTAGTGCTGCTAATCAGACATAAAACCGCAGTAAAAAGACGCACGGTGAGGCAGACAATACCGTGCCGCCCTGAAGAGGGCGCATGTGAGCCCAACAGGTGCTCGTTGCTGCTGCTCTTCTATTCAGAGGCTCTGGGCCACCAATAAGTTAACGATATCAGACTATCAAATGCACTGAAGCAGGCCGTTTATTTTTTTTTGTTCCAACTGATTCCCAAAACGGAAGATTACGACTTTTAAAACTAAAGGGAAGTAAGGACTTTTACCAGAAAGTGACAGAGATTTTCGTGGAGAAGGACAGCCGCATGGACTTCATTTACAAATAAGGCAAGACCATAAACGGTTTTCAATTTTATAAAAAAAAATGAGATCAGACTAAGAAAAAAAAATCCAATATCTTAAAACTAAATTTTGACCTTAAATAAAATATTCTTTTGTTTTTCTTGTTATCCTTTTGTTGAACAGTCTTTATTAAAATGGATTAAAGCATCAGAATAAAAAGCTTTTTAAAACAAATTAATATTTCAATCGAGGTCAAAATTGAAATCCGTTTTTTTTGTACACCTCTCTATTCTTTCATTTCTATTGAATGAGTTTGAACTGTGGAATTGCAATGGCAAATTTAGAGCACGTGGAGGGTGAGCAGCAAATGCGCTCTCTTGCCGCTAAAAATGTAATGTTCTTTCTTAGCCAGATATGCACCTTACCTGTCTGTGTGTAAAGAAATGCTGATGAGATATGAAACATAACCAGTAGTCAATGTGCAGGCTGTCTGCCAGTTGAATAGTCAATAAGCTGCTCTTTTGGGTTCATATATTTGTAAATCTGACGTCACCAGCCATGAACCTCACCGCACGTCACTGATGCAGAGATATTACTCGGTATTCTCAATACAAAGACACTGAAGAGAGTAACTGTGTCCGGTAAGCCAGGACTCGATGAAGACACAATGTATGCAAGCATTGGGCTGTTCACATATCATAAATAAATAAATGAGACAACTGGCTGTGTAGGGGCTTTACTAGGTGCCAGCTATGTTAAAGTGGTAGGAGGTTGCGTCGTAGAATAGCAATATGACAACGGCAAGACATTGTAAAAAGAAATAAAGTACCTGATTATACGGAGTGGGTTTGGAGGCTGAATGTGTTTAGTTTTATTCTTTAGAGCTGGTGAGTGGTTGAGCAGTAAGATGGGCCGCTTTTTCCCCGAACATGTTTTCTGTTTGGGACCTAAACATTTCTCTGGCCTCAGTTGCCAAATAGCCTAAAATGTCTGGGGTTAGGAGGTGATTTCATGTTGACTGTCTGTTTGTTTTTTCATGTGGTGTTCAGTGTGTGTTTTGTGTTTCTTAGTCCCTTCTCACAAGACGCACTGGCACCATTGGGGCCTCCAGTGTCCATTTATCGATCCCACTTCATCAAACTGTGCAGCTCCTAGCAGGGCGACTACTAGATATTCGTGCATAATATTGTGCAGACACTCTTAAAATCACGACTTCTGCATTGGCACTTTTGCTGGGTTGTGTGGCTCACCATAGAACCATTGCTTGACCAAGAGCCATTTCTTTCTGGGAAAGGTTCTTTGCACGTGAACTTGGTTCTGTTTGCTTTGACAAAGTACCTAATATGAGGACAAAGCAGAAATCTTTAATGTATAGCAGGATACCAAAGATCAAAAAAACCTGCAGTTAGCTTTGGCATTTCACACATTTCTTATCATCTATTCGTGGATATTTAGGGACCATTGTTTCAAATCCAAATAAATAAGAGCAGGAGTGGACTGTGTCTCAAAAACCGGCCCGGACATCCTTCAACAAGTGAGGAGGTGACGAGGTCGACCCCTTCGGCCTGTTATTCATTTTAATTTTCTTAAAGTTTGTGATGAGTACGTGGCTCGCTACTTGCTATGAGCCTATGATGTGAACTCTATTCAAACTGTTGCCAAACGTAATCTCTACACTGTAGTTTAGACACAAATTAAAATTTGACAACATGCTTAGACATAAAATTTAATGAAAATTCAGTAACACGGCTTACACGTTATGAGAGTAAATGTCAATGTCAGGTCCAAGTGCTAGTACCCTAGTAGCTGCTCTTTTACAATGGAATAAATGATAACTGAGGTTAGAATGAAAAGCTCACATGACTGAAATGTTCTGTTAACTTAACAATAAACTAGAAATGGTCCTTCCTAATATGAAAAATCCCTGTCCTGTGCTTTATAACTTTATTTCATCATACTAATAATCACAGCTGAAAACCACTAATTGTCGCTAATGCCGACGACCAGAGAAGAACAAAATGCATAATACATAATCTAATTATTGGTACTGAAGAATTTAAATACTAGATATGAGACAAAATAAATTGCAATGATGTATAAGATAACCGAAATGTAGCGCTATTGAAACAGAAATCGGCAAATGGCAGTTTTGACCAAATTTTTCGATCCAACATTGACAATTAAAACAACTTGATAACGTCATATGATATATTATATAGGACTACATAAATCGCAGTGCTGGACAGATAATGTTTAGTAGTTTAGAAGATTAATTTTAATGTCAAACAGTAACCAGTACATAAAATTTATTTCATGAAACGGCCGGCCCATCGGGCATTGCCCAAATGCCCTAATGGCCACTCCGTCCCTGAATAAGAATTCTTTCCGGAACTTCATGCGGATGGTTCTTTTGAAAATGAAAAATGTTTCCACTGTGCGGCATCGCTGTTAAAGAACCCCTCTGACATCTTTATTTTTTAAGAGTGTCCTGTGTAGTGGACTTGGATAGGAAAAGCAGCATGAATGGCAGTTTGTTTCAGTAGACACTTAGAGCTGCACTCCAATTAAACGCCAAATACAATACAATATTTATTTCTATAGCACATTCTCACAGAAAAGATGGAGCTCAAAGTGCTTTAACAGGATGAAGAAAGAGAAAAAAGACAAAATATAAAAAATAAAATTAGGCAATACTAATTAACATAGAAGGTAAGGTCTGATGGCCAGGGAGGATGTAAAAAACAAAATGCTCCAGACAGCTGGAGAAAAAAAAATAAAATCTGCAGGGGCCACGAGACCACCCAGCCCCCTCTAGGCATTCTACCTGACATCAATGACCTCTATCAGTCCTCATGATATTCAGGGTTCATGTGGAAGAACCTGATGATGACCGTCATGTGGACCTCTGGCCTTTAATCCATCAATGTTGGGAGATCACGGGGCTTTGATAGGGTGGTGGTGGCGCAGATTGTAGGGGTCCGTATGGATTACGGAGCTACCATGAATCCATCATCCAACCCTCTATATCCTAACTACAGGATCACGGGGGTCTGCTGAAGCCAATCCCAGCCAACACAGGGCGCAAGGCAGGAAACAAACCCCAGGCAGGGCACACACACACCAAGCACACATACTAGGGACAATTTAGGATTGCCAATGCACCTAACTGGCATGTCTTTAGACTGTGGGAGGAAACCCACGCAGACACGGGGAGGACCTGGGAAGCGAACCCGAGTCTCCTTATGGCGAGGCAGCAGTGCTACCCCTGTGCCACCATGCTGCCCACCATGAATGATAATTAAATGCATATACTGTACATATAAATCTCAAGTACAAAAGATGCCCAAACCAATGTGTAAGTATATCAAGAAAGTTAAAAAAATAAATAACCCTGTGTTTTCAATCTTGGTGTACTGCTGTTCCCTCTCGTGACTTAACGCGCTCTACAAAACACAAAACTGCGGTTAATGGAGAGAGCTTGCCAGTCAATGAAGGAGTGGACGCTGTAATTGCAGCCGATGGTGTTTTTGTACTTCATAACGGATATCCAGGAGGCTTTTCTCTCCTTTATGTATAAAAAAGGGTTTATTTGTTTGATGTTTCTTTTAAGTTTCAAAATGCTTCATTAAGCAGCATCATTTTTACAATTAATGAGGACTCCTCCTAACTTACAACGAATGTATCTGGCTTCATTTTATCCTCAGATAACTTTGCTGTGTTTTTAAAAAAAAAAAAAAAAATGAGTGGTTTATTTATTTTTTTTTTTTCTGTTTTTATGAAAGTGAAACACCAATCATGCATTTTTTTTTTTTTTGGAAATTTTATTGCAATCATTCCATACAAATCAATCAATTTTTACAAAAAGTAGGGTTGAGAACAAGTCGACCCCCACCCTGAGAGAGACAGCATGGCCAACGGAGTAAAACTTAAGGCTTGTAAGCATACCTAAATTGATGAGTTTGATAAGCCAATAGAGGTGAATGGAGAAGAAAAAGAAATACAGAAATAATTGCTTCCTCTGTGCTTTAATAGCTTATTCTGAAATATTACTGATTAGATCCTGCCATGTTTTGAAAGAAATCTGTACGGATCCACTAACTGAGTATTTGATTTTTTCCAATTTCAAATAGTATAACACATCGGTTTCCCACTGACTTAAAAGAGGAGGGTTAGGATTCTTCCAGTTTAGCTAAATCAGTCTGCGTGCCAAAAGTGCAGTGAATGCAATCACAGTTTGTTTGTCCTTCTCCACTTTAATCCCATCTGGAAGAACCCCAAACACAGCTGCTAATGGGTTAGGAGGGATTGTGACACTGAGGCTGTCTGAAAGGTAGTTAAAAATTTTGGTCCAGAATGATGTTAATTTGGTGCAGGCCCAAAACATGTGACCCAGTGAGGCTGGAGCTCGATTGCAGCGTTCGAAGGTTGGCTCTCGGCCTGGAAACATTTTGGAGAGTTTTAGGCGAGACAGATGTGCTCGATATATAATTTTGAGTTGTATAATTGTATGCTTTGCGCATATGGAGCTCGAGTGAATTCTCTGCATTGCTATTTTCCACTCCTTTTCTGATATATTAATTGAGAGATCTTTTTCCCAGTGTCCTCTTGGATCTTTGAAAGGGAGGGACTGTAAAATAATTTTATATATTGCAGAGATGGTGACTGAGTCCTTGAGATTGAACAATATTTTTTCCAGCATGGACGAGGGTGCAAGATGAGGAAAATCGGGCAGGTTCTATTTAACAAAGTTCCTAATTTGAAGATAGTGAAAGAAATGTGTAGCTGGAATGTTAAATTTGGAATGTAATTGTTCATAGGATGCAAAGACGTTGTCTATATAAAGATCTCTAAACAAGTTAATCCCAAATTTTTTCCAGATATTAAAAACTACATATGTTTGCGAAAGGTTGAAAGAGGTGGTTCTCTTGCAGAGTTGCCCCAGATAGAAGCTTCTCCATCTTAAAATGTTTTCTACATCGGTTCCATATTCTGAGTGAGTGAAGCACAATTGGGTTATTAGTATATTGGTGATAACTTACATTTATTGGGGCACAGAGCAGGGAATATAAAGAAGTACTGCAGGATTTTACTTCTATTGCGGACCAGGCCTGTGTATGTTCATCTATTTGTGTCCAGGTTCTTATCGCCTGTATATTTGCTGCCCAGTAATAAAACTGGAAGTTAGGTAGAGCCATGCCACCTTCTGCCTTTTGTCTTTGTAGGGTCGCTCTTTGGATGCGTGGATGTTTTGAGTTCCAAATAAATGAGGTTATTGTTGAATCTAATTGCCTAAAAAATTATTTATTGATGTATATTGGAATGTTTTGAAATAAAAAAGGAGCTTAGGAAGAATATTCATCTTAACAGTGTTAATTCTTCCAGCTAGAGTGAGATGAAGGGTTGACCATCTGTGCAAGTCTTGCTTAATTTTTTCCATGCAGACAGCAAAATTTTGTTGATAAAGAGCTTTATGTTTAAGAGTGGATTTAAAACACAATTAAAATCCCCAGCCATTATAATTTTATGAGTGTTCACATTGGGAATGGATGCAAATAAATTTTGTATAAATTCCTTATCATCAACATTAGGTGCATAAGCATTTATCAAAATCATTTTACAGTTAGGTAAGTTACCCATGAGCTTCACATATCTCCCTTCAGGATCCAATACTACATCTGATGCTACAAATGAGACTGTTCTATGTATGAGAATTCCCACACCTCTAGTTTTCTTTGTAAAGCTGGAATGGAACATTTAGCCAGTCCAGTCCTTTTGCAGCCGGAACTGATCCTTACTTAGTAAGTGGGTCTCCTGTAAAAATACTATTTTAGTGTTTAGATCTGTTAGGTGAGAGAATACTTTCTTTCTTTTTAATTCATGATTCAGGCCTTTTAACATTCCAGCTCACAAAGTTGTCCCGTCATGGAGACATTGATTCTGAATTTTTGATGTCATTTTATAGTCTTAACTTGAAATGAGACAGCTTTAACCTTAATTTCCTATTTTCCAAGAGTTATTGCCATGCAGCCTATTGTTATGTTGGTAGTTATAATTATAAAGATTAAAAGGATGGATTAGATATAGCCTGCTCTCTTTCTCTCCCACCCTCCCATTTTGCCTCCCCACGTGAGGCTGGACCCCACTTCACGCAGTCCTGGTCCTCAGACATACCCAGAGACAGAGCACATCCAAAACAAAACAAGCCCCCACGCAGCGGTGTTTTAAGATTAAAAAATAGAGATATCTATTGCCAATATAGTCTAAATACTATATGCCTAAAACACATAATCATTAACAAACTATGAACTTAAAATATATATAATCTTCAGCAATCTTAATGTATTAAGATAATAAACCCGGGGAATGGTGTTAGAAAGTGGTCCAGAATAAGCATAGTAAGTCTTAATGCAATAATAACAGTAACAATAAACCAAGGGTATGATGTTGAACAGTCTCCTTTAGGGTAAAGAAAAAATAAGATTAAAAAAAAAAAAAAGAATTAAGCACAAACGTCTATAACTGTAATTAAAACATAAACAGATAGCGTCCGAGTAATAAAGAGGATATATAATGATAAAAACCCGTATCTTAACAAATAGATCAGACAGTAGGTTATTTATCCTTGCCATGTCATGACAGGCTACGACTCACTGTTATGTTTCAGAATAGTCCCGGGATCAGCTTTCTTAATTCCTTTTCTGCTTCTTCCTTGCTGGCGAAGACATAGAATTGACCGTGCAATTCCACTTTCAGTTCGGCAGGATACAAGAGGCTGTATTTGACGTTGGCTTGTCGTAACCGCTGTTTGATGTTGTAGAAGGCTGCGCGTTTAGCAGCTGTTGCTGGAGAGAAATCAGGGAAGATACAAATGCGGTTATTTTCATATATAATCTCTTGCTTGTGTCTGAGGAGTGCCATCACCTCTAGCTTAAATAATAATCTCTCAAAGCGAATAATATAAGATCTAGGTCTAACGGTATTTGATCGGCGTACGGCCGTACGCGATAAGCCGCTGCTATCTCAGAATCTGCTTTAAAGTCCTCTCCAGTTATTTTAGAGAATAGCTCAGCTGTGAATTTCGCTGGGTTTCAACTTTTTCGATTCTCAGGTAGACCTTCCATTCTAATATTATTCCTCCAAAGCAGCAAGTCTGTCTCCGTGTTTTTTTTTGCATTCGGAGTTGGCAGTTGTTGCTTTTTCTTCAGCATGGCAGCTAGATTGTCAGCTGATTCAATCCGAGTCGTGAATGTCTCCTTGACATCCTCCAGCTGATCAGCAAGTGTGCTCAGTTTAGACGAGGTTTCCTGAATGTGCTCTTCAATTTTACCCACCGTATCTTTAAAGACTGCCTCAAAGCGAATACATATGCGTTCCTCCAAATCTTTATTATCCTTCTGTCGCAGCTTCTCATTTGCCTTCTCGCTTTTCTTTATATCTTTCTTTATCTCTTGCTTGAACTCCGCGATCATCGTCTTCAGTTCAGACAGATCATTTCTGCTTTCGTGCACCGCAGGTGAGGCGGTCGGCTCTATTGCAGCCGGTGTTCCCGGCTCGCGTGAGGTAGTTGAGAGCGTGGACTGCAAGGCCTTTTCCAGTTTCAGATGATCTCCAGTCGGCGAGCTATCGTGACCTGCATCACTCGCACTCGTACATTCGCTCCCCATTTCGCTCTCAGCCGGAGACGATGTAGTGGACCGTGGTCCCGAGGAGTCTGGGCTTTCGCCCATCTGATCCAGGTCAGTTTCTGACAGGCCGTATCTTGAGCTTGAACTTGGGCTTACCGATCTGAGCTTGGATGTAGCTTTAGTTTTCGTTTCTTTTTGAACCCCTTTCTTGTTGGTCATGTTTATATATGCTTGCATATACTGTAGTAGTGCCCATCAAGTTGGATAAATACAGGATATCTCAGGATAATAAGAAGATAATATAAAAAAATAACACCGCTGCTAACGGAGCTCCGCTTCAGACGTCCATCTCTCGCAACGGACGAGACCAAATCTCAGCATGCATGTATTTTAAATATGTAGTAAGAAATCGGAATCGAATAGAAATTTTATTTAGAAAAAGTAATAAGATGCATTACTTTGGAGGCATCGATTATCCTCCGTTATCGATATCCTCTTTCTTGAATGACAAAATGTTTACCCCCAATGAAAACGTTTTGGTAAAACAGCGATACCCCCAGTGTCCACGACCCCCAAGTGGCACCCCGTATTCTTTCATAGAGATTCGGGTCACTCTAAGCCCCATTCAGACGGGGATGCGGTTTCTTCAGACACCCCTGTGACACTTGGCAAAGGGTACCCTGGCGTCTCTTCCCGGGTTTATTTCCTTGGATTCCCTAATTTGGGATCCTGAGGTGGCACCTGATGAGAGTTTTCACAAGCAGCATTGGGGTCGGACCCCTTTTTTATTTTTTTCTGTATGAAGTCCACACGTCCTCTTCCTTGTATGCGAACTGGGCTGCTCACAAAGTCTTTGTGCTTCCATAAGTGGCGCTGGTAAGCTGGCACAGTGTGGGTGTTTGTGCCCCCCTACAGATTGGCAGTAATGGATATAATGAGGTTATTAGACATAAACTTGATGCATTAGGATTAAAAGTCAAGACAGAGGTAAAGAATTTTGGGGTATTGACTTGGACCTGAATTTTAAATCGCATATTAATCAGGTCACTAGGACAGCATTTTTCCACTTAAGAAATATACCAAGAGTTAGACCTCTTATACTGTATCATTGAAAGATGCTGAGAAATTAGTTCATGCTTTTGTTTTCAGTCAACTAGATTACTGTAACGCACTCCTCTCAGGATCACCCAAAAAAGACATCAATCGACGGCAACAAGTGCAGAATGGAGCTGCCAGAATCTTAACTCGGAAACGAAAATCTGAGCACATCATGCCAGTCTTGGCGTCACTACACTGGTTACCCGTGTCATTTAGAATTGACTTTAAAATTCTGCTTATGGCTTACAAGGCCGTAAATAATCTGCTCCATTTTATATATCGGAATGTCTGACACCTGACACTCCAAATCGTAACCTTAGATCTTCAAATGAGTGTCTGCTTAGAATTCCAAGACCTAAACTTGAAAGAAGTGGTGAGGCAGGTGGCCTTCTGCTGTTCTGGAATAGCCTGACAATAGGAATTCACCAGGCTAATATGGTGGAGCACTTTAAAAAAAAAAAAAAAAAAAAAAAAAAAAACTGCTGAAAACACATTACTTTAACAAGGCTTTCTCATCACTTAGTTTAATCCTGATGCTCTGTATATTCAATTAATTAGCATTATTATTCATGGTGGCTCCAAAATCCATACTAACCCTTACACTCTCTTCTGTTCTTTCTCTGGTTTTCTGTGTTGTTGTGATCTGCGCCAACACCACCTGATCAAAGCACCGTGATGTCCCTACATTGATGGATTAAAGGCCAGAAGTCCACATGACCGTCATCATCAAGTCCTTCCATGAGAACCCTGAATACAATGAGGACTGATTGATGTCATTGATGTTAGGTAGAATGCCTAGAGGGGGCTGGCTGGGTGGTCTCGGAACTCTGCAGATTTTATTTTTTTCCTCCAGTCGACTGGAGTTTTGTTTTTTTTTTTTTTGTTTGTTTTTTCTGTCCTCCCTGGCCATCAGACCTTACTTTTATTCTATGTTAATTAGTGTTCCTTAATTTTAATTATTTATTGTATCTTTTTTCTCTTTCTTCATTATGTAAAGCACTTTGAGCTCCATTGTCTGTATGAAAATGTGCTATAGAAATAAATGTTGTTGCTGTACAGAACTGGCACATGTGTGGCCAGGATGGGGTCCAGTAAGCAGATTATGTCGGTTAATTGAATTGGCGTTGCTCAGGTGGCCCTTTTGTTGTTTTGCTTTTGTTCTCCGTGTTTTGTTTTTTTTTTGAAATTTTATTAATTTTATTGCAATCATTCCATACAAAACAATCAATTTTTACAAAAAGTAAAAATAAGAATAAGTTCTCCATGTTTCTGCCTCGTGCCCAATCCTTCCTGAGTTAGCCCGGCTCCAGCTGCCCTGTGACCCTGGCTCAGGATAAGCGGGCTTGGAAAATGGATGGAGATGACTACACATGTACCACACTGATAAATAGGGCCGTTTCGGACCTGGGTTCAATGCCAGGTGCCCGGTCGAAGCCTGATGCTTTCCTGTGCCTTTTCTCCCAGTCCTAGGACTTTTTTTGTTCCTTGCCATTTCTGAACGCGAGGGTGCTTTGGGCCGAGTGTAAAGCTATTTCAGGATTTATATGTATAATGACTACTGGATGGTAGTAATAGCCTTGGGGGGGTGGGTTGCATTTTGGTGGCGAAAGTACCATTGGCATCTGTAAATTGTTCAAGAAGTGAACAAAACAGCAGATCGTAATCCTGTCCAGAGCCCTGTGCCAGTAACATTTACAAGTTGTGTGGCAGGCTAAGAGATGGCATGGTGTGGCACATAAACTGGGGACGCTGCTTGCCCGTTTCTGCCCCAGGGCGCGATTGTCACTTTATTTGCATGTAGGTCACACGTTATCCCAGTGCCTGTGCCCAGTTTCACCCACTTGTCAAAAAAGTGACTTGGTATATGCAGGTTGGCCCAGCTGCGGGCGGGTGGACGCGTTTGACCGCATCCAGCCATGAGTCCGATGTTGCAGATGGAGACGAGGCAGATTTGAAAAAACTGGGTTACGGGTATCTGGAGCCGCGGCGCTGTGGAGATTCGTGTTATGCGATTCTCTGCCATTTGTGAAAGTCGACTTTCTACTCCGCAGCTCCTGAGCCTTCGAGGGGTTCCTCCTTGATCTCCATGGCCTAAAGGGCTGCACTATCCATCCGTTATGTATCGCGTTTGTTTAGATTGGCATATTTAAAAAAAAAAAAAAACGCAGCCTGCGGAGCCCTCTTTCGTGCACGGCTAGGATGCCATTAGTTGCCATAGTGATGGCGAACAGCGTGAATGTCTGTTTGCGTCTTACATCGCGGGAGGCGGGGCTGTTGACGTCAGCGATCAATCCCTGCTGGCCGCGAAGCGACTTGTCGGTCATAAACCTTCCTTTAGAGTGGAATGTCGGAGGCGTATTGTACCTTAAAACGAACGAGAAGAAATCGGCAGCAATTAGCGACATAGAGCCTCTCGAATTCTTTATATGTTCGCAAGTCTGTCGTCCTGGCGCTTTAGCGCCCCCATGCGGACCGCCGAGTTCAGTTTTGAAGGTTAACGCTCTCTGTATGAAATCGACTCAAACCGAGAAAGGCGAAGGTGAAAAACGAGGCAGCGCATAGAGTGACCGTTAAAAACGGCGATACAGCAATCCGATCGCGGAAGGCGTTGATGACTTGGGCTGTAAATTTCGTGTCGACTGACACTGTCTAGTGCGGACTCCCGGATAAATCCGACGCCTGTTACCGTCCATTCGTCAGGCCATTGCTCATTCATGCGTGGCCGAATGACTTTGGGTTATAACAGCACTAACCGTGGGTCCAGTCCAGTGTTGTGGGAGGCTGGGTCACCGCCGACTCCAAAGACAAACGCCACAAGTCCATGACTGCGCACGCTCCCCTCAGGCCAGTTGACAAATATGCCTGTCTTGAGGATGAAAGATAAAACACCCGCAGTAACTCGCACATCAGAATCTGTTCCTCGGAGAGTCGCAGTCAGGGCAGCCGATGGCACGGTCCTTACGGATGACACTGCAGTTGTGACCCGCTGGGCTGGCTACTTTGAGCAGTTGTTCAAAACTGATCCTCTGGCCGGGACGTTGGATATCTCTGGGTCCTCCAATTAGCTGCGAACCCCCCAGTCTCACTGAGATTGCACAGGTGGTGAACCAGCTGATGGTAGGCAAGGCTGCAGGGATCTGTGGTATCCGGGGTGAACTTCTCCAGGCTGGTGGTAAGGCTGTCCTCCTGGCATTGCAAGCAATCTTTGCTTCCATTTGGGAGACTGGCATCATCCCAACTGCCTAAAAAGGGAAGGGTGATCGCCTGGATTGCAGCAACTACAGGGGGATAACACTGCTCTCGGTGCCGGGTAAGGTCCTTGCTAGGGTTGTCCTCAATAGGATCTGTGATCACTTGCTGTCCTACCAGCGACCGGGACAGTCTGGTTTTCCGTCTACCATCGACCGCATCCTGGCACTGAGGGTTCTCATGAAGCGCAAACACGAATATCGGCAGAGTTTCTTTGCAGCCTTTGTCGATTTTCGTAAAGCGTTTCACTCAGTTGATCGAGCTGCCTTGTGGGACATCCTGAGGATTCGCGGGGTCCCCTCAAGGTTACTGGCCATCATGGCCGGCCTGTACACTGGTACTGTGAGTGCTGTGCAGAGTGGAGGCAGGACCTCTGCGCTTTTCCCAGTTGATTCTGGGGTCCGTCAGTGGTCTGTTCTGCTCCTACTCTGTTCAATGCTTGTATGGACTGGGTGTTGGGCAAGGTCGTGGGGTCCAGCGGCTGTGGGGCATCTGTTGGTGAAGGAAGATTCACGGATCTTGACTTTGCTGACGATGCTGTGATCTTCGCAGAGTCGATGGAGGCTCTGATCGGGACACTCGAGAGACTGAGTGAGGAGTCTGAGTGTCTGGGCTGGCGAGGGTCCTGATAAAAACCGAGTGCCAGGCCTTTAATGACCTCTTGGGCACGGCCATCAGCAGTGTGTCTGTCTGCGGAGAGAGTGTCGACCTTGTCAGGAGGTTTACTTACCTCGGCAGTGACATTCACGTCTCTGGTGACTCCTCCTATGAAGTCAGTAGATGGATTGGGAGAGCATGGGGGGGTCATGAGGTCGCTGAAAAAGGGGTGTGTGGCTCTCCCGATATGTCTGTAAAAGGACGAAGGGCCAAGTCTTTAGAGTCCTGGTGCTTCCTGTCTTGCTGTATGGTTGCGAGACATGGACGCTATCCAGTGACCTGATACGAAGACTGGACTCCTGTGTCTCTCCAGAGAATCCTTGGGTACCATTGGTTTGACTTTGTGTTGCTGATGGAGTCCTGAATGAGGCACATGACCTGCATTGTGAGGGAGCGTCAGTTACGGCACTACGGCCATGTGGCGCCATTACCTGAGGGTGATCCGGCTCGTAAGATCCTCATTGTTGGGGACCCGTATGGCTGGACCGGGCCAAGGGGTCGCCCACGTAACACCCGGGTGCAGCAGGTAGAAGGTCATTTCCGGATGGTGGGACTGGACTGGATTGGACCGCATATCTGCCTGGGGGGGTTGCAAACTGGGATCCCGAGTTGTTTTGCCATGTGGTGGGTGCGACAACACGCTGTACCAGTGCCTGCCCCCCAGCTTGACTTGAGTAACTGGGAGCAGCCCGTGTGATGAGCCACCAGTGCAGGTCCCCACCGCACTCTGCTCTGCGAGAACAGGGTCAGTAAAATAAATGTTAAATACTACCGCTTCATTTTCAGACTCGCCTGAGTACTGTTATGGGAGCCAATGCTGGCCGCACCAGGCTTAAGGCAGGGTGCCAGTCTATCACAGGGCACATCTGAGATGGACTGGGACTGGCGTGAGGTGTTCAGAATTTAAGGGGGGCCAATGCAAGATGTGCCTCCGACTGTATTAACTATAGAAAAACTGGACGTCCTGTAATGGGATACTCGCTATGAAAGGCACTATATAAGACCACCAACATACTGATTTGTGGACCGCGATTAACTCCTGTTGTCCCTCAGCATGTAAAGGGATGATGTGCACGATGAAAGGCGCTATATAAAGCCGCAGGGTCACGCATCGGGCTTGCAGTGTGCTGATTGGCCACTCTGTAGGTTTACTGACTGCCTCACAGTCGCATACATAATCTGCTTATGAAATATTTGTCTTTCGTATACAATTGTGGCCTTTAGGGAGCATCTCAGCTTCGCCACAATAGTCCAGGGTTCAAATTTAACAATTTTTATTAAACAGGCTCTTCCATTAAAACGTCCACAACTGAGTTGTCATCCAACTTTCTGGGTGGGGGCCTGAAGATCTCCTTTTTAAGATGGACCCAGGGGTACAGTTGGCACATCAGTCCAGTGACCAGGACAAGCACTTCCTCCTGGCAGAGAAGTTCCACCCTAGCAGTACCCAAGGGACCCCCTACAGGGCTGCCCACCAGAATGTGGGTTTCCAAATGGGACCCTTACCAGAGGGGTGCTGCCACCTAGTGTACCGGAGGAACGAATGGCTTTGGGCAGGACCCTCTTTCTGTCCTTTTGCTCTAACGGCCTCCCAGCCAGGAAAGAAAGCTGCCACCCTTTATGGCCTGCCAGCCGGGTCACCCCCTCAACCCAAGCTGGGATGCCTGTGCTAGTTTACAACATTGCAGATCTTATTTCTACTTATTTATTGTTCGGTTCTGTCGCTTTTTATTGTCCCTTTTTGCTTTGACTGTGAGGCTTTATCAGTCTGGGAGAGGAATTTCTTGGGCTCTGCCAGGAGAGACGCTGAGAAGGTTCTTTGTTTGCAGGGAGATGAAGGCCGATTGGTTTTCTGTACCAAAACAAAATCACCTTAAAGTTATAAAAAGTGTCCGCACGCCCGAACTGTTGAAAAGCCCACAAGCGTACTGTGAACCCACTGGAGTACAAGCACCACTGATCTGCTCGGCCTGTGACTTCAGTTGGGACTTCACCTTCTACAGCAGGAGTCTGCCAGGTCAGTCCATGACATCATTATTCCAACCTGACTTTTCAACTGGCATTACCCATCTTGCTTTGGCACGCGGCAGCGGCCAGACCCTCTCTTTGGGATGAAGTTTCCGAGTCTCGTCTGAAAAGACCGACCAGTCACAGGCAAAGTGGCAACCAGAGAGAGATGTCCCCTTGATGTGAACCATTTAAACACTTGGGGTCCGTGAACAAAGAGCCATAATTCAAGGATCGGCAACCTCCGCTGATAAATCTTTTGCACGCTTTGTCAACTACAAGGTCGGGCTTACAGTACGTCCACAGAAGAGCCCAATGGCGACACGTCCACTCCTTCCTTTATAATCCCTGGCGAGCACCAAGGCCACCTGCAGCTAAGCCTGTTGAGGCCCGGCCAGTACACGGGTGGGAGACCACCTAGGAAAAGCTTGAGTTGCTGTTGGAAGAGGCGTTGGTGAGGCCAGCAGGGGGTCCGAGGGCAGTGATGGAGGACGCCGTGCTGTCCTTTGGATGAGACGTAAAACCTCTGTGGTCATAAAAGGCAGTCGGGTGTATCCCGATCCACAGCCTGGTCATCCTGGCCCCCTAATCAGCCCCGGTCTCTAATGGGTTTTATTAAGCGGACGTCATTACCAAAGTACGCATAAATGGAAACCGTGACTATCGACTGTTGTGTGTTTGGCTGTAGTAACAGCAGCAAGAAGAACCCTAAGCTAAGTTTCTTTTGTATACCTTTGGTTCGTAAAAATCAAGGAAAAGAAATCGAAGAAGGGCGGCACGATGGCGCAGTGGGTAGCGCTGCTGCCTCGCCGTAAGGAGACCCGGGTTCACTTCCCGGGTCCTCCCTGCGTGGAGTTTGCATGTTCTCCCCGTGTCTGCGTGGGTTTCCTCCCACAGTCCAAAGACATGCAGGTTAGGTGCAATGGCGATACTAAATTGTCCCTAGTGTGTGCTTGACGTGTGTGCCCTGCCCGGGATTTGTTTCCTGCCTTGTGCCCTGTGCTGAGTGTGAAAGGCTCCAGCAGACCCCCATGACCCTGTGTTGGGATATAGCGGGTTGGATAATGACTGACTGGCTAACTGTTTCTAGAACTTGATTGGAGTCCACCTATGACAACTCATTTAGAAAGTCACACACACACACACACACACGTGTATATAAGGTCCCACAATTCAGACTGCGTGTCAGGATGAAACTAAGCCATGAAGTCCAAGGAACTCTCTGTAGACCTCTGCGATGAAATTTGGGTGCAGCATAGATTAGGGTAAGGGGATTTCTAAAGGTTTCAGTGTTCCCAGGAGCACAGTTGCCTTAATAGTTGTGAAATAGAAGACATTTGCAACCAACCTATAGTTGGCTGACTGGGCAAGAAGGACCTTGGTCAAGGAGGTGATAAAGAACCCGATGTTCACTCAAAAACAGTTTCAAAGGTCTGCTGCTGACATGAGAGAACCTGTCAGACGGATGACCATCTCAAATATTGGGTGACGGTGGCGCAGTGGGTAGCACTGCTGCCTCGCAGTTAGGAGACCCGGGTCCGCTTCCCGGGTCCTCCCTGCGTGGCGTTTGCATGTTCTTCCCCGTGTCTGGTGCATTGGTGATCCTAAATTGTCCCTAGTGTGTGCTGGTGTGTGTGTGCCCTGCGGTGGGCTGGCACCCTGCCCAGGGTTTGTTTCCTGCCTTGTGCCCTGTGTTGGCTGGGATTGGCTCCAGCAGACCCCCGTGACCCGATAGTTAGAATATAGCGGGTTGGATAATGGATAGATGGATGGATGGAAACCGAAGAACTAATGGAAAGGCGATGGAAAGCTTGGCTAAAAGCTATCGATCAGAAAAACGCGAACGACCATACTGTCAGGAAGCGGCACGTTGTGTGCTCTGAGTATTTCCTTACCGGTAGGTTAGATCCACACAAATGTACTTTTATAAACTGCAGTTTTAAATATATTTACTGCGCTTATCTTTCGGGAATGCTATGCTAAGTAAAAAACGTGGCGGTGATTACTGACAGCCTCAAAAGCTGCTATCTGGTGTGCAGTTATAACACACATACGTACGTACACACGAGTGCCTTCCAAAACAGGGATATAGACGTGACATACGTAATGATGACGTTACAAACATCCTGTACTCCATGGTGAGTTTTTATCTGTAATGTTTTGGCACGTCTTTAAGTAAATCCTTTTTGAAAAGATTATTTGTATTATCGAAAGGGTTTCTTTGAATTAAATACGAAGTATTTGCTTTCAATTCCAAATCGGCAAATTCTCTTGTAACTCAGCAAAGCACCTTTTTGACAGGAGCACCAGCAGCCCAGACCGGGTTCCTAACTTCAAACTAGGCTGTGCTGATGGTTCACAAACACCGATACTTAGTAGTCAACGTGCGGCATCTTCGACATTTCCCTGGTAAAATGGCCGCTGTGACGTAATACGCATGTAACTTAATAGAACCAATTGGCTCTCCCTCACTCACTTACGACTTCACCACCTAACAGCCAATGTGTGCTGAGCCGACTGATGCAAAAATGGCCGCCATCACTTCTTCCCAGTGGACGCTACACATTAGTGGGGGATGAAGTGGCTCCCCACTCACTGAAGCACTTCGAGTAGCGAGAAAAGTGCTATAGAAATGTAATGAATTGTCTCCTTATTATATAAAAAAATCCTGGAACGAGACGTCATTTTTTCAGAGAGATACTTTCACGTCCTGCGAGACGAGACTTTGTGCCAAGAGATTTAAGCACGCCCGGGGCCGGAAATAAAAGACAAAGAGTAGATGACAAAGTAGAATGTCGCACAGAATTCAAAAACGCTGATGTGATACACATGTAGGGCAGGTTAGAGATAATGGAAGTACGAAAATTCAAAAGTCTCAAAAAACTGACAGTAAAGATCGCATTAGCGTAAACAAACGGAAATTATTACTCGGTGAAATAACAGAACAGCAAAATGAGATCGAATATATTGTTCGGATTTAAACTTTAAGTCGGAGACATGTAGATCGTCTAATTCGTGTTGCCATCAGGGAAGAGTAGCGTTTCTTCCCAATGAAGAGGCGTATCCACGAGAATTTAAAGATTTGTTGTTTGGTAAAAGTGAAATCCACATACGCGAGTGGCAGAGACATGAAATGGCTGGCATGCAGTACATGCCGGGTGGGGGGGGGGGGTTGGCAAGTGAAGCGAGCAGGGGGCCCCCCTAGTTAATATTAAAATGAAACTGTGCTCTTGCCCGGGCTGCAAGTTCTGCTAAAAACAGCAGGACCTGCACTGTCTGATGAACACTAATTAAAGACAGTTTGGCATTCGTGGCAGAGCGACGGGCACTGAGTAGGCTACTGTCAGTCACGGAGGATCCACTGAACAGGATCATCTCCAGACAGAGGAGCAGCTTCAGCTTCAGTGACAGACCGCGGTCACCGTCCTGCTCCACTGACAGACTGAGGAGACCCCACACTATGCGACTCTTCAGTTCCACCCGGGGGGTAAACGTTAACATTATACAAAGTTATTGTCTGTTTTACCTGCATTTTTATCACTCTTTAATATTTTTTTTTATCAACATGCTGAATTAATAAAGTATCTATCTATCTAAAGAAAATCAAAGTCTCGGACGCAGTGATCTTTCAGAAGATGTTTATTAGAACAGAAAAGCTCGACACGGCCCCACGCTTGCGCCGTACCCGTGTGTAGATATAAACGGTCACATTATAAATAAGCTATACATCTGTAAAATAAATAATTCACTTTTGAAGTCACTTGGTGTTCAAAAAGCTTGTGCCTCTTCACGACTTGTTTCATCAAATCCATGTGCTAAGGATCATGCAAAATGATTGGTCTCTCGCTATCGGCGTCACCTGACAGTGCGCGGCAGTATCCGTGGTCACATCTCGGTCTCGGCAAGCAGACTGTCACCCAGGCCGGAGGTCATCAGAACCATCTGTGAGCTGGAATCTGGGGGAATAAAAAAAAAAAAATATATATATATATATTTACGTTAGTGAAGGAAGGGGCGTTCAAGCTGGGGATGGCGTCAGCAGGTGCAGCTCCTTTAGTACGACACCGCCTGGCACTGCCCTAGGAGTCCTCCACTGGTGCAGACAGCCCTGAACTGAATGGCAGGGCACTTTAGTGTGCCGTTTGGCCCGAGGAGCCACCTGACCTCATGAATGATCCTCTGTGTAGAACTGGCATCAGGCCACTGCTGTGCCAACTTGAACTCCCTGCTTATGAGGAGCGGCAACTGAGGGTGTCCTGTCTGAGTCAGAGGCTGGCGATCGCCACGTTATAACCGCCAGGGAGAGGGAGCGAAAAAAAGCAAAACATTTGGCCCTTTATTTTTCATAAACTCTGCAAGTAAAACTGAACATCCTTGGTTTTGTATTTAAGTAGCCGGCCATTTAATCCAAACTCCGGGTCGCAGAACTGGAGCCATGAATGGCCGTCTTTACATTTCTGAACGTCTCTGTCGGCAAAAACCCAAACGCTTACTCGGATCCTCAGGCCCTGCACTGCTTTCTGTTCCTGTCTGTGCGCAAACTGCAAACGTACAAATGGACCTTCCTTTAAGTCTTGTCGCTTCTTATTATCATTTATTTATTCACACTTGACAGTCTTTACTCAATCAGTTCATCCTTTACAATAAATAATAAAAATGATTTTGCTACTGTATATACAGTCGGCTAACGTGTTTTAATACTCGGTGCTATTTTAACATTTTTATGCACATAGAGTATACGTTGAATATCTTTGTTAAGTGAGCTTTAATTTATGATAAGGTGCTTTATAAATAAAACTTAACAATAATATCCAAGCAGCATGAGACACAAGACAAGTAACCAACCCTGGACTGAGTCCCATTGTGTGACTGGACATACCAGTATCACCACTGTATGACAGGGCATACCAGTATCACCATTGTGTGACTGGACATACCAGTATCACCATTGTGTGACTGGACATACCAGTATCATTATTGTGTAACAGGACATACCAGTATCACCATTGTATGACAGGACATACCAGTATCATTATTGTGTGACTGGACATACCAGTATCACCATTCTGTGACAGGAGATACCAGTATTATTATTGTGTAACAGGACATACCAGTATCACCATTGTATGATAGGACATACCAGTATCATTATTGTGTGACTGGACATACCAGTATCACCAATGTGTGACTGGACATACCAGTATCATTATTGTATGACAGGACATACCAGTATCACCATTGTGTGACTGGACATACCAGTATCACCATTGTATGATAGGACATACCAGTATCATTATTGTGTAACAGGACATACCAGTATCACCATTGTGTAACAGGACATACCAGTATCATTATTGTATAATAGGACATACCAGTATCACCATTGTATGATAGGACATACCAGTATCATTATTGTGTAACAGGACATACCAGTATCACCATTGTGTGACTGGACATACCAGTATCACCATCCTGTGACAGGAGATACCAGTATTATTATTGTGTGACTGGACATACCAGTATCACCATTGTGTGACTGGACATACCAGTATCATTATTGTATAATAGGACATACCAGTATCATTATTGTATGACAGGACATACCAGTATCACCATTGTGTGACAGGACATACCAGTATCACCATTCTGTGACAGGAGATACCAGTATTATTATTGTGTAACAGGACATACCAGTATCACCATTGTATGATAGGACATACCAGTATCATTATTGTGTGACAGGAGATACCAGTATCACCATTGTGTAACAGGACATACCAGTATCATTATTGTATGATAGGACATACCAGTATCACCATTGTATGACAGGACAGACTTGTGAATGCAGCCACCAATACAGCACATGGTCATCTTTAAGATGTGGGTGAAAAACGTGAGTACCCCCAGAAAAAAGTCGCTGACGTGGCTAAAGAAATTGGTAAGTGCGCTGCTGCAATAAAATTCGATGTGTCTGAGAAACTGATGTGAGATTGGAGGAGGTGAGAAGATGTAAAAAAAATATTTAAGTGTTGCATTTTTGAAAGGGCGTACAAGTCGGGGTCTGATTTTATGATCGATTTTTTCGGATTTCAAGACCCGACTTATACGCGAGTATATACGGTAATTGCCTGTTTAAAGGTTTAGCGTCTGCCTGTTTTCTTAACCTGCCATAAAATGGCAATGAGGTGCAAATGACAAAGGACCCACCAGCTCTCCAGCTAACGTGCTTCCATTTAAAACTACTGAATGCATCATGAAGTACCTGTGCGATAATAAATGAGACAACAAGGACCAAGAGGTACAAATCAGTCCCAGACCACAAAACATATGAATGATGCTCTGTGAAAACAAAAACTCCGAAATGTAATAAAGATTTGACTGGGAAGAATTACAACACTAAAAAGCCACATCACGAAACGCAAGTTTCATTAGCAGCAAGGCTTAGATTCCAATTACAAAACTGGTTGGAATGAAAACCTGTACCCACTGTGGACCTCCAGGACCCCGAAGCCCCCTGCTGTAAAGTATTCATGTGGCACCAGCTCAGTTTGGCAGCACATTATGGGCTGTCAGAAACAGGGATGAGCTTGAAATATTTTGGAAACGTGAACATGTGTTGAAAAGTCGTCATGATGCGATTTATGGTCATGTAATCCGACATACTCGGGCGACAAGATAAGCAACTACAGTTACGTCTGAGACCCCCTCTGACCACAAATCTTGTAATACGCCACAATATTATTAATTCTTGTTTTTTTTGGTTTGTATTAGTCGAGCTCCCTTGTGTTATCAGATAAAAAAGTAAAAATTAGGCAACAAAAAGCAATAGTTGATCAAAGGTGGAAGTCAAATTGGCCACATTTTCATGTAACTAACTGTATAGTATGTGGACATTTTTAAACTGAGTGGCTTAAACATCTTTTAAGGGGTTAATACGTAGAGCCGTTCAAGTTGCTTCAATGTCAGGGGATTTAAAAGACTGCTAGGGTTTTCTGTCAACAGGCCTTTTTATATTTTCAGTCATGCATTCAAATGAAACATAAATGCGGTCTTCTCGCGCATGAGCAGCTGGGGGGAGACAGGGTTTGTGCACAGACTGCTGGCCTCTTAGCTTACTGCTCTGCGATCGCCATGTTGTCTTCTCTCTGCCCGCGCTGTTGCCCTGCGCCTCTCCATCCTTGTCCTCTTCCTCCTCCCCTTCTGAGAGCAGGTCTGAAATCTGCTGTTGCAGGTCAGTGCTGATGTTGTTCTCTGCCAGGATCAGCATACGCAGGCACGTCGGGTAGTTCTCTACCATGTCGAGGAAGATCTATAGGAGGTTACAGAGGATTCAGATAAAACATCTCATTCACACGTATACTGTATATTATTTTTTTTAATCTAAGACCCAGAGATGGCGAGTAGAACTCTAGTGTCTAGCTGGTCACTCAATGACAAAATGCCACTCCCATGAACAAATATCAGCACAATACTGTAAAAAAGCTGGCAGCTGCAGTCATCTGTGCGGAAGAAGGCCTTTTAATAATTGACAGGAACACCATTTCTGAAAAGAAAAAGCCCTCGGTGGATAAAACATAAGGTGGACCTACGCACCTCTCCTAAACATGAGCCACTGGAGCCTGACCACAAAGAAAACAAGAGCCACGTTCACCTAACATATGGCCAGCGCACCTTTGCTGTTTAGGAGTGTCAGTAATGAACTAGAAGTGGTGCTAATCAGAACGGTGGGAGACTCTCAAGCAGATCAGGGCTCCCAGAGTGCTTTGGGTCACCTTCTTACAGACTACTGACCTGTGCGGACTGGTTGGTTAGGCCCGTTCCTTCTAAATCTAAAACTTCCAGCGTTCGGCTTGAAGCCACTGCGACTGCCAGCATTCCTGCAATTTGATCACCTGAAAAAGTAAGGAGAAGGTTAGTGGGCAAAGGGCTGGTGAGGGCTAACAGATGAGTGATTCAAGTAATCTCTCTCAGTGAACCACAGACCCCTTAAGACACTACCAGCATACTTCTCACTCTGGTATTCGTCATGAGTGCAGTTTTTGAAAATGAACTCTCAGTGGGTATTGCAGCTGCTGCCCTCTACTAACTCGGCAATCCTCACACTGCTTTACCGGCATTACGGTCACTTGTGATGCACCAATAAAAAAAAAATATTCACCCCCTCGGACGTTTTCACATTTTAATTTTGTACAACATGGAATCAAAGTGGATTGAACTTGCCTTTTTTTGACACGGACTGATCAACAGAAAAAGACTCCTTAATGTCAAAGTGAAAAACAGATCTCTGAAACATGGTCGAAATTGTAAATTACTTACAAATACAAAACACAAAATAACTGATCACGCAAGTATTCACCCCTTCGAGTCACTATTTAGTAAATGTACGCCGTGACAGCCTCAAGTCTGTGTGCACAGGTCTCTCCATTTCAGTCAGTCATTTTCCAACCTTTTATATCCTAACACAGGGTCCCGGGGGTCTGCTGGAGCCAATCCCAGCCAGCAAAGGGCGCAAGGCAGGAGCAAATCCCGGGCAGGGCGCCAGCCCACCGCAGGGCACACACCCACAATTTAGGGACAAGTTAGGATCGCCAATGCACCTAACCTGCATGTCTTCGGACTGTGGGAGGAAACCCACGCAGACACGGGGAGCAAATCCAGGTCTCATTACTGCTACCACTGCGCCACCGTGCCACCCTCTCTGTTTCAGTCCGCTCTAAAAGTTTTCTCCACTCTTATTTGCAAACCTGCTGAGGTGTCATGGTGATTGTGAACAGCCTTTATAAAGTCCAGCCACAAACTCTCAATTGGATTGAGATCTGAACTCTGTTAGCCACCGACTTAACATGTGGGCCCCAGCATGTCACTTAACCTGGTAAAACTCATACCGTTAAAAGGTGGAAACAACTGCGCCATAACGCCATGCGCCATGAAGGTATTCATTGTACAACAATCAAAATGGTGTCAAAGGGTTACTGCTTTAATCATGGTTTTGTTTTCACAGCAATCTAAGCCATTGGCTTAACTTGCCAACTTAACTCATTCAAATAATGAAGAAGCACAACACCTGTGGTGATGACCGCATTGAAATCACACAAATGCTGGTTCACTTCTCATCCCTGACTCACTGTCTGACCTTGGCACTCCATCTGCCACTGCTGAAATTGTACACTCCCACTATGCACTCGGCTAGAGACACTTGTGCTTTTAAGATGTGAAGCATGGAGTTTCAGCTCGACATGTGCTTTTATCCCACCCTCCGTGCCCACGCCAATTCCACACAAGTTGACATGACACTCTGTGCCTGCTCCACAGCATGCAGATTCTGTGCAGGGATGTCGATTTGTGTAATTTATTCAAGACATTTTTTTTTTAAAAGCTTTCATTTAAATAATTTAGTAGACTTTATAAGAGTTTCCGTAAACTAGAGCTTGGCACGATTTGTCATTAAAGGCATGCTTTGTGTCCTGTCCTGATGAGTTACAGATACTGAATTTCAGCACCTGGATCATATGAATAACCCAGAAGTAGTCAAGTAACTAAAAGCCTTTACAGGAAGGGTGCTGTGTGGTTACAGCAGTTTGCTAAAGCAAACAAGATTTAGATTTAAACAAAATACAAAGGGGAGCGAAAGCAGACATGATTTAGATTTTCACAAAATGCAAAGGCGAGTGATTTTGATAAAGCCTTCCAGCTATTTCTAAAAGGAGGACATATACGCCCACCAACAGGGGTTGTCACATTTCAATGAACTTTTCCATAAATCTTAGAGTAGTTCCACTCTACATCTATCAAAAACAAAAAAATGCCGTCATCCTAAACTGAATTAAGCAAGTTGGAAGGATAGACATGCACTACGAGTCAAAAGTCTAGACACACCCAGAAATCTTCATTTTGTGGATAGAAATTGATACCTGTTTAATCAAGATTCCAATAAATTGATTTTAAAATACAGCCAAGGCCTCATTTTCAGCAGGCATTCATTCAATGGCCTAATGGTCAACTCCCTTAGCTTATCCTAATTAGTCATGTAGAAAATGTACAGTCGCCCTTCCGAATCGCGGGTTTATGATTTGTGGATCAGCCAATCGGCAGGTTTGTGAGTAATTATTAAACTGAAATTATTTTGCAAGTAGTAAACAGGAAGGATGTCACTCCCACAATGCTATGCATTTGACTTAAAGACAGGACTCTCAGCTACTGAACTTGGGGGAGACTGACCTTCAAGCCAAACACACAGCATTGTGGCTATGGCATCTTTCCTGTTTACTATGAATGGCAACTTTCCAGGAAGTAACTTAATATTTTTAGCAAAACAATGCACACATTTTGCATGTTTTCACCAGAAGAATGGGTATCACATAAATGGATTGTGCGACATGACTTACATGAGAATATTTTTCTTTTTCCTATGGACGTTTTTCACATTGTTTGCCGTTATCCACAATTAGTAACCGCTGGGTGCTGCCGAGTTTAAATATTTAAGATGTACATTCTCTGCAAAAACATGACATTAAAATTTTTTCTTGCCCACCTCTACAAACTATATGGAGTAAGTAATGTTAAAAAATATATTGCTTTTGGGTGGAAAATTCCATAAATGAGTCGACAGTAAGGTATATCAATAAAAAAAAAAAAAAGAGCAGGAAATCCGTGAGCCATTGCTGCTGCTGCACCAGCAGGCCCGAAGACACCGCATGTTCATATTGAAGTACAGTAAAGGGCACGGCACAGTAATTACATATTGTTTTACTTTTTTTGTGTCCTATATATAACTGTAGTGTATTGTGCAGAACAAGGGTTCTCAACGTCGGTCCTGGGGACCCCCTGTGGCTGTGAGTTTTTGTTCCAACCAACTTCTGTTTTTAATTTGAATTCTGGGCTAATTAAGTGAACTGTTATTTCCCAGATTCTGTGTTTTGGGAACAATATAGAAATTAGAAAAATAGGTTTGGTTTTATATATATATATATATATATATATATTATATATATATTGTGATGGCTGCTCTATATAGCGCCTGACCCGGCACAGACCACGCAAAGGCACGTGTAAAATCAACAGGCTTTATTTTTTTCTTCACCCGTGGGCGCACATCTTCCCCATGTCCCACAGGCCCAAAAGCATACAACACTGTCTTACAACTCTCCCTGGCACCTCCACTCCTCCCAGGCAACCTCGTCCTTTACCTCCCGATTCTGACCTCGAATGAAGGGAGGTTGGCCCGCTTTATAGCCCACCCGGAAGTGCTCCAGGTGCCTGACCAGCTGGTCTTAATTGCACCTCAGGGTGGGGCTGGTAAGTCGTCCATTGTGGTGGCTGGCTCTCCACAGCACCCCCTAGCGGCCACCCCATCTCCCAACTGGGCTGTGGTGGACTCCATGTCCCATGGAGCCACGGGGGAGACTGAGGAAGGACCCGCGGCCAGGGAGGCTGCTCCCAGGCGCCCCGGGGGAGGCATTGCACTGTCCATGGTGGCTCCCCTGGGACGTATGCAGCAGAGGCGTCCCGGCCGGGCATGGGACCTGGCTGTCCGTCACAATATATATATATATATATATATATATA
>JANRMT010062824.1:15060670-15116549 GCA_026402145.1 Polypterus bichir lapradei | reverse complement strand
AGAATAAGAAATCAGGAAGGGGGCAAATAGTTTTTCACACCACTGTAGATGAATCTTCTTAATGGTTGTTTACATTTGGTTTTGTCTTGTCATTGGGCATCACTGTGCTATTAAAAATGTTGTCCGTTATTACAGTTTTAGGTCATTTTTAATCTTGCTGGTTCAGTTGTCACCTGCAACTGACTGTGTGACCTTGATCAAGTCACTTAACCTGCCTGTAAACAGTTGTCCTGCATGTCTGTACTTATAAAGTGTTTTGGGATGGTGCTCGCTATAGAAAGGTGCTATATAAAGCAACAGATTGTTTGTTTGAAGATATAGTTGTCTATTAAAATGTGTTATATAAAGTGTGTCTGACTCTTGTCTTTCACCCATTAGAGCATTTGAAATATTATGATGGGTGCAGGCCATCCAGCCCAACAAGCATGCCTGTTCTATTCACCTCAATTGTCCAAAACAACTCTTTTTTGGACTTCCTCTAGAGCTGTTATGTCTTTGCTTGAAGTATGGAAATCAAAACTTCACAGTTCTGCAGATGAGTCTTCACTAGTGTTTTATATTACTTATAACCTCTCTAGTCTTATACTCGATACATCGTGCTACTGTATGTAAACTAACATCCTATTAGCTTTCTTGATTGTTTCTGCACACTGATTGTTTGTTAGTACCAGGAGGTCTCCAATTCTGTTGCTCATTGTTTTACAAAAAAGCAATTACTGTAGTGGTAAAAACCAAAGATAGACAAGAAGGAGACCAGAAATTAAAGTGAAATCTGGAAAGGTCTATTTTATATAGTGTCTTTCACATAGCACACTACAATTCACATTACAGGACAAAGGTCAAAGACCTGTCAAAAAAAAAATGGAAAATTAAATGAGACACACAGAGAGGTGGAATTCACTTACCTAGGGGATTGTAGTCCAGGTTTAAAACTCTGAGCTGGGAACTGTGGGCAACTGCAATGGCTAAGCGAGCCCAACCTTTACAAGTGACAGCAGGATTTGCACTTAGGGTCAGTTCCTTCAATCCTGTTTGGGGGAAAAAAAAAATGCTGGTACTTACCCTTTTCATTATATACATAAGCAAAAATAAACACAACAAAAATGAAGAGAATGGGAACTGCATATTAAAAGTGAAATGATCTCAATCAGTGTTTGCCAGTATAATTGCTCTTCGGCAGAATTTGCTGGGTTGGCCAGTCCTGGACAAATTAGCAGTAGTTTGAAATCTGCACCACTTGTAGATGACTTTCCTTCCAGTGGAATGATTAATTTCAAATAATTTGGCACTCTGTTTAAATGCCTTGCCAGATTCATAGGTGTCCACAGTCTTCTTTCTAAAGGGCCTTAGTGAGCTCTTTATATCTTGGCATGATGATACCACACACATCAATAGCAAAGAGGACACTAGACCCTCAATATCTGCAATTTAACTAAGACAGGATCCTCCTGCAGACTCCCTACGGAGGTTCTAATCATTGGAACCTCATTTGGAACAACTGACTCTAATTTGATGAATCTGAATTGGTGACAAATGTACATTTTTTTTAATTAAGATTATGAGAATAAATACACTGTGTCAATTCTGTGTGTCATTTGTTTAGGTATTCCACCTTTATTTGTTGGCACTGCAGGCATGAACGTCTAATGTTTCCTTGTTGAAATTGTCAGCAATTTCCATGGGGTGTACTTACTTTTTCACATGACTGTACTTCACCCTTTGTTTACCAATCTCTGACTGTAGTTGCTATGATGGACACTATATAAAAATAACATTAATTACTTAACCAAAATGTTAGACTTCTTTTTAGGGTGCTTTGTAGTAGTGTACAATATAAAGGGCAAAATATCAAAACTGACTGGTTAAAGCTTTGCTTGCAGTTAAAGGCAAAGATCAGACAGTTTTATATACAGGTCATGTCGAAATTAAATAGCCACAGCATGCAAGATTAACATGAACAGAAGTATCATGGATGCATTTTTAACCAAATTTTTTTTTCCTCCAAGAATTCCTTAAGTAGTTCACTGAGTGTCACACTGTGAGTCTTTGGTGTTGATTGAACTGCCAACCTCATGTTACAGTCCACAAGACTACACTGCCTGCTACTGCCCCTTACTAGCTTTCCAGTTGACTAAGAAATTGAGGCCTGCTAGTGTTGCCTCATCTCCAAATCTGCCTACCAAGGTATTGCATGTTTTCCCTCCTAGTGTAACTTCCACAAGAATCCACATGATCCTGGCCTGAGACATGGAACCACAGTCAGTGCCCCATGGCATTCTGCCTCCCAGTCTAACTATCGAGCAGTTATACATTTCCCCTCACCTAAAAAGGCATCACACAGAGTGATCTTGGATTGCACTCCAATACTCAGTCAAACTACAAGTGTACACAGTTCCATGATCTTAGACACCGAACCACTGTGTGTGCCCTGAGGTGGCACCCTTGTTTAGGCTGACTACCAGGAAAATGCCATGCTTCCCTGGCAAATGAGACCAGTTCAAGTCTGCTGTCTGTTCTGTTTGTGACAGAAAGCCCACTCAGTGCATTTCATGGTGGGTTAATCCTCTCCAGCCATGTATACTGTTTATTTACGTCTATCTATGGATTAGAGAGTGACATATAGTTACATCTATTGATGCATTCTTTCTAGTGGTCATTGTTATCACCCACAGTTCATGCATGAGATAAGTGATTACACACGCAGTTCAGGTACAAGCAAAAATGGCCTCTCTGCAAATAGTTTATCCCATTGACCAAATCGACAGAGGGGACCATTTCTGCCTCTAAGTGCTCTGATTGGAGATAATTTGCAGGGTCTCTCATCTGTGTGGATTCTGAAAGTCTCCTTTTGTTCTTGAGTGTTTTTCCCTGCTGGTTCAATGACATACAGTCAGGATGAATGAATTCATTTATTTCTAAACGAATTAGTGCTGTAAATCCTGTGAAGCACAGTAAATATAGAATATTGTGACTAGCTTCCACTGTGTGCTATTCCTCTACTGTTCCATATCAAATGGTGGGCACATAATTTCAAGACTCCCAGTTCACTGGAGGCATCACTCATACCTTTCACTGAGAACAGGCAGCAATTAAACTGTAGATTTAGTGTTTATACATGTGATTCCTTCACACGTAGCCAGTAGCATTTCGAGTCATCCCTGAATGCTTTCATTCATAACGAAAAAATATAAGAAGGTGACACCTCTGTTTAAACATAGTGGGCACTGTAATTTAAAACACATTTGTGTTTCCTCGTCTGTGTGGCTTTAATGATATTGTGGGTCTGGCTAAGAATAACCTGATTTGTCCACTTATTATGTGCCACATCATGCTAAAATTATGTCACAGCTGATTTGAAACTGGGTGACAATGAAAACAAAAATGTCTCTCTGGTCAAACATGATTCAGTTAATGACATCACACAAACCTTGGATGACATGTGACATACTGCATCAGTAGCTGCATATGTCTAACACTGGACTGAGGCCTACTTGGCACAGCTATAATTACTGCTCAAAAGCATAATGTTTTATTTTGACCATAAATAGTTTGTAACTCCACTGTATGCTGGTGCATGTTGCTGTGGAAATGGTTACACTGAATTCATGTTAAAACATTTCTTCAAAGTCAAAGTATGATATGCTGTCCACACCAATTAATGTGGCAGAAGAGAACTGGATGTAACATATTTGGTTGATGTACTCTATCATACACCTGTCCTAAAATGTTATAATTATTTTGGTGAGCCCTTTTTTCATATTTTCAGCAATTATATTCAGTAGTTTTTTCTCAGATTTTTCCACAAGGTTTTGTGTGTTGGGAGCATGGCTGAACATCAGGTAAGCAAAACTGTGTCTTCTATTCCATTAACTGAAGTTGATCAAGGGCGCTGGAGAGTGGCAATGTTGGTTGAACATGTAAGAATTTCACTGTGCTCTGTACATATGACAATACCATGGCTACTACCAATACTACTACTATTTCAGCCTGCACAAGATACATCAAAGTGAGTGTGTCTGTTTTTGAAAAGATAATAGACCCATTGTTCCATTTTTATGGACCTGGAATTTTCATTTTGCAGGTGCATGGAGCCATTGGGCATAATTTTCTCACAACCTAATTTTACTGTTTTTGTGTCTTCAAGACCCAGAACCGCCACTGACTGTCATCACATGGAGTGGGGAGTCCCCCTTGGAGAATCACTGCTGATCACCATCCCTAACTGCACTAAGACAATCAGTTGTAGGTGTTGAGTGTTACCCCTTAGAGATTCACTGATGCTGACCGTACCTGACCAATATACATCATCTTCTTTTGGCTGCTCCCATTAGGGGTTGCCACAGCAGATCATCTTTTTCCATCTCTTCCTGTCCAAATCACCTGCATGTCTTCTCTCACCACATCCATAAACCTTCTCTTAGGCTTTCCTCTTTTCCTCTTGTGTGGTTTTCTAGCTTTTTGGTCAATGCCACCGTCTCCAACCCATATAACATAGCTGGTCTCACTACCGTCTTGTAGAACTTCCCTTTTACTCTTGCTGATACCCGTCTGTCACTAATTACTCCTGACACTCTTCTCTACCCATTCCACCCTGCCTGCACTCTCTTTTTCACTTCTCTTCCACAATCCCCGTTTCCCTGAATTGTTGATCCCAAGTATTTAAACTCATCCACCTTCACCAACTCTACTCCCTGCATCCTCACCATTCCTGTGACCTCCCTCTCATTCACACACATGTATTCTGTCTTGTTCTTACTGACCTTCATTCCTCTCCTCTCTAGAGCATATCTCCACCTCTCCAGGGTCTCCTCAACCTGCTCCCTACTCTCGCTACAGATCACAATGTCCTCAGCAAGCATCATAGTCCATGGGGACTCCTGTCTAATCTTGTCTGTTAACCTCTCCATCACCTTTGCAAATAAGAGAGGGCTCAGATCCAATCCCTGCAGACCTCACCACTGTCACACTTCCCTCATGCATATCCTGTACAACTCTTACATATTTCTCTGCCACTCCCAACTTCCTCATACGATTCCACAAATTCTCTCGAGGAACCCTGTCATATGCTTTCTCCAGGTCCACAAAGACACAATGTAACTCCTTCTGACCTTCTCTATACTTCTCCCTCAATGCCCTCAGAGCAAACATCACATCTGTGGTGCTCTTTCCTGGCATGAAACCATACTGCTGCTCAGTAATCTTCACTTTCCTTCTTAACCCTAGCTTCAACTATTCTGTTCCAGAACTTCAAACTGTGGCTCATCAATTTTATTCCCTTGTAGTTATTACAACTCTGCACATCCCCCTTATTCTTAAAAATCGGTACCAGTACACTTCTTCTCCACTCCTCAGGTATCCTCTCACTTTCCAAGATTCCATTAAACAATCTGGTTAAAAACTCCACTGCCATCTCTCCTAAACACCTCCATACTTCTACAGGTATGTCATCTGGACCAACAGCCTTTCCATTCTTCATCCTCTTCATAGCTGTCCTTACTTCCTCCTTGCTAATCCGTTACACTTCCTCATTCACTATCGCCATGTCATCTAACATTCTTTCTCTGAAAGTACTCTTTCCATCTTCTCAACACACTCTTCTCACTTGTGCGTATGCTTCCATCTTTATCCTTTATCACCCTAACCTGCTGCACATCTTTCCCAGCTTGGCCCCTCTGTCTAGCCAATCCGTACAGGTCCTTTTCTCCCTTCTTAGTGTTCAATCTCTCACACAGCTCAACATGCGTCTTTGCTTTAGCCTTCACCACATCTCTCTTCACCTTGTGCCTTATCTCCTTGTACTCTTGTCTACTTTCTGCATCTCTGACTATCCAACTTCTTCGCCAACCTCTTCCTCTGTATACTCTCCTGTACTTCCCCATTTCACCAACAGTTTTCCTTTTCCTCCTTCCTCTGTCCAGATGTCACGCCAGCCACCCTTCTTGCTGTCACTCTTACTACTTCTGCTGTAGTCGCCCAGCTGTCTGGTGACTCTTCACTGCCACCCAGTGCCTGTCTTACCCCTTCCCTGAATTCAGCCTTGTAGTCTTCCTTTTTCAACTTCCACCATTTTATCCTTGGCTCTGCCCTCACTCTCCTCCTCTTCTTTATCTCCAACGTCATCCTACAGACCATCATCCTATGCTGCCTAACTACAATTTCCTCTGCCACCACTTTGCAGTCTTCAGTCTCCTTCAGATTGACTCTTCTGCATAGGATATAATCTATCTGTGTGCATCTCCCCCATTCTTGTACGTCACCCTATGTTCCTCCCTCTTCTTAAGATACGTATTCACCACAGCCATGTCCATCCTTTCCGCAAAATCCAATATCATCTGACCTTCTTCATTCCTCTCCTTGAAACCCATCACCTCTTCATCCCCTTTGTTTCCTTCACCAACAAGTCCATTGAAATATGCTCCAATCACCACTCACTGTCCCCTGGGTACACTGTCCATCACTTCATCCAACTCACTCCAGAAATCTTCTTTCTCATCCATTGTACACCCAACCTGCAGGCCATATGCACTAACAGCACCTTCAATTTCCAGCTTCATAATCATCACTCTGTCTGACACTCTTTTCACCTCCAAAACACTCTTGACATACTGTTCCTTCAGAATAACCACTACCCCATTTCTCCTCCCATCCATACCACGATAGAACAATTTGAATCCACCTCCAATCCAAGTGGCCTTACTCTCCTTACATTTAGTCTCTTGCACACACAATATATAAACCTTCCTTCTCTCCATCACATCAGCTAACTCTCTCCCCTTACCAGTCATACTGCCAACTTTCAAAGTTCCTGTCCTCAGTTCCATTTTCTTTGCTTTCCTCCTCTCCTCCTGCCTCCAGAGACGTACCTGATGTGAGACGTACTCCCTGATCAATAGTGTTTGCTTAAACTGCCCACTATGACAAATCACAAGACACTCTGCAACCCAAGTGTGAACCTTTTCCATTGTGTACTATTGTGAATCACAAAATCCAGAGACCACACTACCTGCTTTAGAGAGTTCCTTTCTAATTATCATTACATTCTATATTTTTAAGATATTGAATTCCAGATTGTGGAATCAAATTCAGCTAGTGAACAGGCAATCTTATGCTTTACAGTCCAGTTCCTTAGCTACAATGCCACAATGTATGTCTACTCTATATTTAAATTTATTTAAATCAGCAATAATGTGCATCCAATTACAGATGTGGCAAAATTGTTTCTGTATTTCTACAATTGGAGCATTAGCAGGTAGCTCTGAGACACACACTGATTAAATCCCTGCCCTTCTGTGTACAGTAGAGTCCAGCACATTAGCCAAAAAGCAGCACTGACATCTCATGGCCACCATTAAATCACCAATATCATTCTGTAACATTTTTCTGTTCCTTGTGTGACTACAATAAATGTGCACAAACTTGTAGCAAGAGCTTAATAGTTTGACAGTGTTTTTTTTCTCATTTTTTGATTGTGGAAACTGCATAAATTTTTTTTTTAATGAACACTGCCATTTTTAAACAGTGCATTTGCCAACAGTCTTGCATGACACCTGACTGGCACGCTGCCTGAGCCTTACCTTTCTCCTTTCCTTTCACCTGAAAAGCACAATCTTGAATGTGCCCAGCTACAGCTCCAAACATTATGTCAGTTCATGTCAGAATTCTCCCCAAATGGCCTTGCAGTGTTAAATTCTGCTACATACTTCTAAAATTGTTATTTTTATACTGTATTGAGAATTTGTTCTGTGTATTGTATTGTATTGTATTGACTCCCTTCTTTTTGACACCCACTGCATGCCCAACCTACCTGGAAAGGGGTCTCTCTTTGAACTGCCTTTCCCAAGGTTTCTTTCATTTTTTCCCTACAAGGGTTTTTTTTGGGAGTTTTTTTTTTTTTTGTCTTCTTCGAGAGTTAAGGCTGGGGGGCTGTCAAGAGGCAGGGTCTGTTAAAGCCCATTGCGGCACTTCTTGTGTGATTTTGGGCTATACAAAAATAAATTGTATTGTGTATTGTATTGCAATCTTACTTTCTGAATGACCCAATATGTCAAAACTGCCAATGTTTGTTCTAATGTTGTCAAGGGAAGCGCTTGTAGTAGAACCAGTTTTCTATTATTCAGTAAATACTGGTAGGTCAACTGAAGACCTGGTCCAATTTCCAAGTCTGGCAAAATTTAATCTTTGAAAAGGGGAAAGCTTTTATAGTCGCTCCATCTATTTTCTAATCCAGTTGCTTGTTTTGATAGATAGACCAGCAGACTGATAGACAGAACTTTATTTGTCCCCAGGGGGAGATTTGGCTTCTTTCAGAAGCTCAATAAATAAATATTATTCTATTAGGACAAACTACAATCGCCCTCTCAAATATACATTGGAATAACATAAAAGAAGTAAAACTAGAAAGAAAGAAAGAAAAACAAACTTTTAACTTGGCTAAAGTACAAAACAGCACTCTCAGTCCCACAGAGGCATTATGCGTTTATTGCCATAGGTATGAAGGAGCCCCCATAATGTTTCTTGATGCACTTCTGCTAAATAATTGGCTGTCTGAAAGTACTCAATTCTGATCTGTGTCAGAGAAAGGATGTGCAGCATTGTTCATAATGGTTTTGTTTTAATTCCCTCCCCCACTACCATCTCGAGGGGTGCAAGATTGTGCCCCCTAACTGAGCCGGCCTTCTTAATTAGCTTGTTGATTCGGTGGGCCTCCCTTGAAGTGATGACACCAGCCCAGCACACCGCAGAGCGGAAACTCACACTAGTCATCACAGAGTTATAGAGCAATTCAAGGATGTTGCTACACGCATTAAAGTGCAGTGCAGTGCTATTGCAACCTATGAAATTTACAACTAAATATCCTTCCATTTCATTCAAAACCCATCCTTTTGCTGAAAGTACAAGTTAACACTTCCATGAACCATCAAGATTCACTTTTTGATATTTGACTGATTCACAGATGTAAATATTTCCCTGCCAGGCTGAAAAATCCATTGATCATGCATTACCCTGGCCTATTATTATTTTCTTTCTCAACTCTATAATGTGATTCATGTATCCATCTGTTTATTTTCTGAACCTGCTTATTCCACTAAAATATCATGATGAGACCAAAGCCTACATCAGCTACAAGGCAGGAGCCAGCTCTGGACTGGGCGGCAGTTTAGCACGTGGTACCTTCACTCACACACCCTGACTCACTCATACTCATACAGTTTACAACGGCAGCTTGATAATTTCATTCTGCTGGAGAAAACAGCTTATGGACATGGAATGGATACACCAGATCCACAATTTGGCAAAAATCCTGTAATTCAAGCCTTTAGCCATCATATCACAAATTAAAGAATGGAGTTTGGAGTTTCTCTACCTGATTTTGCTCCGTCCGGCGGTAGCATCCCACAGATAAGCTGGACACCTTCATCTCCCAACATGCAGTCTCCAAGATCAAGAGAAACAAGAGACGGGTGAATGGACAGTACCGGGTTCAAAACTGCCAAGCCTGTGTCTGTGAGAGGACTTCCATGGAGGCTGAAAAAGAAACATTAGATGTGTTTCTGTAAGATTCGTTTTCCACAGATTCATGCCTCTGACTAGAAGAGCAAAGCTTCAATATAACAAGGTATTTGCTGCCATTATCTGCAAACATCATTAAAAACAGAATACTTCTGTTTAGTTAAAGCAGGACCTCCTTCAACAATGTTGTGGGGTTCAGAAAAATGAAAGGAATTAACTCATTTTATACTGTAAATCTACAAAAACTAATAATGACCAAATAAAAAAAAATACTTCAGGACTGTTTAACGAAATCCATTACCTTATATTCAGTCGAAATCACGGAATTTTTTATGCCCATATCTTTAAATAGTTCAACACATTTTATCATTTCTTGCTTGTCCATCCAATTTTAAAAGTAATTTTATTTAGAACAATATTGCTTTTTGTAGTATGTGAAATTATCTTCATGCTGGATGCTGCAAGCCTGTTTTAGCTCATGAGGCTAGCTCTATTGGCCCTGCAGTGTCTTTAACTGTGTATAAACGTGTGCAGCCTGAACGTCTCACTTTAGCAATGGGGTTTGAGGACTAGAAACCCTTATTCTCACCAAGAGGACTGCATTTTTTAACTTTAAATTTAGAGTTTTTAATTAGTCAGTGCTATGCAGTACAAGGTAGTGAAGACAGATGAAATGTTTGGTATCATTTACTCCTTTAAATTTCACCACAGTAATTATTAAAAAAAAAAAAGCAGGTCAATATCAGGGATGCACTGAGCCTTCATTGTAAAGCACTAGTGCGGGCAAGAGCTATTTTCTCTCTATTATAAAAAAAACAAAATCTTGGAAGGAGATGAGACGTGATTTTCTCGGAGAGATGCTTATACATCCCGTGAGAAAGGGATTTAACCACGCCCAGGGCCAGAAATAAAAGACAAAGAGTAGATGACAAAGTAGAACGTCGTAAACAGTGGTGTAGTGGTGTCTGGAGAAGTGGGTATACTGTAAACTTAGCTCCCAAATTTTTTAGCGGCCTACACAGCAAAAGAAAAAAGTGCCCCATTATTAATAGTGACAGTCTTACATATTTACAGGTAGTTCAAACTAGAAAAGGGACAGTACTATTTACATCTGCTGCCAGACTTCATTCACTTCAAGGATCATTATGAGATCAACAAACCAGAGATGCAGATTTTGCAGATCTGTCTGGTTCATAGAGTGATTCAACTGCATAATGCATACATTTTCTTAGTCCATGGGGAAAGTAGATTCTTTTGTAAACAGTGTCTTAGAATATCTAATCTGCAACAGATAGTGAAGGCCAGAGAGTGACACAATTATAAATGGCCATTCGTTATTGGCGTCTACAAAAAAAACATTAGTCATAAAATTATTGGTGTGAAAATGGTACCAACACACTAACACAGTTTCAAGTGTAAAATCAGCATTTCTCAGGAAGAATAGCGTACCTAGCTAGAAATGCTTTAATGTCCTGGCCGTTTGGACACCGGCTAATGCTGGGGGAAAACGGTGTAAGTGTAACGTTATAAACTCTCCCCAACACCTGTTAATCTGTCTATACTCCAAAATAAGCACTGATGTGAAAGCCAGGTTGAAATATCTGCGTTTTAAAATGCAACCAACCGGAATTTGTTGATAGCTAGCAGCTTTGATGCTAATGAAAGTCAGGGAAGCTAACTTAACACTAGCCACAGCCTGCATGAGCAAATTGGAACAACAAAAAATAAACGAAACTAAATAAAAAAGCTGCTAGTTAATGCTGTAGAAACGCTGTATTGACACAATTTACAAATCTTGCTATTATAAAGTACTCACCATGGTTGACGTGTTCTTCCATTGAATTTGCAATGTCGTTAGGAGATTTAGCGCCTCCACCGTCGGCACCCCCCCCGACTGGGGTTGTGGACTGAGAGGCTGTGGCTACCTGTCCGGCTGGATAGTAGCAATAATGTAGCTTCACGAGGTCGTTTGTTCTGAAAGCTAATGTTTGTTTGTATGGTTCGCTTCATTTTCACTATTAACTTGGTTATATTAACTTTTCACGTGAGGACATATTTTGGTGTGCAACAATGGACCGACAGGAAGGTGGCGGCAAAGGATATTTTTCCCGGTTTAGCAAAGGAATGGCATGTCCCGCCCTACTCCGCCTCTGATTGGCATAATCTGTTTGCCCTAACCAATCGTTAGTTCTCCCAAAACGTAACCAAAACAGATAACAATGGCAGAAAAAATTGACGTGCCTGCAGAACATAAATGCGTATCAGTGTGTCAGTGTGAATGTACACTGTCACAGTGTATGGACTTAAAAACGCTGTATACCCGCGTATACCCGTAACAGGGGGATTTAGAAGTGGGTATACGCTGTGACGATCTAATACGAAGTGGGTATACGCCGTATACCTGCGTTTACACTGGACTACACTACTGGATAAAGAATTCAAAAATGTTGACACGGTACACATGCAGAGCAGGTTAGAGGTAATGGAAGTACGAAAATTTGAAAGTCTCAAAAAAAGGATAGTAAAGAAATGGAAATTATTACTCGGTGAAATAACGGAACAGCGAAAAGAGATTGAAAATATTGTTCGGATTTAAACTTTAAGTCAGATTTGTAGATTGTCTAATTCATGTTGCCAGCGAGAATTAAAAGATTCGTTGGCGCGTTGTGAAGTCCCGTGAGGCGGAGATTTTTAACATGAGATTTTTTGAAGTGATGGCCAACTTACAACAATTTTCCAACAAGACCACGGTCATCTAACCTCAGTCGTGTGAATGCTTTTGGCAGACACACTTCCTGCGCTCTCAGCTCTTATAAATTTTATCAGGACAAAACATTAATACGTTTTAGATGACATGTCAACGACTAAGCGAAGAAGAAAGAGCATGGACAAACATGCAAAAAAGTCGTTTTATTTGTTAGAGAGAAAGAAACGATATTCACTCACAGGCAGTTATACGTTGTATTGTCACGATGTAAGTCCAAACACGGAATCAAAATTCAATGCGATCTTGAAGAAAAGTTAATTACAAAAATTGTTTTACTAAAGTTTTAAAGTAAAAGTGAAAATAATGCATATGTAACATTTCCCATGAAAATAACAATCTCTTTAAATTGTATATCTGATAAACCAAACCCGGGTGTGGGCGAACAGGGGGCGGACTCCCCTAGTTTTTTAAATTATAGAAAAAAACACTTCAGAACACAATTTTGCATGGCAAGTGTATAAACACCATGTTTGTGAAGAAATCACTTTCACTTCAAAATGCTGAACTTATCCTTTAACTTAAAGTATCCTAACAGATCAGCCTAATCAAAGCCTTTGAGAATTGTGAAAGCCAGGATTAGCCCCCTAGACAACCTTCTCTGCTCAGGAATTATCAGATTTATTTTTCTAAGCAGGATATATACTTCTGTCCCAGAATGGACTCAGTTGTTCTTCCCTACACAGCTAGCACAGCTGCTGTGCCTTTTCTGTAGCATGGCGACTAGAATTGTACAAATGACTCCAGATGTGATCTTACTGGAGAGACATTGTAGAGTTTGATCATGATGTCCATTGAGTTAACACTTTTTTCAATATAACCTAACATCTTTTTGCCTTATAATTGCATTAACATATTGCCTAAACAAAGAAAATGCTATATCAATGTAAACCCCTAAATCCTTTTCATATATTGCTTTTTTTAGGTCACTCTCACCTATTTTACATTTATAACGTATGTTCCTTTTGCCTTAATGTAGAACTTTGTATTTGACTGCATTTCTCTGCATTTTCCAAGTGTTTGCCCAGTTTTGAAATTTTTTTTTGGAATATAGGAAGAAACCCTGGAATAGATGCCTGTCAATCCCAGGGCACAATAAATCACAACGAGACTAACACACACAATGGACTAGCAATAGGATGCTCAAAGTTACCAGGTCAGGAAACGAAGTTAGGTGCATGCGAGGGAGCAGCGCCGAACACTGTATTACCAATACTGACAATGGATGCCACCAGCTACACGTTTATCAACCAAAGTGACCACATACAATTTTACACCAAGAACTTCTTCAAATTCATAATTTACTGAACATGAATAAAGTCCACAAATCGATTAACCAAAAAAATAAAAAAGCATTGAAATCCTAAAGATATTCGAACATCTAGACTGGTAATCCATCCATCCATTATCCAACACACTATATCCTAACTACACGGTCACAGGGGTCTGCTGGAGCCAATCCCAGACAACACAGGGCACAAGGCAGGAATCAAACCCTGGGCAGGGCACCAGCCCACTGCAGGGCTGGTAATCATGAATACTAACCACTTCATCACCATGTGTGAAAAATAATAAAAGTACTGTACACATTTACTGATTCCAGTGCAGTGAATTGCCATTTCTCAAAATGTTCTAATCTTGTAAAAATAAAGAATAAAATAGCATTCAGTAAAACAAAATAAGACAATGTATACATAAATATATGAAAATCTCAATACAGTATTTTTAATTGGCTCCTAAATATAAATTGTTCACTCGCCTATAACCTTCATTCACTCATCAACTCCAACACAGGGTTCATGGCAAGTAGAACATCGCCACCTCATGATGTTAAGTGACTATTTTAACCATTTGAAGGTATGTGAAGGTCCAGGTTGGCTGCAGCTGCCATACTCCCTTCAACCCAGGACCGTTGATAGTCATCACCGAAATGAGCTGAGCAATGAGGACCAAAGGCTGGTGGCAGCATAGTGAAGACTGTCTCTGAGTGTACCAACATTGACCAACTCAGGTGGCTGGAACAATAGCCAGAGGGGGGCCTGGTCTTGTCCGCACCTCTTAGGAGACCCACTTCTGGGGGGAAGGCAGAAGTGAGAAAGAAAGACACACACGCTGGGCTCAGAACAGAAAAGAAGAAAAGAAACCGATTTTAAAGTTGATTTTAACCATTGTTTGGATTGTTTATTTATTTAAGGATTGATTTGCATTCCCATAATGAGTACTTATTTTAAGGATTATTCATTGGTGATGAATTTGAAGGACTGGCACTACACCTTTACTAAGGACACTGATTTGTTTGAATAAACACACAAAGCTCTTTTGAAGCACTAACCTTGCTTGTTTATGTGTCCTCACTGCTCTAGCTACCCTCTCTTTCATGACTATTGATGACCCAAGTTCAAGGAAATGCCAAGGTTGCAGGCAACCTGGGCATAACATGCTGTTATTGTAAAAGCAAAAATTAATTATTTAAACATAATTATTGAGAGGAAAAAATGATTTGATATTATTTTTATGCTAGTTAAAAATTGTTTTTTGAATGAGAAAGACTGCATTTGCATGGAGGGCAAGCTCTGGTGTCCTCATTTCAGTAACCAGGTACAGTATCTCCACAGCAAGACAAGACATCACTAAAAACACGTTGATCTTAAATCACATGGAAGGCCAAGAGTCATTTCTACTCCGTTCATTTCCAAGGCCTCTGCAAGCAGTTTCCTTATCCAATAAATGCCTACTGTCTTTACAGCATATTACATACAAACATGCTGTTTGTTTGTAATATAAATCTACGGTGTCCACCCAGGGGACCAAGGCAGTCTGTAGAAACCCAAGAGAGGGTCAGACAGCTGATAAACAAGCTGCAATAAAACAGCTTTCCTCCCATAAACAAGATGTAACCTTGCATTCTCAGACTGATAAAACAATAAACTTAGAAGTTGTCAGTTAATCCTTCACATTTATTTCTATAACTAGAGCACCTGCAGTTTAAATATCTTGATCAGGGTCACACTGTGAATATGAGGTGGGGACTGAGCCAGAAACTTTCTGCTTTAAAGTGCACCACTTGCACATGGCCACACTGCTTAGCATGATAAACTGGCATCCCTCTAAGGGCTTGCTGCCACCCTGCCACAAAGATAAGTGCATGCAGAAAACAGTAAGAAGGACACATGTAAATGAATTTTAAAGGGTAGAGGTGAGTTGCCCATGGATTAAAAAAAAATCAAATTATTTAAGCCTATAAATGCCCACATGGAAACAGTAACATGATGTTGTATAAATATGATATTATCGCGCTACTCAGCTTCAGGCTGTCTGTTGCAGGTTTCATAATAATTAAAAAAAACACCATTTTGGATATCACTTTTCACCATTTAAATGAAACCAAAATTAAGAAAAAGAATAATTAAAAAACATAATAGAACACACACAGGAGAGTTAGGTCTTTCATCACATTTTCTCTTTATTAAATCGCAACTTGATGCCACCAAGCAAGTGCACAAGAGAGGTGTATCACTTGCCATCGATACTCTAGCTGCCTCCTGTTCAAAACCATTTAGGCTAAAAGCTGCTGTCAGTTTCAGCTTGTAGCTTATTTTCCATCCACTCTGTGATCCTACACAAGTCAATGGTGTGCTGCCCCCTGCTCTTTTTATAACACTTTGTGCCGTACCCCTTGGTTGAATACCAATATCACCATAAGTAACCTCTTCCTGACACTGGCTAATGATCAAGCTAATCAAAGATAGACATGGAAATGTGTAGGAAATGTGTAGGAAAAGTCCACCATAATGTTCTGTACATGAGACCAAGTTTTACTCTTCTAGCCCTAAATGAAGCTGCCCAGTGCTGAACTGAACTAGTCTATTAAACTCCAGACTGTGAGGCAAGGGGCATTGGTACCACATGTGTAAAATAAATAAGGGTTGTCCATAGACGTAAAGAAACTGAAATTGTTTCCTTATTCTCCATGATAAACATTCAAACTAAATGACTTTATTTTCTGTATCAGCTCACACAAAGGTATTCCACAAACTGATACTGTGTAGTCTTTCAACTGTTCAACTGTCTGCACTGTAGGCGTTCATCAGACAGTGCAGAGTCACTTCTATGCTCTTACATAAATGCTGTAGAACTAATTGTAGTGGTGTTGCCGTAAGAGAACAATCGTCCCGTTTATTTTTGGACTGTCTTTTAACTTCTCTATAATTCCCTTAAGAAAAAACATCAACCTTTATAGAATATCATTTTATAGTGAACAATCTCCTAAGATACTTTTATAAGAGCAAAAATTTCTGCGTGGAAAACGGAAACTGGTGACCTTGCTTTTTGTGTTTATGAGGTCGTCACTGTCGCATGTACGGAGTACAGTGAAATTCTTATCTGCATGTGAGGTTTAGTGAGTACAGCACCTTGCTATTTAACATATAGTGTCTTAGCAAGAAGGCTATGCTGCCTACTCTCTGAATGACCTCAACTTAATTGTTACCATGAAACTAGTCTATCAATCCATCCATCCTCTAACATCTTTGTCCTGTTCAATGTCTTGGGAGCGAGAGACCATCCCTGCAGCGTACAGGTGCAAAACAGGAATCAAACCTAGACGGAGCAGCAAACAGTCATACAGCACACTCAAGCATACACTCGTACTCACTATTTCAAGTCAAATTTGAGTCATCAATTAATCTAACACCCATGAGTTTAGGACGCCACAGAAAAATCCACAAAAAGATAAGGTGAGACCTTGCAAACTCCACACCGACAAGCCAAACCGAAATATATATATTTATAGTCTCTTAATATATATATATATATATATATATATATATATATATATATATATATAATATAATATAATCATTGCGTTTACAGAGTTCTAGTCCTTGGGCACACATAGGCTGTGCCACAAAGTGGAGAGGTGGGACTGGCTCATTCCATTGTTTGAAATTGGAGCACTGGCAGTAGTGAGAATGTCTTCTTTGTTTCCAGTCTCTGTGCAGATGCTTTGCACTTTTTTCTTGCATGAAGAAGATAAAAACGCCTTGTCAACAGTAATAAATCTTTTGTTATTATTTCACAGGTTCGGATGTGTTTTCTTTCTTTGGGAGGGACAGAAGGAGGGCTCACATAAGTCTTGTTTAGAATCTTAGCTTTAGCAAATTAGCCATGCAGTGCTGCCAGCATCTGGCAGCATTACACTAATATTCTTATTTTGTTCAGTTATTGTACTTTTTAAATGAAAATACAGTAAAGTCTCGCTTATCCTACCTTCGCTTATCCAACATTCTGTATTATCCGACGTCCCACCGCAAAAAAAAAAAAAAAAATGCATCAATCGGCAACAAGAACTGCAAGTTGAGAGCGTGAGCGTAGTCTATTTTTTGTTGCTCCAGACTCTACCGCAGCTAATTACAGTGGAACCTCGGTTTGCGAGCATAATTCGTTCTGGAAATGTGCACGCAGTCCAAAGCACTCGTACAGTATATCAATGCGAATTTCCCCATAAGAAATAATGTAAACTCAGATGATTCGTTCCACAACCCAAAACTATTCATATAAAAATGATTAATACATAATATAAAGTAAAAATAAATAAAGCAAATTAACCTGCACTTTACCTTTGAAAAGAATCATGGCTGGTGTGAGTGAGTTTCTAAACTCTTGTGGGATTCCACCCAACTGGACGACACGTGGAAGAGCGTCCCGAAGCAATCGCAGTCTCCCAGCGCTGTAGCAGTTCGCCATAAAGGCCAATCCAAAAAGATCGCGGACATGCTATAAGCGCCTGTCATCAATGGGTGATACAAGGAACAGGGAACATTATAAATGCGCAGGGAACAATGTTATTTTCCCCCCGACCCTGCCTGACTGCTGTGTCTGTGTATAGGAGAAAGGCAGATCCCGCTAAAATAAATAACCGCGCTGTTGCTGTTTCAAGCTGAATAAAGTTGGTGTTGCTAAAAGTACTGAGACTCAGCTTCGAGTTTTCGGGTGCAAGACGGGGACTCGCACGTCACAGCACAAACACACACGCAGTCACAATGCTGTAGTAAACAGTATACGCTCGTATGGATGTTGACTATATGAGTGACAGAGTTAAGGCTCTAGAAACTGCAATTAATTACATTGAGCAACAAGAAGAGGCTACAGGAATCAACATAATGATGCTGCAAAGACGGCGAGACTTGACAGCAAAGAAACGGCACTCGTCAGGAAAGCAGACTACGATCAGAAATGTCTTTAAATCATCACAGGAATGAACTTTTTAAGTACAATACATACTATATTTAACTCCAGACAATTCTGTAACTGTAAGTTCATTTTTTCAGTTAATTTATTCTGTTGTTTTGTTGTAAAACATGATTATTAGGTTCATAATGTGTAAAATTATAACATAGTTTGACGTTTAATAGGCTTTTTCTTAACACCTGCCATTATCCAACATTTTCGATTATCCGACGTTCTGCCGGCCCGTTTATGTCAGATAAGCGAGACTCTACTGTACTGTGTTTTTTTGTGCTTTTTTTTGTTTCATTAGATGAATGCAGGGTGAAAAGTTGGAGTACTCATCGGGTCATGACAACACGCATGCCTGAAGCAGATCATAATCTTACAGTACATATGCATGAAGGTTTTGCGCATGGCTGCAACAGCTCTGTGATGTCACACTGGAAAACACACTTCAGAAAACAACATGAGGCGCTGGGAAAAAATGTTCATCTAAGCTGGCCACAAAGGAGAATTTTTAGGAAATTATTCAATGCATAAGGTCACCAGCAAATACAGCATATTCACTTTGAAAAAATATTTTGGAAAATTTTGCTGATCAACACTATAGGTTACATTAAAACCACCTTTCCCAACCAGGGCAGCCTGCTGGAGACTTCACTTGCAATATCACCTCAGAGATCCAGTGGCCTGGGATTGAATTCTTGATCAGGTTGTCATCCATATAAAAAGTCTGCATGTTCTTCCTGTTCGTGCATTGAGTGAGTTTTTTTCAAGGTACTGTGGTTTTACTCAAACATCAAAAAATGAAAACATGCAGGAATTGGATTTACTGGCAATTCTAAAGTAGCCCTATCTAAATGCACATGGATGGACCCTGCAATGGACTGCTGCCCTTCTCCAGGGCAACCATGAATTAACGTGTTTTTTTTTTTTATTTTTAGGTTATGCTTCACTCCAAACCAAGAATGTCAAACTCTTTTCCTACGGGGCCACAGTGGTGACTAGTTTCTGGCACCTTACATGTTGAGTTTTAAAAAATGTAAGTATTCTAAAGGTACATCTTATCTTAAGCAAGCTTTTTGATTCTATTTGTAAAATGAAAAAACTGACATATGACAGAACATGTTACTCTTTGCGTTATGAGGTCTGTTGGATTTCATTCCAACCACACTTTAAAAGACAAGCTCTTTCTCACCTTTAATTGAACCGCTTAGTTAGGCTCGTATTTTCCTTATTTTCACATGTTAATTTGTGCTATGTTTTCACACTTGGTTTCATAATAATGTGCCTTGATATCATAAATGCTCCCTTATGAGATGTTATAGTCAGCATGAAAGACTCCTTAGATGCAGATGTCTTCTTTAAAAATCTTGAATTATTTAGGAAGTCTGTCAAAGAAGCAGAGGCTGATGCAAATAAGGCCGCAAAGCTACCAGTCCATAAACAAGTCTTTTATCCTGATATTGTTCCACCAGTAGAATATTTAACAATACCTTGTGAAGTAGCTGAAATCAAAGTTTCAATCACTACCACTGGTTCACCTCATAACCTACAGCAAGTATCTTAACCTGCCTGTGGTTCAAATCCACCTTATTAAAAAGACAAGTGTCCGTGTGTCAGTCCAGTTGCTATGTCTCTGTCATTCCAACACATCACAAACATTTGCAGTAATAAAATACATTGCATCTGTCATTCCAACAGATGGTGCATCAGAACCATTACCTCTGCTTGTACAAATCCCACATCAAATGGCATGTAAAAGAGACATATGCACTGCATTTGTCATTCCCATAGATGATGCATCAAAAGGATTTGTAACATTGCATTTTGTTACTACAAATGCTTGTGATGCAGCATCTGTTGGAATGACCAGTGCAATGTATTTTATTACTACATGCATTTCTAAATACATTCCAATATATGGTGCACTGCAAATGTCAACAATGAGGTCTACGTTGGTTACTTAAATTTCAACCCATCTTAGATGGCCACAGCTAGTCTAGAAATATGAAAACAACAGTACAGTACATGGGATGACACAGTTAGGTCCATAACTATTTGGACAGAGACAACTTTTTTCTAATTTTGGTCCTGTACATTACCACAATGAATTTTAAATGAAGCAACTCAGATGCAGTTGAAGTGCAGACTTTCAGCTTTAATTCAGTGGGTTGAACAAAAAGATTGCATAAAAATGTGAGGCAACTAAAGCATTTTTTTAACACAATCCCTTCATTTCAGGGGCTCAAAAGTAATTGGACAATTGACTCAAAGGCTGTTTCATGGGCAGGTGTGTTCAAGTCCGTCGTTATGTCATTATCAATTAAGCAGATAAAAGGCCTGGAGTTGATTTGAGGTGTGGTGCTTGCATGTGGAAGATTTTGCTGTGAACAGACAACATGCGGTCAAAGGAGCTCTCCATGCTGGTGAAAGGGGCCATCCTTAAGCTGCGAAAACAGAAAAAACCCATCCGAGAAATTTCTACAATATTACGAGTGGCAAAATCTACAGTTTGGTACATCCTGAGAAAGAAAGCAAGCACTGGTGAACTCAGCAACGCAAAAAGATCTGGAAGTCCATGGAAGACAACAGTGGTGGATGATCGCAGAATCATTTCCATGGTGAGGAGAAACCCCTTCACAGCAGCCAACCAAGTGAACAACACTCTCCAGGGCTTGGTCGGCGTATCGATATCCAAGTCTACCATAAAGAGAAGACTGCATGAAAGTAAATACAGAGGGTGCACTGCAAGGTGCAAGCCACTCATAAGCCTCAAGAATAGAAAGGCTAGATTGGAGTTTGCTAAAGAACATCTAAAAAACCCAGCACAGTTCTGGAAAAACATTTTTTCGACAGATGAAACCAAGATCAACCTCTACCAGAATGATGGCAAGAAAAAAGTATGGAGAAGGCGTGGAACAGCTCATTATCCAAAGCATACCACATCATCTGTAAAACACGGTGGAGGCAGCGTGATGGCTTGGGCGTGCATGGCTGCCAGTGGCACTGGGACACTAGTGTTTATTGATGATGTGACACAGGACAGAAGCAGCCGAATGAATTCTGAGGTGTTCAGAGACATACTGTCTGCTCAAATCCAGCTAAATGCAGTCAAATTGATTGGGCGGCGGGCGTTTCATGATCCAGATGGACAATGACCCAAAACATACAGCCAAAGCAACACAGGAGTTTATTAAAGCAAAGAAGTGGAAAATTCTTGAATGGCCAAGTCAGTCAACTGATCTTAACCCAACTGAGCGTGCATTTCACTTGTTGAAGACTAAACTTCGGACAGAAAGGCCCACAAACAAACAGCAACTGAAAGTAAAGCCGCTGCAGTAAAGGCCTGGCAGAGCATTAAAAAGGAGGAAACCCAGCATCTGGTGATGTCCAGGAGTTCAAGACTTCAGGCTGGCATTGCCAGCAAAGGGTTTTCAACCAAGTATTAGAAATGAACATTTTATTTCCAGTTATTTAATTTGTCCAATTGCTTTTGAGCCCCTGAAATGAAGAGATTGTGTTAAAAAAATGCTTTAGTTGCCTCACATTTTTATCTTTTTGTTCAACCCACTGAATTAAAGCTGAAAGTCTGCACTTCAACTGCATCTGAGTTGTTTCATTTAAAATTCACTGTGGTAATGTACAGAATCAAAATTAGAAAAAAGTTGTCTAAGTCCAAATATTTATGGACCTAACTGTACATTCTGAAAGGAAAGGTATAACATTACAGGGTTACCCATTCAACCCAAAACACAAGGTCAGTTCATGAAGCCTAACAAGTCTTCTAATTTGCCACTGTTTTAACCTTGAGACTATAGAGTGATAACAGGGGATCCTCATGGTAGGCTGCTCCCCCACACACAGAACAGCACTTAGCAAAAGGTACAAAATTAGCACCTTTATTAACAGTAATAACCACAATGGGGGATACACAAAAGACAGAGGTCAAAGTACAAACAGAGACAAAGCAACAAACCCTGCCCTATCTGAGCACCTAACCAACAGCTTATGGGCCCACGTATACCTGTTAGGATGGCTTGCCTACCACATCACCACACCAAAAACCTCTTATGGCCTTTCGTCCTTCTGCATAGACCTTGTACTCTTTTTATTTATTACTGTACCAAGTCATCTTCTTAATATACGTTGTGGAAGGTATATATATTATATGCAAGTTTGCCTGCTTTACTGAGAGAAGGGCCAAAAAATTGTAACACAAAGTAAGAAAGCAACTAACTATTAAGGTGATTTTAAAGCCATCTCGAGAATACATTCCAGCCCGTGCATTGATTTTTAATGCAATTTTGTTTATTTTTGTAAAGCGCTCTTCACTGATTCCAGGCTCAGAGCACTGCAACAAGTTCTCAGGTAAAATTCAATTACAAACTGTACCAGTTACTAATTACATATTGTATGCATATACAGATACAGATCTTTTTAAACGCACAGTAAAACTGATTAACATAAATTAAACCTAACCATCAATGTTATCACTTCCTAAGTTTGGGGTAGTTTTCCATTTACCTCAGGGACCCCTTCTTGTTTCTTCTGGTGCCCATGCTTCATTTCTTCCTAAAGGGTCAGGTCTCCCTGGCAGCTGCTCCATTGTCCATACTACCTTAGAGCACAGTTCTGTACATTTCCTCCTTAAACTGCCCCCTGGCAATCAGGAACATTGCTATCACTGACATTCCCTTCTTGACCTTTAGCAAGTGTAGGACTGTCTGCCCTCTAGTGCCCTTGGGATCATTCCATCCTTACCATCAGGCTGCTTCTGTCTCCCATATATGCTGGAACACCTTTGGGGTACTCACACACAAGGCTTTATGACCACCAATGGTTCCAGCACTTCCACATTGACATATGCAGAACCTGTCCTGCTGCATTTTTGATTTGATCTCTACAACCTGAGGATTTCCTGAATTTAACTGCCATGTGCCATCCTAGTAGTAGCTGGGTGAGGTTTATCATAAAAGTGATATACTGTATATAAATAGATGCAGATATCCATATACTGTACCTCTACCTATATATTTGTAAAATTACAAGGTTGTCTTTTCAAACCCTGCTCTTAACACACTGTGGGTCCCTGAGTAACTTGCTTAAGCCAACAGAGTGGTGCAAATGTAGTAAACACGGTAAAAATGTGTACCACACTTAAAAAGTAGCAAGAGATGGTGCTCACTACATGGGGCACAATATAAAAACCGCAAGTCAGTCCCTTCACCTCACAACATTTCAGAGATTGTGTAAACCATGGAGGGGTGCAGTGGCCACAGGTTTTTGTTCCAACCCAATTTCCCAAGCAGGAGTTAATTACTGCCACTGAAGCAATTATTGTTCATGAAACAATTTTGACTTTTGTTTTTGCTAACCTGCTTGACACGAATCCTAACCCTTACATGTCTCTTTCAGATTTAAACAGCTGCATTCACTCATTTTAACTGCAAATGTCTATAGATTCTGCACCCCTCCAGCACTGAGCTTGAGCTTAGTGGGCATTAACTTGGTTCCTAATTTGACCTTCCAATAGTGAAAATGTAGAAATATGGATGTAACAGTAATATGCTTGGGATGGTTTTCACTATACAAGACAGTTTACTGTATACGCTGATGTCAATCCCCACTGCTCACCCTCTGTGAGACTCTGAGCAAGTTACTTAACCTGCCTCCCCTCAGAATAAAATAATATTCAATCACATTTGGTCATTTATTCTATACTTTTTATAAGTGGCTTTAAATCCTAAGTGTTTAATACCATAGTTTCCATAGGTAGGTAATGAACCAGCAGCTTTATCCTGTCAGGCAGTGGTCCTCACGTTCATTCATGGGGGCTCACTGTGAATGCAAGTGTTCATTCTAACCAGTTTCACAAGTCAACGAGACACTCTCACATATATTGTTTAATATAGCTTGCATGTTGTCAACACTTTTATTAAGAAAAGTGTTTCAGTATGACACTCACATTTTGTATTTTTTGCTATAGCCTTAAACATGCAACTTTCTTTTACCATTGTCTCTTTAGTTCATCTTCTGTGGTGTGTACTCCTTTAAATGTATCTAAGATCTAAGAACCTGCAGACACAGGTACAAATGACACGTAATTCTAAAGGGAAGTAGCTATTCCAGTGTCATGTTCATCTGTGTGCTAATTAGTAAAAATAAAAGAGTTGTAACCTTTTTTGGCTGCAGTTTTTTGTTTCAACTCAATTGCTTAATTAGAAGCCAGTCTGTGCTTACTGTACATTAGTGTTTGTCATTTAATCCTATGGCTAGTTAGTGTCATCATGATGGTACGTCAGGTCATTACTTTTTTGCAGATTTTCCTTTTATGAGAATATGCTACAAATTATTGTTGGGCAGGAGTCATAATTCTCAGTTTATTTGTTTCTCTTCCATTTCTTTCAAAATTTTATTTAAATAGATACTTCATGTTGAACACACATAGGTGTCAATGGGACAAAATTAAATGGTGAAAATTTGGTTCCTTTGTCATTTGGATCCAAATATTATTTGGCAGCTGATCAAGAAAACAAGATGCAACTTAAATGCAGCAGTTTAGGACACAAAAACAATTAAGGGTTGGCAGTCATTACATGGGAGCTAAATAAAATGAAGAATAAGCAATAACTTCTTAAGTAGCAATAACTAGATTCTGTTTAAGAAAAAGGGTTTGAACAAAAACCCGTACCCACGATGACATTCCAATTCCACACTTGAGGACCCACAATACTAAAGTCCATCACTTGAAATTTATAAGTGCTTCTTTACATAAAAGACTGTGGGCCACTGCTGCTAACTATGCACAACTATAGTTGAGGTAAATATACTGACAGTTACTTGAAAGGTGGATGAATGAAATATTTCTAAAAGCTGACGGTTGGCCTACCAAAATGTTCAATAGCCCAAATTGTCTCCTCTCATTTGTAAACATTCCTATATTCTTCTACCATTCTTGCCAAATTCCACAATGCAATATAATTTTACATGGGTTTGAATAGAATAAATGTGATTTATGGAATAAGAACGTTAAATTATTTATTCTTGAACTGGCAAAATCCAACTTAGGGTTGCCAGGTGACAACACTGCACTGGCAGCACGGGGCACAAGACAAGAAGCAACCCTGAGGAGGCAGATAGTCCATTGCAGGGCTCACTCATACATACAGAATCAACTATTAATATAATCCATGCATCTTTAAAGATGTGGGAGGAAAGCCCACTTAGAAAACCTAGGATACTGGATTCATGCAGCAGCATCAATACCCATATGCACCACAAGTAACAAGAAGGTCAGCTGAATTCAGGAAATATAACAAAACTGTTTCTTGCTAGACCTTTCAAACAATGTTTTCCAGGAACACGCAACAGGAAGGCAGGGGTTCATGTCCTGGGCCCTCTCCATATGGCAGCTGCATGTTTTCCCTATGTCCACGTGGGTTTCCTCTCACAATCCAAAGGCATGCAGGTTAGGTGAACTGGCAGTGCTAAACTGTCCTGTATTGCATTTGTGTCTGTGTGGTCACCCATTTTTGATCTGGTGCCCTCTGTCTAGTGATTGTTCCTGCCTTGCGTCCTATGCTCACTGCGATGGGCTCCAGATTTCCCAGCGTGCCAGCTCAGGATAAAACGGATTTAGAAGATGGGTGGATGGACAGGCGATTTTTATAACGATTCACACGCGTACAAATCACGCAGAAAAGATGAAAGGCAACAACAGGCTAGGCACTCACAATAATGTCTGAATGGATCGGTTGGTCTTCAGAGCCTCCGCGATTTGCTTCACCCGGCCGATGTTGGAGACGACCCCCAGATTGAGATTGAGCTGAGCCAGCGAGTGCGAGTCGGCGACACCCCGACACACGCGGCCGAAGTCCCGATCGGAGAGCTGGCAGCCCCGCACGGACAGTAGCCGGACGCTGTTCTCACGGAGGCTGTCGCAAATGTCTTTAATTTCGGCTCCGGCCAGGGACTCTCCGGTGATCTGAATGGAGCCCGGCAGCATCTTCAGTGCATCTGCAGCGGCAACGAAGAGGACTGTTCCAAAATGAATAAATAAATTTTAAAATGTTACTCAGTTCAGCTCCTTTCGCGGGGAATGTGCGGCAGTTCCACTATATGTTTTTCAGATAAGATATGATTAGATTTCGTGCCGACTACCCACCTAATGGAAATCCAGTGAAATCATCTACTGGATTTAAAAATGCTGATGGGAAAGCAAAACAAGATTGGAGGTTAATGCTGCCGGTGACAATTTGGCTGATCACTCTTGCCCACTAACTTAATTGCGGCGCTCCGTTTACTGCTTTATTGATCGCTCATTTGGTGACGCCGGAGACCACACTTCCCGATAGCTGCAGAAGTGTCCCGACTTTTATTTTTCTTCGGTGCCGTATAGCTGTAGCGATGAACAGCTGCAGAAACACTCCAGGGCTGGCCGGCGACACTCTGCACACACATCCACACCCAAAATGAAAAGCGAGATGTCTTCGTGTTACCTTCTAAAATGTACGCACTATTGCCACTTCTTGTTTTTTTTCCCCTTGAATCTGAATGTAGGAGTAGCGAGCGAATGGCGGTGATCCAGGGAAAGGAATTCTACTGCGCTTCCATCAAGTGTCCATTTTATATTTTGCAATTTTTTTCCCCTTTAATCACATCCTACAAATACGCCAGTTGAGCGCGCGCAGTGTGCGGTGCCCATGCATCTCGAGCGCGCGAAGATAACGATTGCCCGCGCACGTGCGCTTAACACGCCGTTGGCGCCTTCACTCCGTCGGGCAGCCGCTCCTAGTCGAGGTGATCCAGCAGCGGTCTGTCTGCAGTCGGCTCAGCTTTTAATCGCCTGCCTCATCTTGCCCGGCTCTGCTTTCTTCCGCTGCAGGCATCGGTTACTATGGTTACGGCGGCTTCAGATTCGCACTGCTGCGTAAAAGTGAGCCGTCAAAGATTGAAATGACTCGAAAAAGGGACCCGAAATGGCCACTTGTGCAGGGCGGTAGCGCGCGTACTATTTGACCTGCGTACCGAATCGCTTGTCTGTAGTTTGTTTGTTTGTTTGGCTGGGCTGCAAGCCCGCAACTCCTCGACCGGCAGGTGGGCACTAAAGAATGGGAGGGGGTGTAAGGAGCCACAGATAATCGAGCTCGGCGCATTCGTACAGACATTAGCGACTCATTCTGTCTGCAACGTTACGAGACTGAAAACCTCGAGCTGGTTTATCCCCGTTCAGGCGATTTTTAAAACCTTGTTGTCGTAAGAAAGAAACATCGGTGGATTTATCAAGGATAACTTGGCGTTTGTCCATACGGTATCGTTCTTTAAGATACACTGTGTGGCCAAACGTTTTATGGAAACCTGACCCAACATACCTACAGTATATACACTGCTCGAAGAATAATCAAATTACCGGTGGTACTCGGTTTTAAGGCGACCCAATTACATTCGATTCACAGAGCGGAGAGGGGTCTACACCGTAATCATCCAATGAAAGACTAAGATCTAGAATACAAACCTATTTGATTAAAGAGCAGGGGTGTACTCACAGGTACTTTAAGGACAATCTTAGCAGTTGCGGTTTGAGTAAAGTCTGCTCGTCATGTCTGCATGGGTTTTCCCACTCCATACTGGAAAAATGAGCAGGTTGCTTTAATTTGTGCTTCTAAATTGGGCCCCCTAGTGCGGGTATGTGTGTTAACCCAGCCACAGGGGATGCACAAACCAGTGTGTCTCTTCGTGGCGGTCCCAAGCCCGGATAAATGGGGAGGGTTAGGCCTACGTCAGGAAGTAGCATCCGGTGTAAAATTTTGCCAAATCAATATGCGGACAACAATACAAATTTCCATATCTAATCGGTCGAGTCCCGGGTTTACAGCGACCGGCACCAGTACTGTTAGCCAACAGGGTGCTGGCATAAATTGGGCTACTGTTGGTCGAAGAAGAAGAGGGAGAGACGTGTCTGGAGGAGAGGGGGAAAGTAAAGGGAGTGAAAACTGAGGGTAGGAACTTTGAATGTTGGCAGTATGACTGGTAAGGGGGAAGAGTTAGCAGATATGATGGAGAGAAGGAAGGTTGATATATTGTGCGTGCAAGAGACTAAATGGAAGGGGACTAAGGCCAGGTGGATTGGAGATGGATTCAAATTGTTCTATCATGGTGTAGATGGGAGGAGAAATGGGTTAGGAGTTATTCTAAAGGAACAGCATGTCAAGAGTGTTTTGGAGGTGAAAAGAGTGCCAGGCTGTAAAAATGGTGACATCCTTTGGATGAGATGCAAAATCAAGGTCCTATAAGATCCAATGTTATTTTCTTATTACACCGGTTGCTGCTGGCATACATTCTAGACTCTAAGGGCAGAAATGCTACACAGTGTAAAATTATTTTTTGCAATGAATATAAAAATACAAATGTTGTTTTGAACTGAGCATACACTGCAATTGTGGCACAAGTCTTGTATTGTGAGGAGTCTCATAAGCTGATTTTTCTGATGTCACCATCAAATTTCATTGTGCAGCAACAACAAAATGATGAGTACAGTATGAAGAAACATTTACTGGAAAAACACAAAACAAACATGCATAACGGTAAATTACCGGTACATAACTATGTACTTCCAGTTCTCTCTGTAACAAGTCATACTGCATTATCTGCCTCTCGACCACCAACATGTCCTGTTACATACTGTATTTTTTTGCTTTCAGAGCACACAGCTTCAATTGCTGAATTAATTCTGGTGAATCTTTTTGGTCTATTTTCAGAAGAAAAGGTTTCTGTTATCATCTCTCTGAAAAAAAATTCTCTAGTTATACCTATTCAAGAAGCAGATTCTAGGAACGCATTCTCTGGGACATTTTATGATGTGCTAAGTGTTGCTTTGCTTCTCTCCTGTTTGTATTTTACTGCAGCAAATGGAATTGGTGTTAACTCATTTGAAGATTTTATAGCCACCCTTGTTTTCAATAGGATGAGCCTTGATCTCTGACTCTGAATAATAGTATTTATAAGGATAAGTATCACATTTACAAAGAGAAAATAAGTTTCTTCCAGAATGCATGTATCTGTATATTTCTAGTATTCCTTATTTTGTCATTTTTTAAAGTTTATTCTATTTTGTTACTGTATATAATTTTGAAATTGCCATTATTAAATCGTAAACTATTGTACTGGTTATCTGCCTGCCAACAATGTAATTAATGCTGAAAATGTATAGCCCTTTTACTGTGGACACACGTTGGAACTTGGTCTCTGAGATTCACAGTATGAATACAGTATTCCAATTTGGTGAGTATCCTTCTAACAGGCTTTGAATTAAATGTAATACAAATTAAGATAAGCTGCCTAGCATCTGATGCTTAATTATGAAATACACACTAAGGAGTGGTGCTTAGTCTCTGACGCTACATATGAAATATTATTTGTATAACACATGCTGAGATAGCTACTTAGCCCAAGGCTTTATCATAAGCACACGCTAGTCAAAAAGCGCCTAACCTCTGACGTTACATATAAAAGGCATCTATTCGCCATAGTCGTATTGCTTTCTAGGGGTATACATTTTGCAAATGATAGCAAGTCACCTCATATATTACAGTAATGTATGGCAAATTTATATCATAGAAAATTTGTCTTTTAGACTAAAAGTAATAGGTTGGAGTCAGATTAATGGTCCACATACCTATTCTGCCATTGCTTAGGAGAAGTGAGGCTGTAGAAAAACTGGATGAGTTAAAACTTAACATCTGCTTATATGCACTACCAGGCAAAAATGCCTATGCTTGGTTTCATGCTCATTAAGGGGGAAGACGTTGTTCTGACACTCATGTGTCAGATGGGAAATCTCAGGTCTAAAGGCTATCTCGTCATTATTGATGATTGGGCCTATGATGGTAGTGTCACATGAAAAAGAGTTTAAGCTGTGCATGACCAGAGAGTCCTGGGTGAACAAGGAGTTCAGTATGGGGCTCAGTTCTCTATGCTCTGAAGTGGCTGTGTTGAAGATCAGCTTGGAATAACTGATGTGACAAATCTACACTTGCTGTGGTATACAAGTTAGAAAAGCCAAAAGGGCTAATGATATTTTTATATCTCCAAGACCAATGTTATTTCCATCATTCCCACTTTAGCATCACATCAGGTCAATGAATGCAGACGTGCCTAAAACTCCACAGCATACCACATTCCTTCTTTTGCTACCCCATCTAAACTTTTCAATAAAAAAATAGATTTCACAAAAACTATGAATAGAAAAGTAACAGAGGCTTTTTTGTATAATTTTACACTGCAAGGTGCATTCTGTCAAACAATATATTTGCAAGAATCTACAAACTGCACTGGGTTGCCATACTGAAGTTAAACTGCACCTTGATATGCTGGGTCATTTAATTAGGCTTCAGGAATAAAATCACTGCAAATGTAAGGTACATCCATCCAACTGTCCACTTTTTGACCCACTCCTTCTATTGTCATGGGGAGATGAAGCTTCTCCTTGCTGTATCAGGAACAAGGCAACAGCCAGCACCAAAAACGAAACCAAAACACTGAAGATGCATTTGTTTACACTATGCGATTTTGAGTCATAAATGAACATAACAGCGTGTCATCCTGTATAAACACATGGGGAACACAAGGTCTCCACAGAGAGAGCACCCAAGATGGAAAGGAAACTGGGGGGGGGGGGTTCACCCAGCAAAGTGATCTCACTGGTGCAGTGTTCCAGACCCACACAAACATATTAATGCCATTTTTTAATTTTAAATTAGAAAACTTTCATCCATTAAAGTTTTTATAGTCTTATTCCAAAAAGTACATTTCATAAAAAATAAAACAAAAGGTAACAAATAAAACAAACACTACCAAAGTGCACTATTTTACAGCAAATCTATATACATATTTTCTGATTTTAATTTATGTTTATAGCAAAGTTTACTATAATCAGGACTCCCATCAGTAATAAAGTTATAAATCTAAAAGTACTATAAAGAAGTTCAAAGACACAAAGTGTGGCTTTTTCTGTTTTTTATGTTCCATTAATATTACCCTCTTCCTGCCATTAAAAATGTTACACCAAGGGCCACAAATAATGGGCTATTTACGTGCATTGTACAGAGTATCTGATCAGACCTTCAGCAAGTGAGAGTCTTGTTTTGTTTGTTTTTTTCCCCCCACCACTCACCCCTTCCCTGGGCAGCCCAACACATTTTAGGCTGCACCAAGAAAGTTAATGTTCCTAAAAACATTTAAAATGATCCTTACAAATGCATTCATTACACCATGTTCAGTTTTTGAATATATGTAACGGATAATTCATTGGATGAATAGCAAATCTGACTCAAGACAGCTAAAAAAACAACCCTAGTCATGCACTCAGCCTGACTGTAAGAGGAGATCTGTATACTCTGTTTCTTAAAGTTTAATGTGAAGGTTGGGTACAATTTAAATACAACATTTTTACAGCAAACAAACAGAAATACATATTATATGTATAGTAAAAATATCCATAAAGTGTCCAGAACTGCAGATTGCACGGAAAGCTGAACCTTTCTTAAACTAGTACTGGGGATTTAACTATTCAGAAATGGAAACCCTTTAACACTGAATGACATTGAAAAGGAATATGACTACTGCTGTTGTCATTCTGTCATGTGGATTGTAATTGAAAACCATTTTTTGAGCCTTTCTGCCAGGATTATGGAGACTATGAAGCAAGGCCCACAGCCTTCAGTGTAACATTCACAAGATTAGCTGACACCACAGGGATGTCTCGTGCAACTCGCTGAATAGGTGGAATGTTGGGTCCTTCGAGGGTGTCCAGAATACCTGAACAGGAAAACAACAAGAAAATGCTTATGTATCATATTTGGCAGTAACAGTCCCCTTATTAAAGAATATAAGATAAAAAAAAAATTCTCCTTCTTTTACAGTGGCAAGGGGGGCATTTCTTGAGAATTACCAAGCAGTTTTAATTAAATAAGAGTCTTATTCAAAATGCAGACTTCTCATATTACCATTATCTTTATTGTACAGCTAACTATAACTTGCAGTGTAAATTTTAGGAAATAAAAAGTGTTGAGAAACTTTTTATTCATTGATTTTCCACTTTTGAGCCAACGGTCTATATGGTGGTGTCTGCTGGGTGTTAATGTTTTTCATATCCAGGGTTTCCAGTCTGAGGTTAGAGCCTCACAAAGCTATATGAGTTATAGGCTAAAAGTAGAAATTATCACTGCATTAAAAAGCTAAAAGTGTTTAGAGTAAACTCATAAGATGTGGAGGGGCCAAGACATACAAACCTTTACCTATTTAGTAATCGTAGTAGTAGACGTGTGCAAAGCACAGTGTCCAACCAACATGCCACCAATCATCATTCTTTGGCACCATGAGAAGCAAGAATGTAACAAAGGATAAAACTTCAATATAATATTGTACATTAAATAAGCAGAAATTACATACTTTAATACATGGAGAGTACATTTAAATAAAAGTAGAGCTCATCAAAAATAAAATGCATGTTTGAAACATATAGGAATACTCCACCCAGAAATTATATATATATTTTTTTTTAATATGTCACTTGCCACATGTCCGTAGTGACGGCTGCCAAAAAATAATCTGATATTTTTATAAGAAATGTAATTAGGTAAAAGTACACAATAAACAAGAAGAGTTGTGTCAAATATATGAAATACTGCATTTAAATATGTGCTTCAGTTTTAATGTTCAATGTCTACATATTCTCAATTATTATCAGAAGTATTCAAAAATAACATTTAATATCACTGACCTCGAAATAATCTAAAATGATCCTCCACATTCTTATGTTTGAAATTTGTTATTTTTGACCTTCAAATATCAAAAATAATATATTCTGCATATTAACAACCTTAAAATAGCATGGTGAGACATTCCACATGCCTGTATTACCAATTCCCATTTTATCAAAGTTTTGTGAAAAGGAGTGACTTTGACCCCTCGTATATCATTAGGGGATGAACCCCTAAGGTTGGCTGATGTGGCCTGCACAATGTCAAGTCTTTCTGATCATTCTTGATGAAGATTCTTATTGGTTTACTCCAGTGTTTCCCAAACTCCTGTGGCTGCAGGTTTTTGTTCCAACCAGATTTCTAATCAGTGGCAACACCTGATAGCACTGATCTCATTTAATTAGCTGGCATTATTTTTCTTTTATTCTACATTCAGAAAAGCACAGCAGCATGATTTTTACATTTATAAGACATTTAGAAATATTTCTGCTTTTGCTCTAGATTTAAATGCTTAACTCTCTTTTGTTGATTTCATTATATTTTGCCCTTTCTCTATGCAGTTTTTCCCCCTTGTTGTATTTTATTAATGGCAATTAAAGAACAGAGCAGATACGCTGGCAAACAACCCTGAATAATCAAAGGCTGCAAGTACTTTAGCATCAGACGCACTAATTAGTAAATAATGGATTAACAATTAGAACACCTAGAAAAGTACAATGAAACTCAAGATGAAAATATTGTTAAAAACAAAAAAATAGATTATTCCCATATAACTGCTTGGTACATTTTTATATATATATATATATATATATATATATACACACACACACACACACATACATACATACATATACATATATACACACACACTAGGGGGCTTTGCCCCCTGCTCGCTTCACTCGCCAACCCCCGTGTTTTGTTTTCCGGATACACACTGAAGATTTTTTTTTTTAGTTTCACTTTTATTTCAGAACTTCGTCAGAAACAATATTTGGAATCTTTTGAGTCCCAACATGCTGAATCTTTTAAATGAAGTCCGTGAGACGTGTTTAATGACTGTGTGCCATAATTCAGTATAGGTTTCTCTGTTCGGAATTTCAGGACAGACAAAGCGATCTACATCATCAGCAGTTAATTTTTTTTGCAAAGTAACCAATAAATGAATGTGAGGTAAACTCCGTTTTTGAAATTCTCTGACTTAAACTTCAAAGCCTTACAATATTTGCATACTTCTGACATATCACCTGTGTCCATATATTCGATCTCTATTAGCCTTTTTGTTATTTCTCCGGGTAATAATTTCTCTTTGTTTGCGCTAATGCGATCTTTACTTTCTTTTTTTTTTGACACTGTCGTTTTTTTCTGCTTTCATATTCTGTATCTTAAGAAAAGTCGAGCAGCAGATCATTTGTGGGGATTTTTCTAGAACCAGTGAGTCATCAGGCTCCAGACAAAAAGAACTAAAGTGATTTCAAAGCAATCAGCAATTGAAGAAACTATTGTCACTTTTTCGGCATTGATTTCTCAACCACAAACAACACAAGAATTTTCAGGATTATAGCATCTCACAAGATACTCTGCTTTAAACTTTCCGTTCTAATGTCTGAGAAGTAACTGCACAAAATATGCCACATTTTACAGGATCCGGAAGTTTACATACAGTACAAATCTAAACACTACTGTTATAACACCCATTTATCTTGACAATAAATCAATATCTATGGAAACTGCAGACATCTAATTTGCAAGCCTAAATGTTTGTTTCTTACCTTCAACAATTTTGTGGTAGGTGAAATGCAAGTAAAGTAGGAAGAGCATGTGCAGGGCTGCCAAAATGCCACAGAGGATGAGTCGTGGTGTTTGGCCCACAGTGCGGGACAGAAGAACAGCAACCTGCATGATCCACAAGAAAGATGTTGAAAAGGCAATAAAATCATAAGCAGAATATCTTAAAACAACTTTACAATGAGACCATCAGACTGTAGATTATTAGCATGGTTTATCATTTATACTTGATCAAGCAGCAAAAGTAAAAAAAGGAATTGATTTTTTTATATGTATTCAGTATAGCAGTAAAGTATATTAATGTTTAAATAGGATTCTTGGAGGAACAAAAAACACATTTATTTAGTTGGGGAAAAAAAAAGTCAGCATAAATGAGTATTCAACAGAGAGTTCTCCAAGCATGTCTTTTTTTATTTCTGTGGTGCAACTGCAAAAACACACCTTCAGTAGAATAAAAACTCAAAAGTGCATGTTTTAAGATGTGTAACTTTTACATATTTTTGCTTTTTTATAGATAGATGGAAATAAATTAAGTTTTTACGGTTGAAGTATAATCAGTTAATAAATTAGAAAATAATCAACTCATAGACACTTGCAGCACTACAGCATTCTTTATCTGCACTCCTTGAGATGGATTTTTTGAAGCCATCAGCCCTCGATTAAAAATGCAGGAAAACACTGTTTTACTTGAAAAATGAATTACTAGAAAAAGAAAATGAAGTCTTCTCAACAGTTAACAATTTAGAAATTTTCAGGGTGTGGCAGTCCTTTGTTAAAACTGACCTTAAAGACTATGACACTTTACGTGACCTTTCCAGCCATTTTCAGATGTAGCGTACATTTACATAAACTTAAAGAGAATAGGAGGCAGTCGGCGTTGCACTCTCATGAAGGGCAGTCACCTAATGTGACTCATTCTAACTAGGCTGCAACTCACTCCAACAAAATCAAGCAGATTTGACTTTGTCTTTAGTCGTAGTATGGCTGCGTGGGGAAATACAACATATTTAACGTAGCAATGAGGAATAAGGAGTATGAGTGTTTTGGACCTCGCAAATAGAAGAGAAGCTTTCTGTCCGATGTGTAATGTTTTATGTACCACTATGGAATGAAGAAAAGGAAAACAAAAAAAAGGGGGCAGAGATTGTATGGCTGAACTCACCATTCCCATTAGCCCTTAATACAGCACTGGGTCCATCAGGCAGCACACTATTAGCTGTCACACAAAGGGGCAAGCACAACTGTACTGGCAGGTCTTCACACAGTCGGTAAATTAGACATGCCCAGCGATTTTCAGTTGTTTAAACTTCCCAGGCCTTGTGATGAGATCAGAAAATACTGTTGTCAATTCTGATATACCCCATGACCAGACATCGGCTTGAAACGCATCCTGAACTAATGGCTGACCTCATTTCATAGCTAGAGATCTTCAAGTCAATTTAATGGTCTTTGATTGACTCCATTCACTTTTTCCTCTTTTCATTTTTTGGTGAGAAGTATGATATGATTATAGCTAATGTGATTAGTGATTAAATGTACTTATAATATATGAACAGAGATATTTAATTGGTGTATAATTAATTTTAACACATTGTGCTGCCACTCTCAATTATAGTAAGCAGATTAAAAAAAAAAAGAAAGTATAAGCAACTAAAGGCTGTATGGTATAAAATAATAATTACAATGATTAGAAACACAAGCAATCATGGTAGGCAAATACTTTATTAAGGAAAATAATCTAACATTGACAGAGGTGATCAATGGAATGAAACAATCATGCTTATAATAAAACAGTTTTAGCAAACCTTACCATACGGATTGTTGAAAGACCACCAATGATCAACCAAAGAATGTAGAACAGTGAATGGAAATGGACATTGTAGGTCACAAGGAGAACAACACAGTGTCCAAAAAGACCATAACCCTGTAGATTAGAAGAATGCAAATGTTGTTTAAACTCCCTTGTTACTGAGTAACAGAATCAGCCATCCCCTATTCTACATTAACTACACAGCATTAAATCTTCCAGTCTCTTGTTAATGTTTTATTTATGAAATGCATATTTGATGACTAATAACACTTAAGACTGCTGCCACGAGGATACATACAAGAGGTGAAAACTGTCCATCTGTTTCCAACCTGCTTATCCAGCTCACAGTTGTGGTAAGTGAGCCAAAACATTGGGCACTGAGTGGGAACCATCCCAGTATAAAGTGGAAGTACATTGCAGATCACACACACACTCTTAAAGAGGAGTTTAAATAAAAAATAAAAAAAAAAAAACCTAAGGACATTCTGATATCAAAACAAAAAGCTTATATGTTCAAAATGCAGAATTCTTTGTATATCTCCTTACCAGTAATGACAACATCTGCAGCATGGTAATCTGAGCATTACACAAATATGCTAAGAAATAAATAAAAGAGGAAACTCCAAGCCAGTATCCAAAGCAGGTACCAATGGCCGTCCCCATTAACGTGCCTTCTCTCTGTAAGTAAAACAAAACACAAATCCTAGTCAACAAATACAAAACCTTGGCTTTTGTGAGGGTGCAGTAACTCGTAACCCACATACTAAATATTTTAAAAGAAGAAATACATTATCACTCCTATTTATAATACTAAAAATTATAAAGAAAATTACAATATACCAGTATAGTTAAAAACAAACTACAGCAGCAAATGTCAGGGGTGGGGATCGATCTGTTCTTAATTTTTCTCTTTGTAAAAACTTGATTGCTTTGTATGGATTGTAATAAAATTAATAAAAAGAAAAAAAAACAAATGAATATATTAAAATTGAAGAAAAACTACTTTTTATTTTTTAATACTTCTATTTAAACAAACAGTCACTGTCAAAAAAAAACAAAAACTGAAACCTTAACTTTTTAACACTTATTGCAAATAAAATATGCGTACACATGTAAAGAATTAAAATTGATTGAACACACTACAAGTACTGGTGTTTGCCATCTTTAGTTCTGCTGCAATACTTTCAAATAGTTCAAGAGATTCAGAGGTGCACCGTACTATGTGGCTACAGCAGCAGAGCACAAGCCACAAACCTGCTGCTTCAATCCCCACAGCCGACTCACAGCATGAACTGGAGTGACAGCGTGTCTGCACTCCTGTTGCACAAACACACACAGATAACTGGACTACTGTTCTGTACTTTCAAGTTGGCTTGGGACAGGATTAAGTACTGGAAAACAGTAACCTTTACCAGAAGCCATTAAGTACTTTCATGTTAAAAAGTCACTTGCTTCACATTCTAAAGCAATTCATTCCACGGGGAAAACTGTCAGTCACAGAGCGCCAAAGGGGACATTTGACATGTGTGCAGTCCCAGGACATATTTAGACCCAGCCTTGCCTTAAGGACATAGTTTAGTTTTTTTTTTTTTGAGTTCTCAAGTACTATTTGAAGTGTGTGTCCCTTACAAAGGGAAGATCATGCTGGGTATTTTTTTTTTGTGACTGTGCTCTCACAAAGACAAATTGGGATTGGGATGACATGCTGAAAGCCATTGCAACAAGGCACTCATCTTTAAGTGGTGAAAACTGGGAGATGGAAAGGTGAAACAGAGACACACAACAATGGGCTAACAGTCAACGGACAGACAGGATAAAGCTGATATCCCATGTGTCAGCAGTCCTGTAGTGGGCATAATAAAGCTGGGTTCAAATCTCCATGAATAAGTAAGGACCGGCAGCTTAATTGTGACACACACATATATACAATACTGTCATTTATGCCTGCCTCTCATTATCTAGCCCACCTAAGAGGTTAGGCAGCAAATGTGCAATCCATTCTTTCTTTAATTTGTACATATTTACACAATATAAAAAATAATTCAGTTTGGAAATGTAAATATTTTAATATCTATGCTGAATCGTAAAAAAAACAACAAACAAACAGCTGCTTGTTTACAGCTCCATTTTTTTAATATATCTACTATGTAATAAAACACCAAGGTCTGTGTGTAATGTCTCTCTAAGCAATCCGATTAGTCAGCTTGGCTTTGGTGACGCGATCTAAAGAGAAAGTGTGAGTGTTAGATGCACAAGGAGGAGTAAAAATGTATAAGACACACTGAGAGAGTCACCTTCAAAGAGAGAAAGTATAAAATCAGACAGGAGGTGAGAAAGGTGCCTTCAAAATAAAGATAGAGTTTGTGAAGCAGGCAATGTGGGAACGAGCTCAAGACAGGAAGTGCAGGTTAAGAAATTTTCACACATGCAAATACAGCAGAAAGGCAAAAGGAGGAAAATATTTTATAAATATTCGACAACCTGTCTTCGACAGGTACCATGACTAATAGTGTTAATAAATTCATAAATTCAAACCATCCACCTCCAATTACAATTTCTAAATTAAATAAAAATTAAATAATACTGAGCCTTACAATTACAGTTCCGGAGGTCTTCATTCCATGTAGGAGGATTGCCACCAAAGTAAAAACCAGCATCATTGGTCCATACAGTTCACCTGCTACTTTCTAGAGTTAATAAAAGAAAAAGCATTAAGATAATATGCTAGGTTTCTGTAGCATTTAGTTTTCTATAAGCATTAAATATACTCTTTGTTGCTATTTTTTTTTATTTTCAGTGGGGGGCAAAAGGTTGAAAGCTACACTGTGGAAGCACCACGACCTAAAAGTGAAATGCGTCAGAAGGGCTCAGCACACTGACGATGTTGAAATAAGATTGAGATTGAGAGGTTGATAGACTTTATTTGTCCCAAGGGGGAAGTTTGCCTAAGACTTCTGTTGTGTTTAATGATAACTGAGCAATCACAGTGGGGCATTATAAAGAAGTGTTGCCATTGGAATGAAGGAGCACCCAGTTGTATTTCTTGACACATTTCTGCTGAATAACTAATTTTCAGAAAGTCCTCAGTGCTGGTGTGTCATAGAGAGGATGAGCTGCATTGTTCATAATGACCGTCAGTTTTGGCTTCATTCTCTCCTCCACTACTACCTCCAGCAAGAACACAGAAAGTCCCATAACTGAGCTAGCTGAGCCTGCCTTCTTATTCGGTTTGTTGATCTGGCACACAGCACACCACAGTGTTGATAATCGCACTGGCAATCACACAGATGTAGAACATGTAAAAGATGTCACTGCCCTCTGCCTTTCTTTATATAGTTCCTCTGTTACTAGAACAGTGGACCCCCAAGTACCTGTAGCAGTGCACCACCTCCACATCCACTCCCTGAACAGTGGCCGGGCATGGAGACTCTTTGGTGAACTGATAGTCAATGCACTTAAACCTACAAAGGTCCATGCCCATTTATGTAGGCAATAAATACATGTATTTAATAATTCAGCAATAAATATTTAGCCATCAGCCTAGATAGTACGGATTATTTTGATGATTTTTAAACTGAATTTTATTTTTTGCCATGTGTGCAAGTCAACAGCATTTATAATTCAAGTGAGAAAGTCAGTGTAGGTCATGCAAGTGTGAAATTTATAGTATAAAGCACAGCTGGCCAACTTCAACAACTTGCATTTGCTTAGTTTTGCTATTCACTTGTTCATCGTATAAACTTGCATATTGCAGGTCCTGTTTGTTAGGGGTCTACCAGAGCGCACCCTGCAGCATGGGACATTAAGCTGAACTAACCCTGATCAGTACACCAGTGTATTATGGTGTACACTCACTCAGGGCACCCAGAGAAAGGCCATACGAACAAGGGGAGGACATACAAACTCCACCCAGGTAAGTGTCTAATCTAGGAGTTGAATACAGGACTGTAAAACTACAAGTCAGTAACTTTAGTCACTATTGCTAATACACTAAAACTTTTTTAATTTCATGACATTCCATCCATTCCTTATCCAAACTCAAAAGATACCAACACCATTCGCAGTAGCATTGGGCACTAATGCAATCTTTTACTCCCTACTAATGTCGAGTCATTAATTGCTAACATGTACATCTATGGAGTATGTAAGAAAGAGATATTTTCAAGCCTCAGGAAAAAAACACTTGGACACTGGAAGAAAATGCACTCTCCCCACAGATAGCCAATGCCAGGACCGGAAACCTAGAGATGTGCAACAGCAATGTCAGCCATTGTGCCATGTCACACATAAAAATGACAAGGGAAGCTAAATGTTTTCTCAGTATGAAGAAAAATGATGATAAATTGCTCAGAGTTGACACACATTCAAATCACAACACACTGCAGAATGAAAGAATGTAGTTCAGTTTAATGCCTCACTCTCAATTAACTCCAGACCAAGAAAACTTTATAAAGTTGCATTTAGCTTTTTAATCTCTGCTGCCAATATATTTCAATACCTAATATTTAGGAAGTATTAAATAGGTCGTGTATATTGATATACATACAGTGGAACGTTGGCTCACGAACGTCTCAGAACACGTACAAATCGGGTTCGCCAAACTTTTGCATTTGTTCACGACCACACACCCGAGTGACGAACCCAGTTTCCCTTCCGGTTCGTACGCGCCGATGATTTCTGCACGTGTTCAGTCTCTCCCTGTGCATTCGCTGTGAACTCTTTGTGCTCCATTTAATTTCCCTTCCGGTTCGTATGCGCCGGTGAGTTACGCACTTGTTCAGTCTCTCCCTGTACAGTACATTGTTCTCAGTCAGACGTGCATCACGCAGAGGGACTTTACCTCAAAACTGTAATCTCCTCTTCACCCAACTTCCTGCTCACTTCCTTCATGCCAGAACTCGACTCATGCAAGGTTAGTTTTCTTGGTTGTTTATGGTTAGTTTTTGTATAAAATTAAGGATTTTTCAAATGTTCATTTTGTTCCCTGTGCTTAAAACTCATTTAAAAAAAAAAAAAAGTGTTTACAACGAGCGGTTCATAAGGCTGTAGCGTGAACTCTTGCAATGTTAGTTTTCTCTGTTCAAGGTTTTCTCAGTGTTATTCAATGTTTTTACATTTAGTTTACTATTACACTGTGCATTCTATGGTATAATTAACTATTTTTGTGCTTAAAATTCTTTAAAAAAATATATTTACATAGTTTGTACGGTCTGGAATGGATTAATTGTATTTACATATAATCCTATAGGGGAAATTACTTCGGGTTGCGACCAGAGTTTTGGAACGAATCACGGTTGTGACCCGAGGTTCCACTATATTTCCAAAACACATTACATTGTGCTCTGTGTTTGTAGTGTTATTTTCTAACTGAAGAAGGGCAGCTGGAGTGCTCAATAGCTTTTAATGATGAGCTATTCTGGGAGCCTGTGCTTTTGCTTTCAACATACTGGTGAAGAACATTGTTATAGATCTAAGACAGACACACATAAGTGCCATCTGCAGCATCCATAGTGTCAGTGGACCTTGATGGACAGATAAAAGAGGATGATGGTAGTCACATTTGACCTACTGGAGTACACAACAAGTTGATAGTTACACGAGATGTGACAATTTAATTCAAAGAATGGCTGTCTAGTGTTGCTTATGTGCCTCAAATATGGACAGATGAACAGAAACAGCGGGGCTTGAAGTTGAGACTGATCTTTCTGCAAATGAACATGTTTAACAAAGTTACAGTATTAAGGGTGACAAACATGGTGTTTCCAGTATGACCCAGAAACAAAACAGCAAAGCACGCAATGGAAAATACAGAGTTCACCATGGCTAAAAAAAACATGCCCGTCACTCTTGCGGTTCAAGAATGTACTCATTTTTTTTTCCTCAGACATGATGAACATGGTTGTTCCACCATACCGGTTATTTGGTTAGATAATTTAGATATGTAGCAGCAGGATAAGTAGGCCTGAAAAAAAGAAGAAAAAAAAAAACTGTGGGAAATGAAGACAAATCTTATCTGCAGGGGCAATGCATAAAAAGGTAAGACTCACATAGCAGGAGATCTGTTTTCAGAGTAGAACTCTGAGATTATATATTTTAAGTGTCAAACAGGATTATCTGGCATCCTGGCCAGGAGGAGTATAGGATCCTTACCTGGGCAGGAGGACATGATAAGGGAGCAGTGAAGAAAGGCTCCTAAATTTGTATATTTTCATCCCCTATATCCACTAGATGGCAGCATCTCAGGGTCACGATCACCACGTGCAACCCTGCAGGGCATGATGAGTAGCAGTGCCAGTAGTGTAGTGTAGCGAGTTGTTTTTTTTACCTGCATTTTTATCACTCTTTATTTTAATATCGTTTTTTATCAGTATACTGCTGCTGGAGTATGTGAATTTCCCCATGAGATTAATAAAGTATCTATCTATCTATCTATCTATCTATCTAAAGTCAGCCCTGCTGGGTCCAATGGTAGCTTCCAAGGGATGCTGCAAGGATTTCCAATCCCTACTTTTCAGGACTTCCGCCTGACCTGGAAGTGCTTCCTTCAGGCTATGCCCTGGCACGGGAAGTATTCCCAGATCCAACACAAAAGGAAGTCGTCCAGCCTCCTCCAGCGACCCAGAGCTTGGAGGTAGGAAGACAATACTCGCTGCAGGGAGGTGGACGGTCAGAGAAGATTCAGAAGGAGGAAACAAAGGGGACTATTGTGTGTATTTGTGCTTATGTGAACTGGAAGAAACCAGTTGTGAGGTATTTTATAATAAACACCTCTGTTTTTAACCTGTGACTGTGTGTGGGTCAGTTGATTCTGGGGTTTGATGCTCAGTAGCACCTGTAACTATATAAAATATATATAACCACATTAAAAATTATATATATATCTCCTATTAACTATATATATGCGCACATACACACACACATACAGGTATTTGAAATAGCAATTTTACTCATAATTTTTTCAAAACAAAAACAGGGTAGGTGTTGCGAGTGGATGTCCTGGCATCCAATTCCCTACCTGACTGGGAAAACTGTAATGGAAGAATGCGGATGGACATGTGTCTCGGCCGGGTTGGTTGATGGTACCGTTCCCTGTTGGGAGGCCAAAATAGAAGGACAGAGGGGCCATGTATTCCCCCTGTACACAGGGTGGCAGCATCTCTCTGGTGGAACTCCCAGGGCATATTGGGAGCTGAAGTCCTGAGAAGCAGCCCTGTTGGTATACTTGGGTGCTGCCAAGGGCAGCTGCAGGGAAACGCTGTCCCTACTTTGGGAGACTTCCACCTGGTTCCTGGGTCCGGCATAAAAGATGCCACCACATCTGCATCAAGGAGTCAGAATCAGAAGGAGGTGGGCGACACTCTTGGAGGAAGTGATGGAAGTAGACAGAAAGTGACAAACTGTGTGTGTTATTATCATGCTGGACTGATTTAACCCTGTAACGGAATTATTGTATATTAAACAGCTTTTTATTTTACTTGAAATTGTGTGTGGCTTAGTTATGTCTGATGTCTGGTGGCCACAACAGTTAATTATAATCCTTGGAGGGGTGGAGTTTTGGATGTTTACACCTTTTTGTAGGTTGTGTTGTTTTATTTTTTTTATATGTTTTTTGTCTAGCAATAAGCACAACAGCTTACTGTGTAGCTAATGGATGTGACTTAATCACTCTCTCTGTTTTTTTTTTAAATTGTGATGCTGTCTTGCAAACACTTCACTAATACCTCCCACATTAAGGATAACTCTTCCAGGTGAGCGGGTTTATTCTCTTACCTGTGGGAAGTTGATCATTCGAACAGGAATCAAAGACTCTAGTAATCTGAAAGAAACAAAGAAATAACTTCATTATTTTCCCTATGTATTTATAAATGGAGGTTCTGAATGCTATAAGAATTGAGGTGGCATTTTTAATGGTATAAAACAAACGTGTCTGAAGCTCTGAATGAGAAAAGCAGAACATTCTAGCTACATAATATTTATGAAGTAATAAACACAATTACTAAAGCAATAGTTTCTGTATTTCTAAAAACAGTCATCAGTAATGACACAAATTCATTCAGTTCAGGTCAGTTTATTTTGTATTGTGCTATTCATGCAGTGGAGGCTCACAGACTGGCCTAAGTTTCCACATATAACGCGAAGGCAGAAATCATTAAACCATATGCCATTTACACACTGTACAGTCAAGACCTATTGTATTTAGAGATTTTTGTTTATATTGTCTTGTTCATGTATTATTTTAATTGATTTTTAATCAGGTATTCTGCTATGTTCCTTGTACCTTTTGGGTGGGACACCCTGATGTATCTTATATATAAATGACTACGCATGGAGGTGTGCAAGTCTGTCCGGCCCAGGAGTGAGAGGTAGAGTCGGGATAAGGGCTCCAACTCAGAGGAAACAGAAAACTCGCTTAGCTGCTAATAACACAACAAGGACAGCATGTCTGCAAAACGAAACCTCAGAAGAAAGACAAAGTCACTTAGCCGCTAACATCAGCAAAACAATGTCCCTTTTATTTTTCCTCCCGCCACTAGCACATCGGAAAAACAAATCCTCCTAGGACAGAGATGCCCAGAGTAGTTCCTTTCAATTACCTGACATCTCTACATTTCAGGTTTTTTTTTTTCTGACGACCCTGGGCTTTTTACATCACGGGCTTAAACAGGTAGTTGTATTATAATTATAACAAATGAATGCCTCAACATACTAAATATTATGTTGAAATCAAAATATAGCAGTATTGCTGTGATTCATAATCAAAAAAAGCATGTCTCCCAAAACATTTCATTATCAGAAGGTATTATATTGTATCACAATAACATGTAAACAACCAAGGAAACTATTCCTTTAGAACATGCTAAAAACAAAGCCAAGGTGATCCTAACGTTTCTCTAATAAACAGTCTGTAATGGCATAAGGACACTTTTTAAATAGCAACCTTCATAATCAGCATAATGTTTTACAAAGCAACTGTCAGCAATCATCCATCCATCCATCCATTTCCCAACCCGCTGAATCTGAACACAGGGTCATGGGGGTCTGCTGGAGCCAATCCCAGCCAACACAGGGCACAAGGCAGGAACCAATCCCGGGCAGGGTGCCAACCCACCACAGGAAACACACACAAACACACCAAGCACATACTAGGGCCAATTTAGAATCGCCAATCCACCTAAACTGCATGTCTTTGGACTGTGGGAGGAAACCGGAGCGCCTGGAGAAAACCCATGCAGACACGGGGAGAACATGCAAACTCCACGCAGGGAGGACCAGGGAAGCGAACCCGGGTCTCCTAACTGCGAGGCAGCAGCGCTACCACTGCGCCACCGTGCCACCCTGTCAGCAATCATGTGAAACAAAAATAGTGAAACAAATACACCAAGTATCAGTGGTGGAGGACAGGAGACAAAGTGACAGTTTAATAGTAATTACAACTTTACAGCAACAATTTAATCAATTTTACCTGTTTCTGACTTGCACTGGCTCAACATCAAAGTAGGGTCTGAGGATGTCAATGTTGGCATACAAGTTGAAGGCCTTTGATGCTTGCCTTTTACCGGCCTGCCACACCTAGAAAACACAAAAATGTTCTTCAGCCCACCATAGAAATGAATTCACCAAAAACAAAAGGACTTCATTCTACAAACTTAAAAAAAAAAAAAAAAAAAAACATCAAGTAATTCCTACTAAGGAATGGTGCAGGACAGGGGTGCCCAACACTTTTTCGGCTTGTGAGCTACTTTTAAAATGACCAGGTCGAAATGATCTACCTACATTAAAAAATGTTATATTATATATATATACACACACACACATATACACATACATACATACACATAGCATTCGAAGTCTGAATCACAATCTGATTGTATGGGTGGTTACCTACCAGGTAACACGTGTGGTTGGTCTGCAAGTCGGCAAACATCCGCCATGGGTGCCCTCTCAGTTGCGAGAAGCAGATCATAGAAGGTTACATAGTTAACTGTCAAATAATGCAAAGAGTACGCTACACGTGTTTCGCCCTATTTTGGGCTCATCAGGCGTACACACTCCACCCCTCATCGGGGATTGAACCTCGAACATTAAACAAAAGCACTTCGATTGTGTCATTGTGAGAAAAAAAATCCTCTTCCTGTTCCACATTCAGCCCATACTGTCCTCAAACATTTTTTTTTAAATCCCTTCTTTAGTCGATATAAATTGGAAGGCTAACTAGATCACAGCCGGAGTTTTGCAGTAGCTTGCACGTTTGATCGTGTGTGTGTGGGATGACCAGTGTGTTTGAGAGATCTCAGACTGGCCGCCCTGCATGTCAATCAAGTGGCAAATGCCATTGGGAGGATATATGATAGACTAACGTTTAAATTTTTTTTTTTAATGCAACGCGCTCTACCTGCACTCTCTTTGCGATCTACCAGTCGATCGCGATCAACGCATTGGGCACCCCTGGTGCAGGATGTTAGAGGTTTGACATACTTTATGCCAGTAAGTACCCTAGAATTCAGATTTTGTCCAGCGAGCTCCCATTTCCTACCAAGACCTTAAACACTGGCTTCAGTTAAGCAGTGTAGACTGCTAATTCTTGATACAGTGGAACCTCGGGTCACGAACGTCTTGGACCATGTACAAATCGGGTTACGACTAAAAGGTTCGCCAGACTTTTGCATCTGTTCACGACCACACACTTGGGTGACGAACAAGCCATTTTCCCTTCCGGTTCGTACACACCGATAATTACCGCACGTGTTCAGTCTCTCCCTGTGCAGCGAGCGAGAGAGAACAAGCGCGAGAAGGCAGTTAAAGAATGCACCAGGCTTGTTTTTGAAGAGACTGCAAGGTTAGTTTTCTCTGTTCTAGGTTTTCTCAGTGTTATTCAATGTTTTTACATTTAGTTTACTATTACACTGTGCATTCTATGGTATAATTAACTATTTTTGTGCCTAAAAATCTTTTAAAAAAAAATATTTACATGCAGTTCATCTGGTCCGGAATGGATTAATTGTATTTACATACAATCCTATGGGGGAAATTACTTCGGGTCACGACCAAATCGGGTTGCGACCGGAGTTTTAAAACGGATTACGGTCGTGACCCGAGGTTCCACTGTACTTAACTTTTCAGTTATGCTTTGCATAAAAAAGGGGGAGATAGGTTCAGTTTATGTGCGAAAGTGAGGTGTGTGGTTTCCGATGAAGATAAATGATGAATTTGGCACCTACTTCATATTGTTGAGGTGCGATTCTGATATCTGTATATGGGACTATAACGATATAGATAATTACAGTATATTGTCGATTTATCTTTTCTTTAAATTTACCACTTGAAATTAGCTATATTAACAATACTCATTGTTGTGTTAGTGATACACTATAGGTTTGAGAATAGTGTTACATGTCTCTTTTACGTTTAAGCAGAGTAGGACAACATGATTAGATTGCCAACTCAATAGTCAGCTCTAACTCGCTGTTCAACCATGACCATATCACTTAAACCTCCTATAGTCCAGTGGTTTAAAAAAATGCCATGAATTGTAACATGTCCTGATCTTTTTAGTTTTTTGGATAGTCCGTTACTTTTTTTTTTTTTTCTTTTACACTTGGACCACATGAAGATTAAATGAAATAATAATGACTCTAGTGCTTCTGAAAGCCGTTTACCAGGGAAAAGCTGGACTGTAGCAGCCTAGAAAGAAGCCATCACATCTTCCACTGGTTTTTGATCAACTCTGGTTACAGTCAGGCCAAAGCTAGAGTTTCATATTTTGTCTGCAAGTGTACTGTATCTAAGGAAAGAACTGTTTGTCTTTCTAATGTCAAAAAGGATGCAAAAAATTCTATTATCCCATAATATGATGCAGGTTTGCCAAGACAAATGCCCCCTTTTGCTATTGGTGTCTATTCAAAGCATGCCATGCTACTGCACTCATTTTTGTAGCTTGGGCATACTGCCCCATAGTGGCAGGTGACTCAATAGTTGAAAGATGTAGTAACCCAAGTATAAAAAAGTGGATAGATACACATCTTTATGCTCATCTCATTTCAGAAGGAAGACAGCACTCCGTCCTCCAATCACCTTGCTTACCCAACTCAAATTCAGTGTCAAAGGGAGAAGGAACATAAATGTAAATGACCACTGAAGATTACATTTAGATACACTTTGTGACATGCATTTAATACTGTGAACTGAAGGTACTAATTTACATTTGGAAGGATGAATATATAGAATTAAACACCACCTGCTCAATGATACTGTTCAAAGTCAATACTATGTTGTCATGTGAAAAACAATTAAATGACTTACAGAAACAACTAGCAGCAAGTTGAACAAAGTAGAGAGTGTTTGTAAATCTTAACAGGCTAGGAAAATAAATGTTCTTAATCAGACATGGTAGTCTGCCGGGGGTCAGTCTAGTGCCAATATGTCTCATGCATTTCCCACAGGCCAACTCTTACCCATCTCTTAACAACAACATAGCAGGGTCCAGTTAAATTAGGTCAATTGAGAAGGGGAAACATGTTTTGATTCAATTCCATCCTTTAAACAGCATGAAGAAAATACATTACAAAATGTTTCAACAGGCATACCTCATCAGCAACTTGTCGACCAAGCTGACCCTTTATACCCTTCATGCCTAAAAACTCTCCATCCTCTCCCTCCTCTGCTGCAGCTGCTTCTTCTGTCACTTCTTCTTCCTCCTTCATGCGCTGATGCATCTCACCCATGTCTTCAAAACTAGACCCTGAGGTGTCATCCATATTTTCCATGTCGATCACTGCGGAGCCACCACCCTGAAAAGGTTATAGGATTATAAGAAATGATAACCACGAGTTACAGGAAAAGCAATTCAAGAGGTGTCTTGAAGAAACTTAAATGAACAGAATCAAAAGCAGCAGAATCAAATGAAGCGTTTGCTACTAAGCTTTCATTCAAAAGGCAAATTTAAAATAAACCTGTCAAGGGTGATCTGTCAAAATGCTCACAAGTAAACCCGTCACCTTTCCAAATTTTGAAATGCAGGACCCGTTTCTCCAATTTCATTACATTTTGTTCCTAAATATTCTGAATAAACAGCCAATAAATATGAAAATACAAATTTTAAACCACGGTAGGCAAATGTATATTGAAATAGCTACAGATCTGAGACAGAATGCTGAACTTTGTCCAAGTTGCTTAACACAGTTTGCTAATAATATGTGATTCCGAATAAAGAAGCTGCCCATCTGATATGCTTTGGGCTGGGGTTTATCATGACATGCACTATAAAAATATTTAAAGTCTAAGAAGGATTTCATAAAATATTTAGGGTAAATGGGAGCCACAATGCCATACTTGAAGATGCTGACTATTGAGCTGCCAGCCAAGAACTGACCTAAAGAAATAAAATAATTGTTTGGCACAGTATATCGTTGGTCACCTATCAACCAGGATGAGTTGGAATATTCAGCATTTCATTTCCCAGAGAAAACATGAGGCTAAAAATTTTCTTGGCCACCACTACGAACTAATGGGGTAACATTTAGGAAAAAAAATATTTTTGGGGTGGAGTGTTCCTTTGACTGCACTATATTTTATCATTTTAAATACAACAAGTATATGAAAGTACAGCTCGTTCTTTTTTATAGACTGTAACGTCTTGGTTTTCCTCCTAATTAACACTCAAAGTCTACATTGGTTGAAATGTCCTATTTCTAACTGAGCCCCTAAGTCTAATAGCTTGTCTAATTATTTTGCTTTTCTTTGTAACTGAGCCCATCACTTAATGACGACACCTAATCTTTTCTTCTTGTACTGGTCAATATTGATTTCTATGTCCGCCTGAGACCTCCAGTAGACTAGGATTCATAGCCTAGCCACTTTCTGTATGTAATCGCCATGCCCACCTCCATGTTCAGCTGGGTTTTTCCTTCAGATGCTGTGGTTTCCTCTTGTACAACAAAGCCGTTTGTGTGTTTGGGTAACTATGAACTCTAAATTGTCCCAGTATGAGTGAGTTTTCAGTAGGTACGTGTGCCCTGCAATACGCTGCAACCCTGAAATGAAACAAGTAGGTCATAATAGATGGAGGGTTTGAGAATGGTTAGACACCAACTCCCTGGCATCCTTCACAATTTAAAAACCTCTCCAAATTCAAATTACTCACTTGCAAAACACTTCATAAAAAAATGCTGGATACCCAACATCACTGCTGACATATTTGCTGAAATGCAAATAAACACGACGACAAATGACATGTCATGATGACAACTTCTGGGTGTCACAGTGTCTGCCCTCAATTTCTACTTTTTGGAAATGTTTCTGATGCCATGCTGCTTCTGTTTACATTTAAATTCAAAGTGAACACCACCCATACAGCCAGCTAGTCACCCTTTGATTTTAGTAGTGGTTTTCAAAATGTGGTCTGCAAGCTGACGGCCATCAGGAAAATGTGACTTTTAGATCACTCAGATAAGTTAGTCTGTTATGGATCTCCTTAAACATTTATTTGTAACGATCAAGATTGCAAGTCAATATCTAAACTAAATCAATATGTGTAGATACATGAGAAATGGATCTAAAGGTGCCACCGTCTAACTTTCTTGTGGATGGGGACAACTTTTGCTTCAATTGCATGCCTACCTGTTCTGTTCCTGTTTGCCTGTTGGGGTCACCTCTCTTTCTTTGTGTCTATCTGTCTCTCTTTTACATGCATCACTTTTTCAACCTCAGTCTCTCTCATGTCCAGTTGATACTGTTAATCAATCTTCATGGTTAAAGGGTTCTTATGGATCAGAGGCTAAAATTTAAACACCTTGAAATGCAAACCCAGCAACACCCAATTTCAATTTTAGTATTTTTCACATAAATAAATGCCTTTTGGAAAATACATTTTGGGAAATAGGCAAACTGGTGACCATCAGGCTCAAGTGATCCATCTGTTATGTTTGACCTCAGCAAAGTGGTCCTCAGTTCAAAACACTTTCAGTACCACTGGATTAGAGGATTCCGAAACTGTCATAAGTACATCCAAGTAGTGACATTTTTTTTTTCTTAATTAAAAAACTGTCTGTCATTCTCAGATCTGGTATTTTGTGGATATCATTCTCATAGTTACTTACAAAATTCAATCTTTTAACTCATGTCAAATAAGTTATAATAAGTTGTAAAAGTGAAAAGGATTTTTTATATTGCTGGCGTATTTCGAAAGGCACTATAAAAATATACAAACGGATATACACATATATAAACACATATTATAAGCATACTGTATATAAACACATATTATAAGTATACTGTATATAAACACATATTATAATTATATATATATATGCATAATTCCAAGTCTATATTCATTTATTTTATAACCCGCTTAACCGGTTCAGGGATGCGAGTCACCACTGGCCTGAACTGACCCTGGACGGGCCGCCTGTCCATCACTGCTCAGAACACCCAATACAGTATTCCGATTACATTTCTGCCTGATCTGGACGACAAAGTTTCCCTGATAAACAAAGACGCAAGAACAGCCCGCGGTCTTGTGTTGTTTACTACTCTTGCATTCCTTCTCAGCTGACAACCTCGCGACTTACTTAACCGCAAACCACCGCGTTGTTGAAACGATTAAGGGCGACTGTTGTTTGGTGTCTACGTTGTTTACCTGGATCAGGTGCTCGTCAAAGCTACCCCAAGACTCCGTGTTCCCGGCTTTACTTCCTGCTCCTGGAAGTGCTGACATTTTAGAAAATAATCAAGGTGATCTCCAGCTCTCTTAAATTATGACTCCAAAACACCGAAATAGCCAATTCTGTAAAGAACACCCCCTTGAACCCTCAACAGCGACTACATCCAACAGCTCATCTGGAGCGTACCCACATATTTCAGGAGGGGCTGACTGGAGACGTGGAGACGTATGAGTTATCGCGAGATACAAAGTCTCGTGAGATGGGCGTTCTTGTCACGAAAGAAACGCCATCTTGGTAAGGGCGTCAAGTGCTTGGCTGTACTGGCCCCATGACTGGGATTATTTCTGAGCTATTTTGTTAGAAGCTTCAGGTTGAAAGAAGTGCGCTTTTCCTTTGCTTGACTTTGATTGATAAAGCAATTTAAAAAAAGCCCGACCTAACTTCTTTGCATACAAATCGATCGTTTTAGCATATATTGACGGGTAAATGTACACTTTAACGGAGTTTTTAGGACCTATTTGGCTGACCCCAATATTGCTGTGAAATCGACAGTTGTCTGGAATTTAATTACAAGGGCCTGCAAAATTAAACTCATAGAAATTATATTAATGGTGGAAAGTTATGTTAATGTGCATTCATGAACACAATAAAATATATAATTTGAATGTTTGCATCTCGTTACACTTAAGTACAAAATTGAAACGAAATGTAATTAAAATTTAGCAAATTATACAATTTATTCAGGTTGAAATATTGTTTCAAATCAATTTAACACGAAAATATGTAGTCAATCTAATAAGTAAAGGAAACAATACACATTAATTGACTTACATATAACTTCTGTAGCTTTTGTCACTTCTTAGTCCATTTTTCTGGTGTGTCCCTATCAATTGTTCAGCCATAGTCTGCCATCATACTGTCATCTTAACGTCTCTTGTACTTTCTTTCCATGTCCTTGATATTCTGATGGAATCTTTCACCCTGCTTTTCATTCACAGCTCACAGATTTTCAGAGAGAATTTACAAATATGAATCCTAATATGGATCTTTATTGTTAACTAAAATCTTACAAGTGACTGCTTTGAGTGATACTTACAATTTTCAATTGAATCGTGCCATTCTGATGATGGAGACACAGGAGGGTTCATCATCAGTTCACAGGAGGAATTACATGGACCTTGTTTTGTGGTCTGAAATGTTGCATTGACATTCCTGGAATTGCTTGACTTGGTTAAGTTTTAACAGTTTATCTTTGTTTAGCATTCTTATTTGATTAGGTTAAGGATCGTGAATTTATTGACATTATGTCTGACAAAAGGTTCAATTAATTTTATTCATTATTTCCAATTATGGGCATGCTAAATACATAGAGGACATAAAACCAGACAAATACCCTTGTCAAAAAGCCTTTCTTCTTTACATGTGAGAATGATGTAAGCTGCTATGTGCCTCTGGAGAGGCTTAGTAATGAAGACTTGCACCACCTGGAGTGAAACACCATCTTAAAACTACTGCAGCTACATGAATCCAGGTTGTATACTTTATGTAGTACTTCAGCCTATATGCTTATAGATAGATAGATAGATAGATAGACACTACGGTCTGAACACACTGCAGAATGACTGAAAATGAAGAAAATAATAAAAAAGAAAACTTCTGACTTGGCAGTGACTGTCCCAGTGGGGCATTATGAAGTTGTATTGTTTAGAGGTGTGAAGGAGCCCCCATAGTGACCCACTTCAGAATAATTTGTTGCATGAAAGTCCTCAATATCTGTGTGTCAGAAAGAGTATGTGCAGCATTGTTCATAATGGCAATCGGTTGTTTTAATTCCCTCCGACCTACAACGGGCCCAGAGTGTGTCCCATAATTCAGCCTGCCCTTTTAATTAGCTTGTTGATGTGCCCAGCAGGGGGCGCATGCTCCCTAGGGATGTGTTCTTTTTAGAATTGCAACTCATAACTTGAACCTGTATACGTATAAACATACCCCTTCAGTATCCACGACGGAAATATCAACGGAAGAGAAATATATTTAACTTGCTGAATACAAGCCATTTGAACGATGCAATCACCGTTCGGTTCTTCCGTGGTGATCGTTTACGATTGAGGTTCCATTCAGTAGGGCGCAGGAGGGATTTTTTCTTGCTCCAGAGTCAACGTCACATCAGTGCTTCCGGTTTCTGCCTTGTAGTTTTGTGAGAGGCTTTAAATGCCCACACAATTTGTATATTTAGTGAGCTATTTGTGATCATTACAAGGTACGGATAACTACCAACTGCGCTATTAACATATGGATTAGGCTCTCTAAGAGCCCTATATATCACCACATTCTCTCTCTCTGTGCGCACAGTGCACCTGTCCTGGCCCAATCACTAACCTCCATTTATAGCCCATGTCATATTTGTTCCAGCTGCCTGGGCAGATTTTTTCTGCTTTTCTTAGTTTAAAAATTGCATATATGCTAAGATTGTTAGGCTACGGAAGCGTATTAGGTCCACGGTGGAAAAAAGAAATACGGACACTGAAGAAAACAAAATCTAAATGTCGAGATTAAAGTCGACATGTTGACTTTATTCTCGACATTTCCACTTTATTCTCGACATTTACGTCGAGATTAAAGTCGACATGTTGACTTTATTCTCGACATTTCCACTTTATTCTCGCCATTTATGTCGAGATTAAAGTCGACATTTCCACTTTATTCTAATAGTTTATTTTGTCAGTAGAATGTCGCAAACTAAACTTCATCTTAAAATGAATGTTTAATTTACTAGATTTTCTCAAACCCCGTAATTAATTAATGTAGCACATTAAATGCTTTATATTAAGTGTTCCCCGAACCAGTTTTTAATCTCTATGCGCTTCTTAAACTGACTTCCTCTTGCACTGAGAGGCGCAGACAGCGATCGCCGCACATTGACTTCATAATAATCCTGCTCTAAGAACATTCAGAATACTAAGAGAAATACTTGATATCTTCTTCACGATAAAATGCATTAAAGCATGTATTAAACATGGGTGGCGGGGGGCACGGTGACGTGGCTATAGAGCTGCTCCCTTGCATTAAGGGGTCCCCAGTTGTATGTTCAGTGTAGTGAACTTTATGGCAGGTGTGACGAGGCTCCAAAAAACTGGATACATGAATGGGTATCGCACAGGTTTAACTTAAATATTGTGTAAATATTGGGCTCGTGATGTGGTGATCGGAGACACGAACGCAAAAATTCAATGGATGTTCTTCTGAGCGGGCTTTCTTTATTGCATGCGTGCTGTCTCTATCTGACGTACTAAACCTCCAGTTCCTATCCTTGCTTTTTCTTTCTGCACATAACCAATCACCACACGATAAACGTCTTTGT
>JANRMT010062824.1:15018681-15060660 GCA_026402145.1 Polypterus bichir lapradei | reverse complement strand
CAAAATGACACCTTTTATTGGCTAACTAAAAAGATTACAGTTAGCCAATAAAAGGTGTCATTTTGCTTAACTATATTTGTGATGGAATCAGAGGGGTGCCCCGTCCCCCACGACTTCCCATTTACGTCAGACTCAGACTCTAAATTAATCAAACGAATTATAAGAATCCATTCCCTTAAACTGACAGTTCTAAGGAATCGAATCAGTTTTGTGAGTCGAAACGCCTAACGCCGTTTAATTATTTTAATATAAAGTACTCGCTCTTTGACATGCTTACTGCATTCCCATAGCTGACCGTCGCTCTGTAATTGCGAAAGTTGCCTCTCATGTGACGTCAGACGTAAGCGACAGACTACCGAAGACAACATGGCGGTGCCCAGGTCGCGCGTGGACGACATTAGAAATCGTATAACTCTGACCGAGTACGGGGTTCAAAACGTGAGTGTTTCCTACTCAGTAGTGTTACATACAGTAGTTTTGTTTCGGTTTGTAAATATACATGACATTTGTTGTTTAAAGAACACTTACATGTATAAATGGCATGAAATCAATTGATCGATGATTTCATTAAAACATAAAGTAACCAATATCTGCGGCGTCCTGCTAAATGCTTTGTTCAGAACATCCAGTTTTTGTAGTTACTTCGGGTGACACTGTTTTGTTCTGCTGTTCTCGTTTCTTCTAGTCTTTTTCTGCAGCACTCCTCATTGCGGATAATTTGTTTGGAATCTTCACGTCTACTTTGCAAAGAGGCACAAAAGAGCCTCTCTGCTGTGATGGTGCATTGCTTCAAGTACCTGGGGGTCCACAGCAATGATAGGCTGGGCTGGTCTCGGTTAAACAGAGCGACTGACGAAAAAAGCAGATTAGACTTTTTTCCTTAGGAAGACTGCGCTCCTTTAATGCTGGTAGTGATATCCTTCACATCTTCCACAAGTCTCTGATGGTCAGTGTGGTATCCTTTCTTCAGAAGAAACCCCCCCAAATGATTAAGAAGTTTATTCATTTTGGTACAGGAAAAAGGACTGTTTGAAGTGGTAGTTTGCTCCGACTCAATGACTGCTTTACTATCATTTCAAGATGAGGAAAGTAAATCAACACCTGAAATTCTACAGGTGCTACTGGTTCTGTACAGCCAGGGTATTACAGTAGGACTTTTGTGAATTGCTATAGTGGTGGAAGAAAGCTTCAAGTAAGTCATATATACTGGAGATATCACAGTGTCACTGGGTGTAGGAGAAATAAACAAGTCTGTGAAAAGGAAACTGGGGAAATCATGGCGAGAATTGGTGCAGCTGGGCATGTATTCCAAATTCAGAATTCAGTTTATGGGAATCATCTTTAAAGAGAAACACAGGAGGGATGATGTTGTAAGCAATTTAAGAACAGCTCACTGTGGGTGAAGGGGTAATCTAAAATTAATTGCGGGAGGTAATAAACAGAAACTGTAAGGAATGTTGACAAACAGAATTCGTGTCACTTTTTTTAATGTGCTGTAAAAACTCGGAAATAGAGAGAGCCCAGCTGAGCAGACAGTAAATTTCTTTAGGTATCCATCAACTAAATTAAAAAAAATATATATTAGGAAGGTATGATAAAAGTGGAGAAATATATGATAAAGTCTTAACATTTCTAAAATGATGCAGTTTATAAATGAATAGAAGGATATTACCAACGCCAGTATAGGAGATGCCAGTAATGCACCACAGAGTGTAAAAACAGCCAATAAAAATAAGAAAAATATCAAGCTAATTAGACTTAGTTAGGGGACTAACTTTCAACACACTGCAGTAAGTGTTAAGTAAAATGAAGACAAAACGGACAGCCATTCTGAACAATGCTTCACACCCTCTCTCTGACACACTAACACTGAAGGCTTTCAGCTTACAAATTGTTGAGCAGAAGTATGTCAAGAAACACTATTGGGGCTCCATCATTCCTATGGTAATACGGCTTTATAGTGCCTCACTTGGGCTGGTCTACTTATCATTAGCCAATTTAAATGTTTTCTTTTTCATTTATTTATAATTCTTGTGTGTATTTGAAGGGAGTGGTTGTTGTTGTTGTTTATCATATTTCGGTACTTCTTGAGCTTTGGTCCAAACTAAATTTCCCCTAGGGTTATTAAAGAAAGCATCTATCTCAATTATATAGTGCCTTCACATCTATCTATCTATCTATCTATCTATCTATCTACAGTGCATCCGGAAAGTATTCACAGCGCATCACTTTTTCCACATTTTGTTATGTTACAGCCTTATTCCAAAATGGATTAAATTCATTTTTTTTCCTCAGAATTCTACACACAACACCCCATAATGAAAATGAGAAAAAAGTTTGAGATTTTTGCAAATTTATTAAAAATAAAAAAATCGAGAAAGCACATGTACATAAGTATTCACAGCCTTTGCCATGAAGCTCCAAATTGAGCTCAGGTGCATCCTGTTACCCCTGATCATCCTTGAGGTGTTTCTGCAGCTTAATTGGAGTCCACCTGTGGTAAATTCAGTTGATTGGACATGATTTGGAAAAGCACACACCTGTCTATATAAGGTCCCACAGTTGACAGTTCATGTCAGAGCACAAACCAAGCATGAAGTAAAAGGAATTGTTTGTAGACCTCAGAGATAGGATTGTCTCCAGGCACAAATCTGGGGAAGGTTACAGAAAAAGTTCTGCTGCTTTGAAGGTCCCAATGAGCACAGTGACCTCCATCATCCGTAAGTGGAAGAAGTTCGAAACCACCAGGACTCTTCCTAGAGCTGGCCGGCCATCTAAACTGAGCAATCAGGGCAGAAGGGCCTTAGTCAGGGAGGTGACCAAGAACCCGATGGTCACTCTATCAGAGGTCCTCTGTGGAGAGAGAAGAACCATCCAGAAGGACAACCATCTCTGCAGCAATCCACCAATCAGGCCTGTATGGTAGAGTGGCCAGACGGAAGCCACTCCTTAGTAAAAGGCACATGGCAGCCCACCTGGAGTTTGCCAAAAGGCACCTGAAGGGCTCTCAGACCATGAGAAACAAAATTCTCTGGTCTGATGAGACAAAGATTGAACTCGTTGGTGTGAATGCCAGGCATCACATTTGAAGGAAACCAGGCACCGCTCATCAACAGGCCAATACCATCCCTACAGTGAAGCATGGTGGTGGCAGCATCGGCAGGAACTGGGAGACTAGTCAGGATAAAGGGAAAGATGACTGGAGCAATGTACAGAGACATCCTGGATGAACACCTGCTCCAGAGCACACTTGACCTCAGACTGGGGAGACGGCTCATCATTCAGCAGGACAACGACCCTAAGCACACAGCCAAGATATCAAAGGAGTGGCTTCAGGACAACTCTGTGAATGTCCTTGAGTGGCCCAGCCAGAGCCCAGACTTGAATCCGATTGAACATTTCTGGAGAGATCTTAAAATGGCTGTGCACCGACGCTTCCCTTCCAACCTGATGGAGCTTGAGAGGTGCTGCAAAGAGGAATGGGTGAAACTGGCCAAGGATAGGTGTGCCAAGCTTGTGGCATCATATTCAAAAAGACTTGAGGCTGTAATTGCTGCCAAAGGTGCATCGACAAAGTATTGAGCAAAGGCTGTGAATATTTATGTATATGTGATTTCTCAGTTTTTTTTTTATTTTTAATAAATTTGTAAAAACTTCAAGTAAACTTTTTTTCACGTTGTCATTATGGGGTGTTGTGTGTAGAATTCTGAGGAAAAAAATTAATTTAATCCATTTTGGAATAAAGCTGTAACATAACAAAATGTGGAAAAAGTGATGCGCTGTGAATACTTTCCGGATGCACTCTATCTATCCATCTATCTATCTAATCGTACCCCGTACTACAGGGAGTTTCTAATGGGTGGGGCCCTGAATTATGATGTGTTACTTATGTAATAATGAAGTGATAAAAACAAAATAAATACAGTGCATGCCTTGACAGATGGGTAAACTATCCAATCACATTTGGTGTTGGAAATGGTCGCCTTCTTCTTGTAAACACAGATCGACATGGCACTCTGTATCCGCAAGCATTGTAGGGGTGATGGCATCAATTTCCTGTTCATTGTTTTGCTGTTATTCTTCCAGTGTACGAGGCCTTAACACTCTCCAAAGGACGAAATCTGGAGGTGACAGGCCCGGAGAACAAGGTGGTCAATGACCCGATAGCCAAAAAACGATTCAATTTGTGCCATGCTGTGAGCTGATGTGTGACAGGTTGCCTCATCTTTCTGGAAATAACCTTCACTGATCTCAGTGTCATCCAGTTCATTCACAAATAAGTCGATAAAAATGCCACACCGCACTCATTTGTACATTTACCCAGGAATACTGTGATCTTATTAAGAATTTATTAAGGCAGTAATACATGGGGCCCTGCCCATTAGGATCACCCTGTATTATATATGGTACATTATGTAGTGAAATGCTTAGTTGCTGAACTAAGTGCATTAAAGAAAAATATAAAAAGACAATACAGAATAAATACTCAACTGTATAAATATAATGACAGCATTATTATTAATATTATAAAAATACATAATTACTAATTTAATATAAAGAGTTATCAATAGGGCACCTTGAAGTGCTAGCTAGACACGTTCCTCGTGGGTGGACAGAAGCCCCCTCTCCGTCTCCCAGACCTCACCTTTAGGCGGCCATAGTATTTCCCTGACCTCAGCACAAAGGAGAGGGTTTTGTTAGCATGGGTGGTGTCTTCCCCCTGGTCAGACACCACTTGTTGTAGGTGGTAATGCTTCCTGTCAGGGAACTTACAATAGTAGATGTATTGAAGTTCTTTAGCAACCTAGAGGGCAGCCTAAATTCTCTGAGGCGTCAGAGGTGGTAAAGATGTTGTCATGCCTTCTTCACTAAGGTGTCTATGTTCATGAACCTAATCAGGACCTCTGTGATGTGGACACTGAGTTATCTGAAGCTCCCTCTACCAGAGTGCTGTCAGTACTGAGTGGGGTGTTTGTGCGTCTGCTCTTTTCTCTTAAAGTTTACAAACAGCTCCTTTATTGTGCTGACATTCAGGAGTAGAGTGTTGGTCTGACACCAGTGTGACTAACTCTCCACCTCATCCAGGTGAGCCTGCTAATTGTTATTTGAGATCAGGCGGACCACCACTGTGTCATCCACAAAACTTGATGATGGTGTCACGTGCAGCTGTGCAGTCATACGTGTAGTGCGAGTACAGAAGAGCACTCAGAGCACAGCCCTGTGGAGCCCCTATGTTGAGAGTAAGGGATGACGAAGTGCAGCCACCCACTCAAACCACCTGGGAGCCGCCTGTCAAGACATTAAAAACCCATGTGTATGGTAAAGTGTTGAGTCACAGGGATGAACTTAGAGGGGTTTATTGTTCCTACATCCCCATGTTTTTAAGATGCTTTTGCCTTCCTTTTTAAACATACATGCCTCTGGATTCTGCCTTACTAGTGTCATGGTGGTTTTCTTAATCTCTAAATTTGCTGGTATCCTGATGAAACAACTAAACGTTAATCTAAACAAGCTTTCCTTCTGTCTGTTCATTTTAATATATGATTTATCCACTTTGTCTTTGGAATATACAAGGAAATTAAAGTACCAAAAGTCAACTCGAGGTGAAATATGGTGTACAGAGTGAGTGACCTGCCCAGAGATGAAACCTGTGCTACTTGTGATCAAATGGGGGAGCCACAGCGGTGTGCAACGACAAACAATCCCAGCTTTAATATTTAGAAAACAAATAGCCCGCTTGTGCACTAACAAGGGGTGGGCACTGTTTTTGAAAGTAGTGGTCTGTTTTTGATATTCAGGTTGGCTGATTTGTCCTTCAGAACATATAATCAGGGTCGATATCTTCCGTAAAAGTTCATATCAATACAATACAGAACATACTGTACTCAAACACACTTCATCCAGTTTAGGCTCATGTAGGGTCACAGCCACTTCCAGCACATCCCGGGGCAATGCAACAGCAAACCTGGGATGGCACACTCGGCCCAGCTTCACGTATACCCACAATCACTCATAAGAGGTGTATTAGCACAACATTCGCATGCATCTTTTTGGGGAGGAATGTGGGAGTAAAGTCCAAATGGGCACAGGGAGAGCCGAGAAACTCCACGCAGTCAATGACCAGGCATGGGATCTGAACCAATAGGAGATCAGTATGTTAAGTTATAAATTAATACAACTTAAAGCAGTTTTTTTTACTGTTGCGCTTTGCCCAAGGCATTTATTTCCAATTTCTTGTGCTTATTGTAGGTTCACACAACTGATTTTCCAGGAAATTATCCGGGCTATGATGACACATGGAGTCAGAAAAGATTTGAAAAGGTATGATGGGCATAGGCCTTTTTGGTGATGCTCTTAAAAGTCATTTTCTAAATGTTTTACATAGGTGAATAATAAATCTGCTTGATTTGGACTTGGATGTAATAACTGGTTATGTTCCTTTTGTTAAGAATTTCAGAATCAATGTTATTAATATGGACGACAGCACAGTGGAGTTTGACATGATAGGGATTGACTGTGCAATTGCGAATGCTTTTAGACGTATTCTTCTTGCAGAGGTAAGTCATTATTTTAAACTAGATTTCTTGTTTTAGTCCACATTACTCAACTATGTGCCCAATGTGTGCTAGCAGCAAAGAGTTCTGATTTGCCTTGATTTGATATGATATACTTTATTAATCTGCGTGGGCCAATTGTCTATTTGCATGACCTTTGTAGGTCAGAGCACAGGGTCAGCCATTGTACAACACCCCTGGAACAATTGTCAGGTTAAGGGCCTTGCTGAAGGGCCCAACCCAGTAGGATTTATGTACCAAAACAAATCTGTTATTTCACAGTGAACACTGTCCCAGATTACTTTACAAATATGGTGCTGCAGAATACTCAAGTGCTTTTTTATGTACCTGTATTTCTTACAAGTGTAACACTTTGCAAGTTAAGCGACTTCTTCACGGCCAGACAGTAATTCTGTCGTGTGGATTGGACTTAGCACCTTTGTCCAATGGATTCTTTTATCATTAACACAGAAATACAGCGGAATATAAGTATTGAATGCATCAACGTTTTTCTCAGTAAATACATTTCTAATGGGGAATTGACATGAAATTTTCACCAGATGTTGGTAACAACCCAAGTAATCCACACAAAGAAATCAAAAGAAATAAGTCCAGAAATTATGAGTATTAAAGTAGAATGGCACAGGGATAAAGTATTGAACACATGAAGAAAAGGAAGTGCAAAAAGCCAAGAAAGCAGCTTCAGTGTTTAGAAAGCAATCCTGTGCCCTATCAGTGGAAATTAATATCAGCTGGTTTAGTCGTAACCGATGGCCTATTTCCAGCAGCTCCGTGTATGATTTTATCTTTCTACCTTTTTCTCTATTTCACTGATCACACCTACCACTTTCTTTTACCTACCTACCTACCTACCTACCTATCTATCTATCTATCAATCACCAAGGTCTTGCAAATATACTGATGGCGTTGGTTACAGACAAATGTCCGAATGTTCCAGTGAGCACCATTGGGGCCTTAATCTGAAAGTGGAAAGAACATCATTTCACCATAAACCAGCCACAACCAGGTACTCCCTGCAAGATTTCTGACAGAGGAGTTACAAGAATAATTAGAAGAGTTGTAAAAGAGCCAAAGGACCACTCGCCGAGAGCGTCAGAAAGACCTGGAATTAGCAGGTCCAGTTGTTTCAAAGAAAACAATAAAGTAATGCACTCAACCGCCATGGTCTCTATGCACGCTGACCACGTAAGACTCCACTGCTGAAGGAAAAGTATATTGATGCTCATTTAAAGTTTGCTGCACAACATTTGGACAAGCCAATGAAATACTAGGAGAACAGAGTCTAGTCAGAGGAGACCAAAATTGAACTCTTTGGATTTCATTGCACACACCATGTTTGGAGGACAACTGGCATTGCACATCATCATGGTGTGAGACTGTTTTTCTGCATATGGTGCTGGCAGACCTCATATATTTGAAGGAAGGATGAATGGAGAAATGTACCGGGACATTTATGATAAGAATCTGCTGCCGTCTACCAGGATGCTGAAGACGAAACGGGGGTGGACCTTTCAGCAAGACAAGGATCCCAAACACACAGCCAAGGAAACTCTCAATTGGTTTCAGATAGAGAAAATAAAGCTGCTAGAATGGCCCAGTCAATCATCTGACTTGAAACCTTTTGGATAAAAACTGAAGGTCAGAGTTCATAGACGAGGCCCCTGGAACCTTCATGATTTGAAGACAGTTTGTGTCGAAAAATGGGCTAAAATCACACCTGAGCAATGCATGCGACTCGTTTCTCCAATAGGGAGACGTCTTGAAGCTGTTGTTACCAACAAAGGCTTTTCTACTAAGTATTAAATTACGGTAAGCGTGTTCAATACTTATTCCCCATGTAATTCCACTTTATCACACATAACTTAATTTATGGACTTATTTGTTTTGATTGCTTTCTATGTGTGGATTACTTGGGTTGTTAACGACATTTAGTGAAAATTTCATGTCAGTAGCACCATCAGAAATATATTTACTGAGAAGAATGTTGACGCGTTCAATTCTTATTTTCCCCGTTGTGTATGGCAGGACCACTGAGATTCATTTGGTCAATGGTTATTCCTTGTAATTACCAAATGTTACTCGCTGTAATTTCACCTTGGGATCAGTAGAGCATCTGTCCACTCTGGTACAGTCAATTTCTATACACAAATGTATCTGTAAATTATATTTTTTTAAACACCACTATATTATGGAAATATTCTCCCATTTTATTCCATAAGGTTCCAACAATGGCAGTGGAGAAAGTATTCATATATAACAACACCTCCATCGTCCAGGATGAGATTCTAGCACATAGGTTGGGTCTTATTCCAATCAAAGCTGATCCCCGACTCTTTGAATACAGGAATTCAGGTTAATACATTTGCCTTTGATTTTTATAAAGTGTTTTACATTTTGTTGTCAGTAAAATTAAGCACTGTTGCAACTTGTTTAGTTCTTAAAATGTATTTTTTTGTTTTGAAAGGTGACGAAGAGGGGACAGAGATAGACACCATTCAGCTTCAACTGAAAGTCAAGTGTACGAGGAACCCCAAAGCCACAAAAGAATCCTCAGACCCTCGCGAGCTTTATGTCAATCACATGGGTAACTTTCATTTATTTCCCAAAGTGTTTGTTTGTATGCATTGCCAGTGTTGCATCACACAGTTATCAGTTTTTTTAAAGAAATTTAGCTTTATTTTTTACATGCAGTGACTTCAGAGTGCACTTCAGGTATTAAATTTCCAAACAGCATGATATCAAATCTTGGCAATTTCTAACATTAAAAAAACCCTCTTTGAAAAGATCTACACTCCAATTTTACTTATGTGGCTGACACCTTTATCCAAGGCGACTTACAAAATTTATGATACAGTTGGTTACATTTTTTTATTTTTTTTGGTTTTCCAATTGGAGCCCAGGCAGGTCTAGTGACCTGCTCATGGTCAATCGGTGTCAGTGGCACGATTTAAACCCACAGCCTCAGGGTTTGAAGTCCAAAGCCTTAACCACTGTGCTACTCTGCTTGCTGGTGCTTTGTGAATTATTGATGATTCTGCACCGTCAGATGAGGATTTTGAGCTGTCGGTAGAAAGTGACAATGAGAAATGACGTCAGCAGTGTAGCAAAGCAGCTAAGTAAACAGTGTGGCTTAGCGATGCTTCTCATTGGTTGCTTTGAACATCATATACTCCAGAATTTATCATGTATAGAGTGTTTATATGTTTGGTTTTCACAAGTTGAGGAAAAAAAATAATTTTAAGTTTTTTCTTAATGAGGAGGAAAAAAAAAATCAGTCTCATACGCATTAAGAAATGTGATACTTTTTGAATGTAGAATAAATCGAGGAAAATGTAAATAAGTTGATTTAGATTCATCACAGTCACTTAATGCGCAGGGGACATATGATCTCCATGTATTTGTTTGTGATTTTCCTCCCTCATCCCAAAGGCATCTTTGTTAATTAGAAATTCTGAATTGGTCCAACATGAGTGGGTCTGTGTGTGTAAGTGAGCCCTGTGATGGACAAGTGCCAGTCTGAGCTTAGTTCTTACCTTGTGCCAGCCCTCTTGTGACAGTGAGTGTTAGTTAAAAGCAAATAGATATTGTTAAATAAAAGTATTATTGCTCTACCAGTAACGGCGTACTGCACGATAACGTGCAGTGAATACACTTGACTTGAGCATACCTAGTTTTCCTCCTCTTTCTCTGTCTCTGTTTAGCATTCGTTAGCTCAGAGGTTGATGCACTCGCTGCTTCCTGAACAGCTCTTCTTTTCTCCACCCTAGCAACCCGCTGCTTCTCTTCTTTCTCATCAAAACTGATTAAGTTAGTTTTTTTGTTGCAATTACTTAGTACGTTTTCTTTAATTTTTCACTTAAGCTGGCACTTAAGTCTTCATTCTGCCTCAAGAATGATTAGCGAAGGTGGTAGAGAATGAGAGCGGCGCCCGTATGCATGTGCTGCACGGCCGCCCTGCTGTGCACTGCAGAGAGTTGATTCTACAATAAAATAAATTAAAAATAAAAAGAGTAATAAAAATCATCGCCCCGAAAGAGGATAGTAGACGTTCTTAATATATGTGTACCAAATGTCTAGTCAATCGGTGACACGGTTTGCGAGCTACAGGTGATTTAAAATCCTGGACAGACAAACGAACAGCCATGGTAGCGTATTATATAGGAAGATTAACTGTACTTTGTGTATTGCACTGGTTGACAAATAATACTTCTTTACATTTCTATAGTTCCTTTCTCACTATTCAAAGTGCTTCAGTGAGTGGGGAGCCACTTTACCCACCACCAACATGTAGCATCAACCTGGATGATGTGACATTAGCCATTTTTGAGTCGGTACACTCACCACACCTTAGCTGTTAGGTGGTGATGTAGTCAAGTCAGGTTGTGGAGCATGCACTGGTACAGTGTGTTGCCGCACCCACTACACAACGAAACAACTCGGGATCCTGGTTTGCAACCCCTGAGGGTGACGCGTGGTCCAGTCTCACCCTCCGGAAATGACCCTCTATCTTCCACAGCAAGGTGTTACGTGGGTGACCTCTTGGCCTGGTCCAGCTACTCTGGTCCCCAACAATGAGGATCTTACGAGCTGGATCACCTTTGGGGATAAACGCCAGTAATGTGCCTCATTCAGGACTCCATGAGCAACCGCTCATTCCACACAAAGTCAAACCAACGGTACCTAAGGATTTTCCGGAGAGACACAGTACCAAAGGAGTCCAGTCTTTGTCTCAGGTCACTGGATGGCGTCCATGTCTCGCAACCATATAGCAAGACGGGAAGCACCAGGACTCTAAAGACTTGGACCTTCGTCCTTTTGGACAGATATCGGGAGTGCCATACACCCCTTTCCGGCGACCTCATGACCGCCAATGCTCTCCCAGTCCGTCTACTGACTTCATAGGAAGAGTCACCAGAGACATGAGTGTCACTGCCGAGGTAAGTAAACCTCTCAACAAGTTCAACAATCTCTCCGCAAACAGGCACATTGCTGATGGCTGTGCCCAAGAAGTCATTAAAGGCCTGGATCTTGTTTTTTATCAGGACACTCGCAAGCCCAGACACTCAGACTCCTCACTCAGTCTCTTAAGAGCCCTGATCAGAGCCTCCATTGACTCCACGAAGATCACAGCATCGTGAGCAAAGTCAAGATAAGTGAATCTTTCTTCATCAACAGATGCCCCATATCTGCTGGACCCCATGACCTTGCCCAACACCCAGTCCATACAGGCATTGAACAGAGTAGGAGCAGAACAGACCCCTGACGAACCCCAGAATCAACTGGGAAGAACACAGAGGTTCTGCCTCCACTGTGCACGGCTTTCACAGTACCAGTGTACAGGCCGGCCATGATATCCAGCAATCTCGAGGGATCCCGCAAACCCTCATGATGTCCCACAGGGCAGCTCGATTAACTGAGTCGAGCGCTTCGCGAAAATCTACAAAGGCTGCAAAGAAACTCTGCCGATATTTGTGTTTGCGCTCCATGAGAACCCTCAGTGCCAGGATGCGGTCGATGGTAGACTTGATGATGTGAGAGAGACCATTAGAAACAAGGGATAATTAGGGGGCCAGAATGACTAGGGGACAATTTAGCCAAGACATCGGGATACACGGTGCTCTTTATGAAGAATGCCCAGGGATCTTTTATTACCAGAGAGAGTCAGGATCTCAGTTTTACATCTCATCCAAAGGACGGCACCATTTTAACAGCACAGTACCCCCATCACTGCACTGGGGTATTGGGATCCACATTCAGATCACACAGTAAGCACCCTCTGCTGGCCTCATCAATATCTCTTCCAGCAGCAACCCAAGCTTTTCCTAGATGGTCTCCCATCCAGGTTCTGGGTGGGCCTGAAGAAGTGCAGGTGATATGGCTGCTGTCATTTTCGTTGTCTTCTTCTTCCGTAGCTATTCCCATTTTTATATGAGGTCTTTTTTTTTTTTTTTTTTTAAACGGATTTCTGCAATAGAACTTTCGACATGATTTTTCACAGCCGGCTTCCTTTTCTGACCCCGAGCCTTCATGCATATATGAATGTTGTTCACTTATGATCAGTTTGGTATACCTTAACATGTGACTACATTCAAAAATGACAAACAAAAAACTGAATTTGCCTGAGATATTAAAAAAGGGTGGGAATATCTGTGCAGTGTGAAAACCCTTTTAACAGGTGGCATTATGAAGGGAGACTTGTAATAATCTTCTTTGCTATGACGTCACTTTTTGTCAATACAAGTCTTTACTTTTCACAGTTTACTCAAAGCACATAAAGTGGATTCCGATTGGAAATCAGGCCGATAATTTTGGTGAAGCAGTAATCGGCCCAGTCCATGATGACATTCTGATTGCTCAGCTTCGTCCAGGACAAGAACTGGATATTGTCATGCATTGTGTGAAGGGAATAGGTAAGATTTTCCTGAGAAAACAAGTCTATTGTGATTTAATTAGACTTGGTCTAAATGTTAAGTGTAAATCTTAGCATGTTCACTGTTACAATGCACATAAGTGATTGCTTAATTTGTTTAGAATGCGAGTTTCTCATAACTACATAGGTAATAGACAGTTCTGTTTAACCTCTAAAGGTAACTTGTAATGGAACCTCCTCAGTGCTCAGCTTTATCTGAACTCCAGTAATAGAATTTTAGTCAGGCTTCAGTAAGCTGGAAATAAAATTGTTTGATTTGCCTTGTTGTCAGTGGAGTAACGGCAGCATTCAGTTTTCTGACCATTCATGTGTCACATTCACAAGTTTGACATATGAATGCAAGATTGCATAACAGAATAAGAGAAACTCAAAGAAACATGACAGGGTGTACACAAGCCTTGATCAGAAACATCTTACATACGAGTTTTTCTTTTGTATTATACATTTTTTCTCATTATTGTTTGTGTAAACTGTTTTGCTTTGAATTTTTCTAAAACTTTTAAAGTGAAGACACTTGAACTGTGAAATTATTTGCATACATGTCAATGGGTCACACTTACTGCCTGAACCCCATTAGAAAGGAGAATCTGCAGAGATTTTGGAAACCAGATGAAGCTACAAAATGATTGAATTAAGTGGTTTATGGATAACAAAGTAAAAAATTACAGTAAAAGGATTGTGTGTGGACTTTGCAAGAAACCACTTAGATTGTAGTGAATTCATTCATTGCCATATTTGCCTTTTTTTGTATTTCTCATTTAGGAAAAGACCATGCAAAGTTTTCACCAGTGGCAACAGCAAGTTACCGCCTCCTACCAGAAATCACTTTTCTTGAGCCTATCGAAGGAGAGCTGGCAGAGAAGCTAAAAAAGTGTTTCTCACCGGGTGTTATTGCGATTGATGTTTTGGAAGGTGAGCATGTTTCGTTTTTAACCTTCATTGAAGTGCTTCTGTTAAGAGGGGCTTCTGTTGTGTAGTCATCAGAGCATTTAGAGCACAGTAAACAAATAAAAATGCACGCTTTGTAATTTTTAGACTAGCTTTTATATATTTTATTTTTGGAATGCGGATATCTCACTTTCACTTTATGATTGCTCAGCTTGCTGTACCATTCTCTGTGTAAGATCATATTTAAAATAACAAAGCACCAACAGATTTGTAGTGAACAGCTGCAAGATCCAGACTTGAAAATGGCTCTGTTCAACTTGTTAGCTTTGCATGTAGGAGTTATGCAGTCAGCGCTATTAGTAAAGGTCTTAGTTGTGCAATTTTGATTTGATAATAAAATTGTTTCTGTGGAGGGAATGCAAATTTTTGCATTCAGTTTAAGTTGCCTCTTCAAGTGGATTTTATGCTTTAGATATTTGAAGCATCAATAGCTATAATTAATACATGTAACAAGATAACATTGATTTTTTTTAGGCCTGGAATGTGGATTGTGCAATGCTTTATTCAACTTCAAGCACTATTTCTAAATTACATTGTAAAATGTTGGATACTGGGAATAGTGAAATGGAGTAAGCACTGTTTTATACATTTCCTATTCAAAGTCATTAGATCAGGCTCCAAAATAAGAAGTGATAATCTAGTTGGTTAACCCTCATCCATCAATGTCATTTTTATAACGTTTCCATGAATGGGGGGTCTTGCAGACCCTCATCTTGCAGACCATGTTAAACTGGTTAAATCTGCATAAAAAGCAATACAACATCAGAAATTTGTATTACCTCTGAAATGAAGTAAATGTGATGTAAATTTTTAATGGTTTACACGTTACCTTTTTAATAGTAATGCGTGCTCAGTGTTCACCAAATCATATAAAATACAGTCATAGCACTAAAACAAGATGTCAGTTACACATCTGATTCGCATACAGAACAGTCACTCAGAATCTGCCTCAATTTCAACTTGTTTGCAGGCCAGACACACAAGGGAACGTTCTGAATGTTCCTGGCAAACCGGAAGTTTGCACTGGGAGCAAGCAGCCTTTATCTTTCTCTCCTTTGCCTTTGGGCACATGTGACAGCAGCACTTCTTAGCTACATTTGCTGCATCTCCACGGGGCTGTTTCATCATCTATTTTTGTTTCCTCATTACTTGACACAGTGTCACTTCCGTCATCATTATCCTCTTCATTTGAGTTGTCTGATGTATCGAAATCCGACGAGTCCTTCATTATTTCAGCCAGGGCTTCACTTGTTATTGAATTTCTTTGTTGGTCGTTAACTCATTGTTCATAAACACCTCAACTGGACTTGCTCCTCAACAAACAGTACACCAGCAGTGTCTCAAGCAGTACTAAGAAAATCTAAACTAAAGAAAATACAAATTTAAATAGAAAATTCAAATATAAAATATAAAACAATGCAAAAACGCTCGTACAAAAATGGTAACTTTCCATGAAGGGGGGGGGTTCTCGGAGACCCCCAACTACTTTGTGCTACTGTAGCACTTATTTGCACTAAGCTATTGAGAAGCGGATTTCGGCACATTTTTCAAGACAACACAAAATGAAAAGTCAGAAAATTTCATGGCCGTCGTATTAGGGAAAGAATTTAAAAATCTGTGACTGGGAGTCTTGGAGACCCCCCCATTCATGGATGAGAGTTAATTAAGAAAGGACTGCATAACAGGAAAAGCACCAACCAAATTACTGCTTGAAGGAAACCTCAATATTTGTTATCATTTGAGATCTATCCTTAAAGGATACATTTGGTACTTTTCAAGTTGAAGTTACAGTGCATCCGGAAAGTATTCACAGCGCATCACTTTTTCCACATTTTGTGCTTTTACAGCCTTATTCCAAAATGGATTAAATTCATTTTTTTCCTCAGAAATCACAGTTTTTTATTTTGAATAAATTTGCAAAAACCTCAAGTAAACTTTTTTCACGTTGTCATTATGGGGTGTTGTGTGTAGAATTCTGAGGAAAAAAATGAATTTAATCCATTTTGGAATAAGGCTGTAACATAACAAAATGTGGAAAAAGTGATGCGCTGTGAATACTTTCCAGATGCACTGTATTTCTTCATAGTCATGTCTAAGAAAATAAGCAACAAAGGTAAAGAGTTGAGGCACCAGGTGGTCAGGTCAGGGAGCATTTACTGGTACAGAGCGTTGCCACACCCACCACACGACGAAACAGTTCGGGATCCTGGTTGGCAACCCCACAGACAGACACGCAGTCCAGTCCCATCCTCTGGAAATGACCCTCTATCTGCCTCAGACAGGTGTTACGTGAGCATCCCCTTGGCCTGCTCCAGCCACTCTGGTCCTCAACAATGAGCAAGATCACTCTCGGGGAATCGCACCACATGGCTGTAGTGTTTCGCAACCATATAGCAAAACTGGAAGCACCAGGACTCTAAAGACTTGGACATTCGTTCTTTCACATATTGTACGACACAGAGCGCTTCAATGATATATTTATATCTCTGCCGAAAGAACAACTGTGAAATGTCCAGAATCTTAGAGGAGAAGAAACAAAAAACATGTCACAGGCAGAAATATTTGGAGGGGATGCTGGATGTGGCAGATACGTTTATGATGGACAAGTACAGGGTTGAGCGCAGGAAGATTGTTACACAGCAGCATCCATTACCAGGTATATGCAGCACTGTACCTACATGCCTGGTCATTTTGCCACTGCTGGAGCATTCATTTAATCTCACTAAACAGCTTCTGAGTACACACAAGTGACAAATCCTTGACACTACAGATAGAATTGTTGTACCATTAAACGACACACAAACACCAGTGGCTTGTAATCAGAGCTGTGCCACACGGTTGCCTGTCCTAGAACTTGTTGACTAAACTTTGCACTTGAAAACTTTATTCTTGTAAATGGTTTGTTCAGTTTGAACTGCCACCTTCATCCAAATCAAATGGGCATTTCAGGTATGTACATTAATATATGGCACACAAGACAATAAGTGATTGGCCTGTAATATGATGATGTTCAGCCATTCCTAGGAGTGTTGACTGCATTTTGAGGATGTATTATTTCTTAAGACAAAGTGGTGTTTTGTGTTTGTTCAGTCAGTTGCTCTTCATTTTAAATACCCTTCACAGCCAGCACCATGTCAAAGTGCTTGAAAGAAAAAACTATCCATACTAAACAATGTGTCTGGTAAAGATATCAGAAATGTTAAATACACTGTGTTCTGCAAAAATTGCATAAAGTCACATGTCAAATAAAGACACCCTTCTTTTTGTTCAGGAAAGAAGTTAGCTAGAGTGGCAAATGCTCGACTTGATACCTGCAGCAGGGAAATTCTCCGACATGAAGAACTGAAACACAAGGTTAAAATTGGCAGAGTCAGAGATCACTTCATATGTGAGTTGTTACCTCTGATCTTGTGTTTCATCTTTTCCACTGAAATGGACATTTGTGCTTTTTTTTTTGTGGTCTTTTTGAGTTAAACGTTTATGTGTTTTTTATTAACCATGTACAGTTCAAGAACACCTCAGTTTTTCTTCAGATGTGATCTCAGTGGTAATGCAATGAATTCCCAAAATGGTGAAAAGGGAAGCAGTAAACTGCCATAGGTTTAAATTTAAAGTTTAGCTGAGCAAAAACTGAAAAAAGTAAAGTTCAGTATATTACAAAGGGGCCTTCTTCAGGGAACAACTAATAGGTTAACAACCTACAGATGTTCTTCAGCAATTAAATTAAGTTGCAAGTTGAAGAAAACAGTTTGCATAGGTGTCCTAACTTGTGGTGATTAATTAAAAACCATCTGTGTGTCTTAAAGCAGAGTTGGAACAGACTGTGTTACTACACCCTACTTCGGCAATATTACACTGTAGAAAGTTGTAAATTCCAGTGATAATGGCAAGAAAACGACATTTAGCAAATGAAATGAGACAGAGTATGATTACCTTTGGAAGTGTAGGCTTTTCATTTAGGGAAATTGCAAAAAAATAAAATAAAATAAAATCAAAAGTGTCAGTGAGTCCAGTGGTGTCCAACACAATCCAAAGGCAATTGGAAACTGGAAGAAACTCTGATAGGACTAGATCTGGCAGAGCCAAAGTCACAAGCCAATCGGAAGACCAGTTTCTAAGGGTCACCCAGCTTGCCTGATCACAGGTGCCTCACAGCACAACAGAGTCAAGCACAGCTTAACAGTGTAAGTCGAGTGAAGCAAGTATCAGTTTCTACTGTGAAGAGGAGACTTTGTGCTGAAGGTTTGACAGGGCAAGTGACAGGAAGCAAGCCATTCCTTTAAGGACAAAATAGGGCCTTGAGATACCGGCTGTGGCCTACTGCAGATTGGAAGAAAGTCTTAATGGAACGAAGAATTCAAATTTGAAATCTTCATTTCCTCACTCAGGATGTCTGAGCTGTCAAGTTGGTGTAAGGATGGCTCCTCAGTGTGTGACAAACTGTCAAACATGGAGGACGACGTGTGATGTTCTGGGGTTGGTGACTTGTACAGAGTAACTGGCATTCTGAATCACAAGGGGTTAGCACAGTTTGGCTGTTATATCAGTGAAAGGTGCAGGCTACTATGAAAAATCAAAAATCTGAATACAATTTTGTACACTGAATGATTCCTTGATTTTTTTTTTTTATTTGCCAATGTTTATATCTATGTGTTGATTTCATGAAACATTAAGACTGCATGCATTTCTATAAAAAGCTGAAAAAATTGGGGTGTTCTAAAACGTAGTTTATATCCATCCATTTTTTAACCCCACTAACCAGTCCAAAAAGCACTGGGCATAAAATGGGAACCAACTCTGGGTATGACACTAGTCCATAGCATGGCAAGCGTATGTACACTGATCCAGTTTAGTGTTTTTCAGTTAATATAATATGAATGTGTTTGAGGTGTGGGGGGGAAACTGAAGTGCCTGGAGGGCAACTTAAAAATGCGTGTCAAGAATTTATAAACTTTGCGTAGATGGTAATCTGGAGTGAGATTTGAACCCATGTCTCAGCAGCTTTCATTATTGCACCCCCAATGCCACCTCATAATTTCATTCTGTTTTTGTTTCAGTTTCAGTGGAATCAACTGGAATTCTGCCAGCGGCTGTTTTAGTAAGCGAAGCCATAAAAGTCATGATGTCAAAATGCCAGAGGTTTCTAAATGAATTAGACCTGGCACAGATGGAATGAACTTACTCATGAGCAGAGACATTTCTTCAAAAGGACTAAAAAGTGAAACTATTACAAATGGGGTTGCAGTTATTTTTTATATTAAATAAAATAATGCTTAGATCGATTCTTTCTGGTTTAGATTCGTGGACTATAACAGAATGCTCAGGTCTTCTGTTAGCTCACTGACCTTCTTGTTGTTGTCTGTTTCTGTTTGAAGACTTCATTCATCGTAGCTTTTCTGAAAAACGTATTTACAGTATTTCAGCATCTGTCATGGAACTTTTCGTCTGTTGATATTTTAGTTTTTTCTGGCTGTAACTGGACTCTTATTCTTATTAAGCATTCAAACAGCAGGTAAGTATGCAGCTGGGAAAAAGTATTTTCCTCCTTCACCAGGTGACTTCCGCACTTTTTTTTTTTTTTTTTGCAGTGAATGTTAACTATATCTTTAGCCATGACCTAAAACTATTGGAAACTGTGATACACATTTATTTGTGAAAAAACTAATCATCTCTTAGACTAAATAATGAGTTAGGCCTCCTTTATGATTAATAGCTGCAACCGGGAATTATTGGTCAGTCTCTCACAGCACTGTGAACGCATTTTGGCCTGCTCATCCATATTAGAATCGTTCCATTTTGGCTAAAGGACTATTTGGAGTTCCCACTGTGACGTTTCATTTTCTCACTTCTTTGCTTTCACTGAGTCTCTTGTCAGATTTTTGGGATGCTGTTGATGTGCTACTTGGTCTTCCCAAAAAGCAAATAAGGACGACCTCAAATTGTTTTTGTAAAATAAAGACCAAACTGAACACAGTGGAGTGATGCAGGATACTTTTAAATACATTTCAAGCACAAAAATGCCATTTCTTGCTGTCCAGATTATTTTGTTTTGACTGAGGTGAAAGGTCAGCCATAAGTCACAACTTATGAGTTTGAGTTGCACTGCGTTTTCTCTGAAATATACAGCTGCAAGCTTTCATTTTAAAGGGCATGTATGTGAAATTTCACGAAGTCTGAGTGGGTGGGAGTTTAGGACTTTCTGTAGGTCACTAAAATATTTATTTTTCTTTTCTTTTATGGCATTCTGATACGATTGACTTTTTTGTTTTGGATCATTGTCATATTGCATGACCCAGCAAGAATGATCCGCAGCTCAGCAAAGGTTCCCTAATACTCTCATGAACAATTCCAAGCTTAAGAATAATATTTATCATATTATCACTAATATACATTTTCCCTTGGCTTCTGTATAGCAAAATACCCAGAAATGCTGCCACTACACTTGACTATTGGCTTCTGATACTTACTGGGTAGTGCAGCCTTATCTTTTCTTCTGACATATTGGGCTAAAATCTTGCCAAAAAGTCCCATTCTTGACTTACGGCACTTTGACAGAGTGTTTTTACAGTTCTGTAGGACCACCCAAAAGCATCTGAAAGGAATTGGGCAAGCACTTCAGTTCATATAAGTGTGGTCATCTTGTCCTGGCACCTTGTGCTTTGTACTCCGTTCTAAACTGATACATATGAAAACTTTTTATTGTGGATTTCAGGAAAGTCTTATAAACCAACTCAGTATGGCTTAGTATCTATGCATAGTCCATTTTGTATCATTCTAATAAAACTGTTTTGTCAGATTTATATTGGGCAGTGCCAGCCTGAATCATGCCTGGTTGTTTAAGAGGCTGTACAGTTGTAATTTAGCTGAGCTCAATTTGGCAGCAATACCGTTTGTAAATTTTAGTTACCCTGTACACAAATCAAACATAACAAAATACCAGACATCGCTGGTTTTCTGTTAAACTCTCCTCTCTATATACTTGTAGCAAATTTCACTATTAAAAAACATACACAAATCTCCAAAAAAAAGTAGGGATGCCAAACGCAACCACTTTATTAATTTGTCGACCAAATTCTACCACTGAAAGAGTGAATGGCTGTTGCCCTTATTTAAATGACTTGCTTTTTAATTCTCTGACCCCATAATCGTTTCTTTTCTTAAGCAGCTGTCAAATAACACTGAGGTGTAAAGCGAGCCAACCAATAACTACCCAGATCTGGAGTCTCAAAACTCATGCCCTGGTAGGTCAGCATTTTTAATTTCTTAATTAGAAGCCATTTCTTATTAGTGAGGCTCGTTCGTTTGACTCTGTGGTCTCTTTGTGTCCTCATTCTGTCACACATTTCCAAAACTGTTGATTTCCTTTTCTTGGAGAGCACACTCAACAATCTTTAGAGGACTAGAGAAGATCAATATTTCTCATCCCTACCTTTTCTTTTATAAAAGAAACACTGGTTTTCAGTCTTAAAAAAGCAAGGAAATTAAAATGACAGCACACTAAGCATGTTCCATTAGTAGCAGTAGTTTTTACTAATAAAGAAAGTGGCCGAAAGGAAAACTGTCAGCCACTGCAGCCCTCAAGGATCGGAGTTTGACAGTCCTGCTTTAGCATTTAATAGAAATATTTAACATAGTGTCTTTAAATGATATCTAACCTGTACAATTCTCTCATGTTTGCCTTCATTCTTGTGTGGTTTTAGATACAGCTGTCTGCTAAATTAAATACAGAAATACCAAAGAAATAAACGGAGCATGAGACTTGATTATACATGTGTGTATGTCAATCTCTCCTCTATATACTACTACAACCCACAAAAATCGGACCAGATTTACTGAGAAGAATACTCAGTAATGCAGAAACTTTTTTCAGACTTATTCTTGGAAATGTTCAATAATTTAACCCTGAACTACAGAGCATAATAATTCTAAACTTGTGCTGTAAAGAACAAACATAAAAAATTTGACTAACATGAAGAGGCCATTCAGTCCATCAAGCTCAATCCTTTAGCTAAGTTCTCCACACATCTCCTCCAGGTTCTTCTTAAAGGTGGTCAAGGCTTCACTTCACCTCCATGACTAGGTAGTTTGTTCCCAATTCCTACAACTCTTTGAGTTTGAGTAAGGAAAGGCTTCCTGGCTTCTGTCCTAAATGCACGTCCCCTTAATTTCCACTGGTGTCTTCAAGTATGTGATTCACTGTTAAGCTGAAAGAATTTGGATGGCTCTACGTACTTTATATCACTGCTTTTCAGAGTTTTGAAGACGTGGATTACGGATTCACCTCTGCTTGAGACTAAACGGGTTGAATTCTCTGAGTCTGCCACAGTAGGGCGTGTTCTCCAGTCCCATGATGCACTTGGTTGCTCTCCTCTGCACAGCTTCAAGTGCTGCTATGTCTTTCTTGTAGTTTGTTGACCAGAACTGTGCACAATATTCCACATATGCTCTCACTAGTGCATTACACAGTCTGAGCATGACATCCCTTGACTTAAATTCAACAGTTTTTATAACATTTTATTTGCCTTTTTAACTGCTTCTACACCATTTCTTAGATGATGAAAATTTTGTGCCAACATAAACCCCTACATCCTTTTCAGAGGTCACTTCCTGTAGGACAGTGTCATCCATTTTGTATTTATAATTGACATTTCTTCTGCCCACATGTAGCACTTTTCCACTTTTCTATATGAGACTACATGCTCCAAGTGTTCAACCAGCCCTGTGACTTGTCCAGGTCTTTTTAAGTTGTTTCTGCTGCCTCTTCAGTGTCTGCTATTCCTCCAATTTTAATGTCATCTGCAAAGTTGTAATGGTGAAATTTATGTCATTAATGTAAATCAGAAAAAGGAATGGACCCAGGACAGACCCCTGAGGGACACAACTGATGATGACTCCATTCTGCTCTTTGTCAACATGAGGTCCAGTTTTGTAGGTTACCACCATTGCAGGTGGGTTCATATCAAAGGCTCTGTGAAAGTCTTAATCAATGATGATGTAGGCGTTGTTTTTCTCAACAACTCCAGTTGCCTGTTCAAAGAAATCTTAAAAGATTTGTTTGTCAGCGTTGTCCTCTCATAACCCCTTGCTGGCTGCTATTTAGTATCTTATTTTCATGTTAGGTACTTTTCTAACTTATTCCTTATTATAGTTTCCATAATTTTGCACGGTACAGAATTAGGACTTACTGGTCTAATTATAAGGTTCCATTCTTGGAAGACTGGAGTCGCATTTGCCGCTTTCCAGTCCTCAGTTATTTCTCCTTCCTGAAGTGACTGCTCCAATATGTCTACTAAAGGTTTTTAAATGATGGCTTTCATTTCTTTCAATACAATTCCAGTCCAGGAGTGTCTTATCTTAGTCATTCAACATATCGAGAACCTGAAGCACATCTGATTCTTATATTTAAACTCTGTAAACTCTGAGTTTGCTTTTACTTCTGCATGATGTATTCCATTTGTTTCTTCCTTGACAAACACTTGGGTGAAGCAATTATTCGGTTGATTTATCATTTTCTTCTTGTTTTCAATTTGTGCCCCTTGGGGTTCTTACATTTTTCATCACAGGTCACTAACAATATTTGTTATAATTGTATACTTTCACTGATGCCTTCATCCAAGTCAAAGTATTAGATCATGATACAATTTTTTTATGCAATTGACAAACTCATAAGTTCCATGACTTACTCAAGAGCATGCAGCGAGCTGGAGGTAGAGAGTGAAATTGTAAACTTGTGCTTTCAAGTTTCAGACATAATGCCACACATATGGTGAATTTTCTTTTATCGCTGGCACCTGTTTTAACAAGTATAACCTGACTATGAACATTTTCCAAAACTGATTCAATTGATTCTATTATTAAGGTTTAAAGTAAAAGATTTGAAAGTAAAGGGTTTGACTTGCAAGGAGGTGCAGCACTGAGCTGTATAGAGAAGGTTGATCAGGCACAACTGCCCCACACAGAAGTGAGAAAAGATGAAGAAGCCACCTGACTATGACCAGACTATTACCATTTCAATACTGTATGTACATTCTGGCAAGCAGAAGCCAGTAATAAAGATGGCGGACTTGCAGCCTGGTTTTTCTACTACGCATGCGTATAGTTAGGAAGCACTTCCTCTATGGGTATTTACGTCACTTCCTGGATTCCTGGGGAGGTTGAAGATGGCTGCCGTGGAAGACAGGGTGGATGGAGGAGTCGGAGTGCTGGAGTGCGCTTCTGTTTCCCCGAGATTGTCTCCTCCGTTGCCGGACCAGCCACATCAGAACAATCCGCTCTTGGGACTACCCATCGTGGCCATAGAGACGATTCTAAATTTCCTGTCTTACGATGAAATCAGCCTGCTCCGTCTGGTAAGAAAGACAATAACAAACCCGAGAGTCAGCGGCGTTGTTCGGGTTGTTTTTCTTAGGGGTTTTGTTTTTGCAGACATCTGATTCTTTCTTTATTTTTTGAGTATCGTATGCGGCATTGCTGAGCTGTTGCGTGTTTGAATTGAACGGGCATTTATTTGCATTAACAGGTTGTGTTGTCCGGTTCGTAAGTGTGGTTTCTTTTAAAACAAGGTAAATTAGTGTTAATTAATACACGCTACAAGTTCACTGCCTTGAGAACAAAATTGACGAAAAGATAAGATGTCTCCGGTGGTGTGATTTTTAATTAACTGTAAGCAGCCCTGCGACGGAAATTCAGCAAGAAACCTTTCTAGAAAGAACAGGACAGTTGGCAGGTCTGATCACAGCTGTGGCATTTCTTCACATCTGAGGTCGGCTGCTGCCCGCAGCTCCGTGGAGTCGTGGCACCGCTGGCCTTCATCTTACTGGTTGGCGTTTATTCGCAGGGGGTCGAAGGAGTGCTAGTTGCTCGCGTTTGGTTCATAAAGCGCCTTTCGTGGCGATTACAATGGCGAAGCTGTTTTATAGAGCAAATCACATAACTGAAGATTAACGTGATGTCGGGACTTTATGAAATATCTGAATGAGAGATCGGGACAGCTCAGCTATGGACGGACTGAATGGTCTCCACTCATTTGTCACATTTCTGATTAGATAAACTTTATTAATCCCAAGGGGAAATTTAGATGCATAATGCATCAATAACAAAAAAAGCCAAAGATGCAGACTTGCAAAACAAATAATATCATCAATATAAAATATAGATGGTTGAATAACGAATAGATATGTAAATGTATATTGTGCAGAAATAGCAAAATGAACTTAATAAGCATTAAGTCTGGGATGTCGGTTGAAAACATTAAACTGCCAGATAGCAGCGGCCAGAAAAGGCCATAAGGATCATTTAGTCTGTGACTAAAAGTGCTTCAGGACAGTGCCCTCCTGGAGGGGACTTTAATAACAATAATTATACATTGTATTAATATAGCACCTTGTCCATGCTCAAGGTGCTTAAAACAGATTGATACAAATAGTTTCTACACAGAACAATAAACAGTTAAACGCAGGATATACAAAAGCATTAAACAGAATAAAAGAAAAAATAACCAGATTATAATACTAAAAGAAACACATGAACAACTAAACTATGATATAACACAAACACAAATTATCCTGAGCATCTGGACAAAGTAGAGTGAAAGCTTTCTGTAAACCCACCACAGTTGACACTCTCACCTATACATAAGGCACCATTTTGTTGCAGATTTTCACAATCATTTGGGTTTGATTCTCAAAATCGAGATTGTTCATTTCCTGAATTCCATTAGCTTTCTCTCAGTTTAAGTCAGATCATTCTTAATAATTGGTGATTGATGCATCTTTTAGAATAAAGAATTCTGCCTGATCAGCATCATCAGTAACTACTGCCTGCTTCGTTCTCTGTCTATTTCCATTCAACAACCAAAGTCAATAGAGCAGTTTGTTAGGCTGTCTTGTTACACGATGGTAATGGATGGTGTCACTTCTCAGAGCCGTGTTTAGGATACTGGATGTATTTTATTCATAGTATGAGAAAATAGCTTTTTGATTGAGTAATCATTAACTTTATTGGTTGCATAGCAATGAAACAGGACAGTGAGAAGGGCCCTACCTGGCTCCCCACTCCTGATGTCACACTTCTCCCTCCCCTCATCCCACAGCCTCTGTTTTGCATTAGCACAAATATATCGCTCCTACAAACACACTATGATTCTTGGTGCAATGAGACAATGTTCAAGCAAATTCTAGAAAAAAAACAACAATCTAAATCCATTAAGTAGTTCTCTCGCTCGCTACCTAAGTGGATGTAAGATACGCCCCAAGGCTGGCATGTGAGTGAGGAGGGCAACGCCCCCCTCCCCTTGGCCCGCTGCGACTCTCTCGGATTTGCGCAAATAAATCGGTACGCCAAGCAAACTGTGATACTTATCGTAATGAGAGGAGTCGCAAAATCAACCGGAATGTAGTGAGACCAGCTATGTTATATGGGTTGGAGACGGTGGCACTGACCAGAAAGCAGGAGACAGAGCTGGAGGTGGCAGAGTTAAAGATGCTAAGATTTGCATTGGGTGTGACGAGGATGGATAGGATTAGAAATGAGGACTTTAGAGGGTCCGTGCAAGTTGGACGATTGGGAGACAAAGTCAGAGAGGCGAGATTGCTTTGGACATGTCCAGTGGAGAGATGCTGGGTATATTGTGAGAAGGATGTTAAGGATAGAGCTGCCAGGCAAGAGAGAGAGGAAGGCTTAAGAGAAGGTTTATGGATGTGGTGAGCGAAGACATGCAGGTGATGGGGGTGACGGAGCAAGTTGCAAAGGACAGAAAGATATGGAAGAAGATAATCCGCTGTGGCAACCACTAATGGGAGCAACAGAAAGAAGTTGGTCAAGCAAATTATAGAAAAAAACCCAATCTAAATCCGTTAAGTAGTTTTCTTGTGAGAAGCAGACATACAGACTGACATTGTATTTTTTATATATATATATGTATAAATTTCTCTCTCTCATATATATCATATAAGAGAGAGAAATTTATACACAGAGAGACACAGTTCATTGTTGAAACTGCTGTCCATTTAACTCTTTGAGGGCTGAATATTTTTTCCAAGAAACTCAGTTTTCTGAAAAGCACACAAAGCAGTGGCTTCACACGTAAACATAAAACGTCTGTCACTGTGTGCCGTGGCTGCTGTTGCCGCCTATTTGCGGTTTCTGGTGGCTGCGGAGGGGCAGATCAGTGGCCAGCAGGAATGCGCAGCCGGCCAGCTAACTGGCTCTCTTCTTGTGGCGGCTGGGAGGTGGTGGCAGTTGCACTGCAACGCAATCTGGTCTGCACCTCTTGTCATTGTAAGTGGCGGTCCTCCCAGGCGAACATTGCCATAAGCGCATCAGCTACACAAACAAGTTCAGCACCACAATCAACTGGGACGGTTCAGCTGATGCCAGTACCTCATTTTCAATCTTTATCTCCAGATCACTTGCATCAAAATAAGAGTCTGACAAGGCCAACTCATCAATAATACACAAAACTTTGTCCACATGGTATTTTGTTTTTTGTATTCTCCTTTATCTCTCGCTGGATGTCGATGCCATTTTAGAGGTTGTTTGCTCTTCGCACCTCATGCACGCGCAGGGAATTGAGGTCAAATCAGCAAAGCTAACTTTACTCCTAGCAAAGATGGAAAGGTGAGTTTTGTCGCCGTTTACAGCTGATTACTGTCCTCCATCCCTGAATTTTGACAAAAGTTCACATCTGCCCTGAAAGAGTTAATTCAAAGTTGCACATTTCTGTGAGATCACTGCATTACACCACAGAAGCCAGTGATGTATTGACGTTTTTATCAGCGTTTTTATGTTTGCTGGCTCCTGTCTCTTGCAACCTGTGTGTATTCATTTAAGGGCTTATGGTTCATTTATGGATTGATCTCCACAAATCTGGTCAATATGACAAACAGAAATGAAAAGTGAGCCTTCCATTTGATCGAAGTCACTCGGTATGAAGTCTAGCGCTTTTACATCTGGTGATGAATTGCTGCCTTATCCAGGATTGTTGCCCACTTTGCAGTTTTTTTTATGATGTTGGGATTCTGGCGATTGGATAAATGTGGTGATTGAGCAGGTACCAAGCTGATATCTCATTGATGACTTTGGAAGCTGCAATCACTTGTGAATAAGCAGCAGGCTGCAGAGACTCTCCGAGTACTTGGTAACAGTTTTTACATGCAAAGAATTTGGAAATTACTGATGGTGAAGACTTCTTATGAACCAAAAGTTCTTCATGTCACGAGCAACACATTCAAAAGCAGTGCCGTGCAGTTTAGAATATTTTCGTGTGCATTGATTTCATGAAGTGTGCTGGTGGTAACACCCTGTAAGGTGAGCTTTTCAGCGTTTCCAGCTGATCCTCCTCTTTATTATACTTTCTGTTTCATTTTTCATGATTAGGGTTAGGAATTTACTTTCAGCAGGAGAATACAAAACCTAAGGCACTGTTACACAGATACCATTAAATAAAGACAAGTTAGACCGCATTGCCACGGCCTGAAATTCAGGTGAGCTTGGCAACTAAGTTAACTGATCTGAATGTCGGAGCATTTCATGATTTTTATTTATTTCACCTAAGAGTCAGTTATTATATTTTTGTTTATAAAACTAAAGCCCCCTGCTCACTTCGCTCGCCTACCCCCAGTGCAGTAGTATTTTTACAGGAGACCCACTTACTAAGCAAGGATCAGTTCCGGCTGCGAATAGACTGGACTGGCCAAATGTTCCATTCTAGTTTTACAAAGAAAACTAGAGGTGTGGGAATTCTCATACATAGAACAGTCTCATTTGTAGCATCAGATGTAGTATTGGATCCTGAAGGGAGATATGTGATGCTCATGGAAGACTTATCTAAGTGTAAAATGATTTTGATAAATGCTTATGCACCTAATGTTGATGATAAGGAATTTCTACAGTTTTGGTGGTCCTGTAACCTTCCCTTACAATTCTTAGCTTACAGAAATTGGAACTGCCTTGTTGTAGACCATCTGCTTCAAGGTCTGAGGTGTTGTGCATTTCGAGCTGCCCTTCTGTACACCACCTCTGTAAAGTGTTGAGTATTTCTGTTAAATTGAATAAATCCAGCCATTCGCCTGTCATTGGCATTTTTTTATTTTTTGCCCTGTAAAAGTGACGCTCACTAGATGTTTACACCATTCTCTGTAAGCTGTAGAGACCACAGTGTGAGAAGATGGCAGGATCAGAGCTGTTTCTGAGTGGCATGAAACTCCGTGCCTGGAGTCAGCTGCACATGTGTTGCCCATTCTAATACTTGGATGAAAGACATATAAACCTCATGACTGTGTCTACATGCAGCTACCTGACTGTCTCGTGGAGAGCAGGTGTACCTTATAAACTAATCACTTGTCAAAATAAGTTTCTTTTGATTCAGTATGACATTCATTTGGTTAGTTACAGTTGCAGATTTGCGGATGATAACAAATCATACACTACATGTGGACAAAATACAAAATCTTAAATGGCCATAAACTATAATAATTCATTTGGACCTTATGATTCTTACTTTGTGCAGAAGGAGGATAACATTCTATTGTTGTTGACTGGCCATACTTGTTAAATGCGACAGGGGATTTGTACTTGTAATTACTGAGGCCAATTTAAGAGATTAATGGTTTGCCACTCATAGTTTACGGCGATAATCCTGGGTACGTTCAATTCTTAATGCTAAGTCCTTTCCATAGAAACGAATGCTACTTTGGGCTGACCGTGTAGCCAAGCGATGTTCCTTCATGGTCCCACAGGACTGCAGATACATAGAAGACAAGCTTTCTAGGAGATTTGTGGAATAGGCATAAATATAAATCCAAGGTAGAAATGACCCATTCATTATTCATCATATCTGTGCATGTCCTTTACAGAATGTGGTTCAGAAATGCAACATACAGGACAGAGAAATGAATAGATGTCAATGGACAGAAACAAGTCAAAACCAAGAGTCAGTCCTATCGAGGTACCAAATCCCGAATGGAAGTTTAAGGGAAGAGCAGGACTTCAAGAACAAGAATAATAGAAAGACACACAGAGTTTTTTTTTTTTTTTTTTTAATATAGATTTGTTGCCCATGCCTTGAATGAATAGAGAGGCACATGACCATGGTCCTGGCAACACTGAACGGCATCCTGGCACAATTGTGTGAAATGGCGGCGCTCATGAAAAAGCAAGAGAGTATCTTAATACGTAGTGTTTCAAAAAAAAAAAAAAAGAAGAGACTTGTCTGGGATTGTTGTTGAAGACATAAAACCATTGTTTCCTTGGTCAATCCCTGGGAAGGACTTAATATTATCTTGCAAAATACATTTTGTCAGGTGGACACTCATGAGAGTGAGGAGTAGTAGAAGTATGATTTGATCAAGGTGTTTTTAGTACTGTGCAGCATGTTGTATGGAAGTTAGCACTGGTGCCACAAGACTGGTTACTGTCTCTGTAAAGTCTGGACATTCTCTCTACGCTTGTGTTCAGAACGTTTCAGAACTTTCCATATTAGGACAATTAGTGACTCGTTAAATGGGGCTTGCGCAGTTCCATGTGTGAGAGGCCTCTGACAGACTGCTACTTCTATCCAAGGTTTAGTCCTGCATTGTGCACATTGCTGACCATCAAGGCACCTGAAGGCAACTCTACTTTTGGATTTAAAAGATTTAGACAATTGATGTATTCATTAGACTTTCATGTATCAAAATATACAACCGTAATCACCAGTTTGTTAAATTTAGCATTTTTCTGATCCCACAGGATGTTGAGTAAATGGTTGAAAACAAGGAGTCAGATAGACTTCAGATTTTAGAAAAAGGCAGATGCTGGTTTCTAATTGAGGATAGTTGTGGTGACCCCTGCATCTCCCCAGCTGTGGGATTGGACTCCTGATAGCAGACATTATACTCTGAGGGCTGCAGTGATGTGCAGATGTTTTAATCAACCAAATGTCTTAATTTGAAGTCCTCTGGTAATGAACAACCCCTGGAATATGCAGCCTGTTCCTGGGCCCATGCTGCCATGTCAGTCGTTCCTTCAAGTTGACATTTTAGCCATCTAGAAAAATTAATGTGTTTTGTATTAAGTCACCTTGGTTCCTTGATGTCTTTATAATGCATACTTTCTAAATATTCTAAAATGTATGGTTAAGATGTTTGGGCTGTCAGTGGTATCACATCAGTGTTTTCTGTTCTAATATCTTGTTAAAATAAGAATACAGAGGAGATCGGCACTAAAAAAAGGTTCTAATGAAATAAGGTCGACATCAGGGCCTGTTGGTCTGCAATGTTAGGCTCTTGTTTTATTAAACCAAATAGTGCATCGTGCATCCACACAGGCGTAAATGGAAACAAGTTTGATGGAGATTTGCTGGCTCCTTTGTCATTTACATCTTGTTGCTAATAAGGAGCCATTAAAAACTGTGAATGCAGCTGTTTAAGACTGAAATAAGCAATTAAGGGTGGGGAACCTTAACAAGAGATACCCCTGAAATGAAGCATCAAAATGTTACTTGAGCAATAAGTGCTTCATCAGCAATGCTTCAGATTGATTGACACAAGCTTTGACGCTTCGGTATCATTTTCCCATCTCTATTTGAAGCAATAACCTCTGAAGCCACTGTGGCCCTCCAGGACTGACATTGCCCACCCTGGTCTACATTCACAATGTGGAGCTTTTTAAGAACGTTAGGAAGAACAGTTTCCAGTACCTTTTAAAACATTTTGACGGAAACAATCCATTCAGCCCAATTCCTATTCTCCAAAGTAACATCAAGCCGAGTTTTTGAAGGTCCCTAGAGCTTTACTCTCTACCACACCACTCTTACTTTCTTTCATGTGTCTGAGATGCACAGATTCTGGCCATGACTTGGCAATGTGGGTGATGGTTTCTTGTGCACCAAAAGGTCTTCACGTCCCAAGTAGCACATTCAAAAGCAGAGTCGTGCAGTTTAGAATATTTTCGTTTTCATTGATTTCATGAAGTCTGGCTGGAGTCGCACCTTGTAAAGTGAGTTTTTCAGCATTTCCAGCTCATCCTCCCCCTTTGTCACACTTTCTGTTTCACTTTTTGTGATTTGGATTAGGAATTCATTTGCAGCAGGAGAGTACAAATTATAAGGCACTGTTACACAGATACCATTAAATAAGCCAAGGCACGACAAATAAAAACAAGTTAGATAGTGTCGGCATGGCCCAACATTCAGGTGAACTCAGCTGATATCTCAATGGTGACTTTGGACGCTGCAATCACTTGTGAATAAGCAGCAGTCTGCAGAGACTCTCCAAGTACTTGGTGACAGTTTTTACATGCAAAGAATTTGGAAATTACTGATGGTGAAGACTTCTTGTGCACTAAAAGTTCTTCATGTCACAAGCAGCACATTCAAAAGCAGTGACGTGCAGTTTAGAATATTTTCGTGTGCGTTGATTTCATGAAGTGTGCTGGTGCTGACACCATGTAAAGTGAGCTTTTCAGTGTTTCCAGCTGATCCTCCTTTATTATACTTCCTGTTTCATTTTTCGTGATTAGGGTTAGGAATTTACTTGCAGCAGGAGAATACAAAACATAAGGCACTGTTACACAGGTACCATTAAATAAAAGCAAGACAGACCGCATTGCCATGGACCAGCATTGAGGTGAGCTTGACAACTAAGTTAACTGATATGAAAGTCGGAGCTTTTCACATTTTTATTTATTTCTTCCAAGAGTTAGTTATTACATTTTTGTTTCTGAAATAGTTTTGTAACAATAAGACTTATTCAGAAGCAGTAGTGATAACACTGGTCTACAAAAAATATTTTTTGTTTGCTACTGGGAACTTCAGAGCAGCTCTCTATCAAGTTTTTTACACTGATTTCATATATGAAATCGGAATTAAGCTAGCACATCAGATTTTTGAGATCCACATCATTGCCATTTTGACACTTTTGAATATCAATATAATATATCAACACGATATCTAGAGTTTGAACTCTGTCCAACCAAAATTGTTTGAATGTGTTTATTCTGAAAACAAACCAGAAGACGATACCAGAGACATGTTTGTCAATTTACCTCAATATAAAAGCAAGGTCAGTGTGTTCAATATTGTCTAAAGCAATTACTTTTGCGATTGTACTGCACATCCATCTCTCTTTGCATGAACCAACAGTAGTCACCCATCATGCTCGGAGTAAATTTTCCCTGATATCTGTTTTCCATCACCTTAGTATCTTGATGAAATCTTTCCCCATGCTCATCTCTGACATCGCTCAGATTTGGTGGAAAAATGTTGATGAGAATGTAAAAAAATGCGTCTTCAGTGGCATTCTGGTTCCCGTAAGCTAATATACTTTCAGCAGGTTCTCCACAAGCTCAGCATCATTCTCTGCTCTGCGACTGTCAAGAAAATTCTGGACAGCCTGCACGAATGAGGGTGCTCATTCAGTTGGCTTCAGTTTCCTTTTGAAATCCTCGTCAAGCATCAGTTCACGGATTTCAGGTCCAACAAAAACACCTTCCTTAATTTTGGTTTCACTTTTCCCGAGACCAAACTTATTTCTTAAATGCTGAAAAGCATCGCCTTTACTGTCCAGTCACTCTAGTTGTCCAAGGACCTGGAACATCATAACTAAAAAAAAAAACGGGATGTGCTGGACGAAAACGGTTTTCAGATTTGGAGTCAGCAAGTAAAATATGTTAAAGTACAGGTGAAAGAATCCCAGTAGCAAAATGCTTGTTGACCAGTGTAATAGAATGTAATTCCATGTGTTAATAGACTCCATTAAATATGTGCTTTTAATAACACTATCCAGTGGAGTTTAAAATGGAGCACAAAGAGGCTTGCGGTGGCTCGATGGCTTTCATAGACTGCAAATCAAGTGATGTGAAAATGACATCGACCGATGTGTGTTAGTGGTGAAGTGCCTGTGACAAATTGAAGGAAAGCTGAAATGGACTGAGCATAAATGATCTTGTGTGTGTGGGCGCCCGGTTTCACTTAGTGATAGAAAGATGAGTGCAGAGTAGAGAGCGAGGCTTGACGTGGTGAGGAGAAACTTGTTGAGCTAGTTTTGAGTGTGTGCGATAAAAGGCAGAGACAGTAACTGAGGAAGTATTGTGTTGTTATGGAGTAGGATAGGATTGTTCTAAAAAGGTTGTCTTAGCTCCTCATGGTGCTACAAAGGAATGGAGTTTTCAGTTCCAACAGGCCAACCCTATGTAACCTTTCATAACGGGCAGCCTTTTTATTGCACATTAACTCTTTCAGGGCGGATGTCGACATTTGTCGAAATTCAGGGGTGGAGGATGGTAATCAGCTGTAAACGGTGACAAAACTCACCATTCTGTTTTAATTCGACTCACTTTAAAGTTAGCTTTGTTGATCTGACAGAGGTTTCCTGCCCGTGCATGAGTAGGAAAGAGCAAACACCGACATCTGGCGAAAGACCAAAGCAAATGCACAAAGCAAAATATTCTGCAGATGACGTTATGCGTATCATATCGCTGAGTCAGACTCCAAGTTGTCGGATTTTGACGTAAGTGATCTGGAGATCTAAAACAAAAGTAAGGGGCCAGCGTCGCCTGATCATGGTGCTGAACATGTCCGTGTAGCTAATGCACCTACGCCAACATTCACCCAGGAGCACTGTCACTTATGATGATATCTTGCTTCGCAAAGACAGCTAGGCAAGCCGGCCCATCGCAGATTCCTGCAGGTCATTGAGCTGCCCCCCACCCTGTAGCTGCTGCTGTCAGAGATGCCAAATGGGTGCCAACAGCAGGCACGGCATGCAGCAAAAAATGTTTTGTATTGATTTGTGTGTGAAACCATTGGTTTTTGAGCAAACTAGAAAAAATATTCAGCCCTCAAAGAGTTAAGCAGACCACTACAATAAGATTACCCTTTTGTAACAGAGTTGGGTACGTTTCGGCACCATCCTTATGGCTGGTGCCAGTCCAAATCCTAGTGACACGTTTGGATGTCACACACACAGATGCACTCGTCCCAAATCCCGACAGACCAATTTAGAGTCACTTAACAGCCTAACCTGCATGTCTTTGAGATGTCCAAAGATATTAGGGTACCCATAGTAGTCTTACGCTGCAGTGAGGGAAAAATATGAGCTTTGAGTCAGCAGTGCAAATTAACTTTTTCTTTCTTTATGAAATTTAACAGAATTGTTCATTCCTGCATAGATTTAATGTAACTTAATTAACATGCAATGGCATTCAGTCACCTGTTTAATACAATACACGGTCACGGGTGGCCAGAGTCCACCCAGGCAGCTTTGGGCACCGGACAAGAACTAGCCCTGGTCAAGGATACCAGTCCACCACAGGACCCACTCGCATGCACACCCACACTCACGCAGGGTCAATTTGAAATCTCCAGCTAACCTCCTCCCAGCCAAAACCTTCTCCGAAACTGAATGTGTGCTCAGGGCTGATCTTGATCATAACTGGTTTAGCACTGCAGATGTTGGCACCTGAAGGAAAATACTAGAAAGACATTGGCTGGGTCTTTCCTTCTCTACATTGGAAGTGCTCCAGACTAAGCTAGCAATAAAAATTAATGAACTGCAGCTGAGATATGATCATTCTGCTGCGTATCTGGGAGATACTTTCCATTGAACCTTGTCGGACAGGAAAAGTCTGTCAAAAACTGCTTCAGAACCAAAGAGCAGGAACATTTCCCCTGTCAAATTAGCCAAGAGATTGAAGATTTTCAGCCCACACTCTGTGCAACTCTGTTCCGAATGTTGTTCTCCAGTTTGGTCCAAGTCTCCTCACTCTATCCTGGTTAGATCAGATTAATCCTCTTCTCACCGAAAGGCACATAAAACATTGATTTGTCTCCCATCTGGTCCTGTCTTGAGCTGCGTGTTCTGCTTTACCTCATGTTAGGTCCATCTCCTTCAGCTCATTTTTCACAGTTTGATGCCTGGTTGTTTTAGGCCGGCCTTGTTTGCACTTCCCAGGTGGTGTCCCTCTCAGAACAGCCTTGGGTATACCTCTGGTCCATTTTGAGGACCTGGCCAAGCCGTCTCTAACCCCACACTTTGGCTCTTAGTTTTCTTATAAAGGCCAGAAGATATGACAGATCTTCCTGAGACCTCCATTGTTGAAGGTGTTGATCTTACTCATGTATCCCTTTACAACACACCAGCATTCAGAGCCATACAAAAGGACGGGTTTGGCATTGCTGTTGTAAAGTCAGACCTTTGTTCTCAGCCTGGACTGTTTGGGCTGAAATCTTGCAAATGCACTGCATGTTCTCCCAAGTCTTGCTCTGATGTCTTTTTGTGCTGCATTGACTTAACAAGAGTGCCAAAATATGTAAACTCCTCAACGTATTCGAGTGGTGTTTCACTTACTGTGATGGGTACACTAGGATTGGCATTTATGCACATCATTTGTGTTTTAGAGGCACTGATGTTGAGTCCTGTTTCCTTGGCAAAGGTGTTCTGTCTGTCAGTCTTCTTCTGCAAATAGTGTAATTTTGAGGAGAGGGCAGCTAGGTCATCGGCAAAGTCAAGATCTTCAAACTGGGATAATGGGGTCCACTGGATGCCTCTAGCTGTATCAGCTGTTATCCTCTGCATGATCCAATCAATGGCAAGCAGAAAGAGTATTGGAGAGAAGGCTCATCCCTGTCACACTCCATACTCTACTGGAAACCACTCTGACAGGAAGCCATCTTCCTATATCCTGTGTTCGCTCCTTCCTCTCCTTTTTCTAATGCTGAGAAACTTGTCCATGCTTTTATCTCATCCCACATCGATTATTGTAATTCCCTACTGGCAGGTGCCCCTTCTAATCTTATATCACAGCTCCAGCTTATTCAAAAGTTGGCTGCAAGAGTCCTTACTCAAACCAGCAGCAGCGAGCACATAACACCCATCCTGCTCTTCCTTCACTGGCTCCCCGTGTCTTACAGAATCGAATATAAAATTCTACTAAAAACCTACAAAGCCTTAAATAACCTTGCGCCAAACTACATCAGTGACCTTCTCCATCACTATGTGCCTGCCCGCTCACTAAGGTCCTCTGATTCTGGTAATCTTGTTGAGCCCCACACTAATCTACACTCCATGGGTGACAGCAGGGCCTTCAGCTGTGTGGCTCCCAGACTCTGGAATGACCTTCTGAAATTAATGAGATCAGCCGACTCCAAGAATTGTTTTAAAACTCATCTGTTCAGAAAGGCTTTTAGCTCTACTTGACTTTATTACCCTTCTCTCAGTTTACCTCTATGTCAAGATGCTCATGTAACCTGTGTGTGTGTGTGTGCTGGACCATCAATTATGTTATCTATTAGGCTTTCTCTGAATTTATTATCTTACTCTTCTTTATTTATTCATCTGGTTTAGTACAATGCAATATACTGTTTACCCTGCCGTTCTTTCTTAAACTCTGTGAAGTGCCTTGAGCAGGGGATAGGTGCTATATAAATAAAATGTATTATTATTTATTATTATACCTTGTTAACACTTATTTAAATGGCACCATGCCTTCAGTATCTGGTACCCTCCAACCCACTGTCATAGAAGGGTAAGGTCAGGCTGCCATTCTGGCTGTGATAGGCAGTGGTTCCTTACCCAGCCAGGAGGTCTTTAAAATGGAACAACAGTGGGAGATGTCGTCCCCCCCCACGTACATCAGGTGGCAGCATCCCTCTTGTGGAGATCCCATTTGCGCATCCGCAGTGTAGCAAGAGACCTGTAGTCCCAATGTATGGCCCTGTTTGGAGTACTTGGGCACTGCCAGAAGGAGAAATCCACTCTCTTTTTTTTAAGGACGCTCCGTCTGTTCTAGAAGTCCATCTTGGTGGCCGTGTTGTTGCACCGGAAATACTGTCAGGGTCCAAGTTGTGAAAGGAGCTGCTCTGCCTTCTCTCGGTGAGTCAGAGCTTGAAGTGGAGTTGAGTAAATCTCACCAAGGAGGACTGGAGGAGAAAAAGAGAGAATTAATAAAGAAGGAGGAGAATTGTTATGTGAAGAGCCTCTGAAAAGGTGTTTTGTAAAGTGAAAATAGTTTTATTTATGTATTTATAGTTGTATCAAGGGTTTGGGGACTTTGAAATGCCCACTATTGGTCATGCTACTACACTTCCTTGGTTCCTGGTTCTTGCCAACATTGCACCACCCAACTTATGCTGCAAAGCTTACATGTTCAGGTACTGGCAAGGATAGGAGCCAGCACATTCAGAAATGTCTGCCTGTCATCCTTTGTGACTTCCTTGCTGAAAACGAATAAGGTCAGTCTGACGCTACTCAGGTTGATGTAATAAAGCCAACCTGACTGCAATCTGACCCTGCAACCAGGCCTCAACTACCCTCCTCACATGTCATGTCATTTTTCTATCTTGTTCAGTTGGGGGAGGTGATGATGTTGCTGTTCATCTCAGCCAGTATAGAGCACCAGTCCATGACAGGGCAAACACACACTTGGGCCAGTTTAGTGCTGCCAGTCCACCTAACCTGCATATAAACCCATGCATACTCCAAGCAGGGAGGACCGTGGTCTCCTTACTGTGTAGTGGCAGCTGTCACTACACCGCCATGCTGCCCTCATCGCATGTAGTCCATGCTTTAGACAAGGCCGTCATGCCACAATTCTAAACAGATGGTGCTGAGGTTCCCTGGACAAGTAAGTGCTGCCAGCCACAGGTGACAAATCACACAGCAGAGTCCTGTCCAATAATCAAACTCGGAGGGTTGCACTCGGCTGATGACTGTGCAGTTACCTTATTGAAAAAGCTGTGCTGAAAGTACTCGTGAAATAAACTCAGGAGTGATTGCCCACACATTGCTTATTATGGTTCCCTTCCACACTTTATGGAAGACCATAACAAATGAAAAGCACAATAATAAAGAGAAGCTCAAAAGAAAATTGGCAAAAAAATTGCTTCTATTTTTCTGCAGAATACTAAAGTAGTAATTCATCATTCTAGTTTGAAAAGCATTGTGAGCTGAATAGAAATGTCATGTTCGTTTGAAAGAAGAAACAATCGGCACCCGTGTCTCTCTTTGCAGCATGTGCTTTATAAGGCCATGTTGTTGTGCAATTTTTAAACTTTTACGTAAGGTGTAATTTAACATTTAATGAAGGCTTTCATTATTGTTCTGTGCTGCCTCCTGCGTTAAACACCCTTGAGTTCCATTCCTTTTGCTGTCTGCCTGCCTGTTTTAATCCACAGGAGTTATGAAATGGCAGGGCTTTTCTGTTACTAATTTAAAAAAAAAAAAATTTGTTTGGCATCAGTGCCAGAGAATCGAGTTTCCTTTTTTTCATGAGTGGCTTCTGTATTTTGTTTCGGTTGTGTTATTTAAAGCAGAACTATTTGAATGGCTAATCTAGAGCCCTCCACTAATACTGACACCCTGGGTAAATAAAATCAAAATGAGCTGAGAAAAATGTATTTATTATTCATCTTCTTGGTCTATCATTCAAAATGCAAACAGAAATCTAACCTTTAATGAAATAGAAAAACAAATTGTCATCGTAAGACAAATATTCAGCATGCATGTGACAACCCCTTTATTTAATACTTCATGCAGACCCCCTCATTTACAACGAAGATGCAGTACAAGTTGGCCAGAGGTCTGTGGCCATTCATCTATGCAGAAAAATTGACATGGTCCGGCAGCGAGATTTGTAACTGTAGTGTGCACATAATTTGAGCACATTTCAAAAGTTTTAGCGCTGTTAGATTGGTTACCTGTGTCATTTAGAATTGACATTAAAATACTGCTAATGGTTTACAAAGCGTTAAATAATCTCGACCCTTCCTGTATTTTGGAATGTTTATCCCCTTACACTCCAAATGAAGTTCTGCTTATACTTCCAAGAGCCAACCTGAAAAGAAGTGGTGAGGTGGCCTTTTGCTCTTATTTACATAAAATTTAGAATACTTTACCAATCAAAATTTGCCAGGCTAATGCTGTAGAACAATTTAAAACACTGCTAAAAACCCATTATTTTAAAATGGCTTTTTCATAGCCAGATTTTAGTTGTATCCCTATCAGTCTATATAGTCATTGAATTATCATTTTCCTCTGGGCTCTGCAATTCCGTACTAATCTGTGGCATTCTCTGCTGTCCTTTCCGATTCTTTTGTGGTGGTGATCTGTGCCACCACCACCATCTGATCAAGGTACCACACTGCTACCAGTGTTTATTAATTGAATGGTGCCCAAGATGTCTACATGACCATCATCCTCAAATTCTTCCATCTGAAGCCTGTAAACCATGAGGACTGAATTAGACCATCTACTGTATGTTCGGTAGAATGCCCAGTGGGGGCTGGGTGGTCTGTTGGCCTTGGAACCCCTGCAGATTGTGTTTTTTTTTTTTTTCTTTTTCTCCAGCTTAACTGGAGTTTGTTTTTTTCTATTCTCCTGACCATTCAACCGTACCTTTTTCTTTCTTACATACTGTATAATATTGTGTTTGTTTTACATATTAAATTGTAAAGCGCTTTGAGCTGCATTGTTTGTATAAAAATGTGCTATATAAATATATGTTGTTGCTGTTGTAATTCTGACTTACAAGCCTGCGCCACCACCACCTACTCAAAGCATCATGATGCTCCAACATTGATGGACTGAAAGCCATAAGTCTACGTGACCATCATCATCAAATCCTTCCATGAGAACCCTAAATACAAAGAGGACTGTTTCATTTATTTTAGGTAGATTTCCCAGAGGGGACTGGGCGGTCTCATGGTCTGGAATCCCTGCAGATTTTTTTTTTTTTTCTCCAGCCGTCTGGAGTTTTTTTTTTTTTTTTTGTGTGTGTTTTTGTTTTTTCTGTCCACCCTGGCCATCGGACCTTACTTATTCTATGTTAATTAATGTTGACGTATTTTGTTTTCTTACTGTGTCTTTTATTTTCTATTCTTCATTTTTGTAAAGCACTTTGACCTACATTTTTTTTTTTGTATGAAAATGTGCTATATAAATAAATGTTGTTGTTGACATACCCCACTCTGGAGCTCTGACAGAGTGACCATCGGGTCCTTAGTCACCTCCCTGACTAAGGCCCTTCTCCCCCGATCGCTCAGTTTAGATGGCCGGCCAGCTCTAGGAAGAGTCCTGGTGGTTTCAAACTTCTTCCACTTACGGATGATGGAGGCCACTGTGCTTATTGGGACCTTCAAAGCAGCAGAAATTTTTCTGTAACCTTCCCCAGATTTGTGCCTCGAGACAATCCTGTCTCGGAGGTCTACAGACAATTCCTTTGACTTCATGCTTGGTTTGTGCTCTGACATGAACTGTTAACTGTGGGATCTTATATAGACAGGTGTGTGCCTTTCCAAATCATGTCCAATCAACTGAATTTACCACAGGTGGACTCCAATTAGGCTGCAGAAACATCTCAAGGATGATCAGGGGAAACAGGATGCACCTGAGCTCAATTTGGAGCTTCATGGCAAAGGCTGTGAATACTTATGTACATGTGCTTTCTCAATTTTTTTATTTTTAATAAATTTACAGAAATCTCTAACTTTTTTCACATTGTCATTATGGGGTGTTGTGTGTAGAATTCTGAGGAAAAAAATTAATTTAATCCATTTTGGAATAAGGCTGTAACATAAAATGTAGAAAAAGTGATGCGCTGTGAATACTTTCCGGATGCGCTGTATCAGCCAAATAACAAGTCATGATCAGAAACATGTGTTATGCTAAACAACACGAGAAAAGCTGCCATACAACGAGGTGGTCTGTTTTTCAGACCGTGTGGCATAGTAGTTATGGGTTCAAAGCCTGCTGGTAACATTATGTGACCCTAGGCAAGTCACTTCATCACTTCATCTGCCTGTGCTCCGATTGGAAGAACACAAGAATGTAACCAGTTGCATCTTAGATATGTAAGTTGCCTTGAATTTAAGGTATCGGACAAATAAGTGATAATGACTGACTGACCTGTACAAATTATTGTCAGCCTACTTAGTCCTGAACAGGGTCGCGGGAGTCTGCTGGAGCCTATCCCAGCTAGCATAGGGCACAAGGAAGGAACAAACCCAGGACAGGGTGCTAGTCCATTGCTGGGTGAACGAACACACACACACAC
>JANRMT010062824.1:14980785-15018281 GCA_026402145.1 Polypterus bichir lapradei | reverse complement strand
TAAATAAATAATAGATATAGCTAATACAGAAATTATCAGTGTATGATAATAGTTGTTTAAGACATGTGTAAACAATGACAGGTCAGAATGTTTCACAGCAGAAGGATAAAGAATGACAAAATCTTCAAAGGTCAGTATAAAATTTTCAGTTCTTATCCACAGATGTGCCATTTCCAGAAAGACAGAAACAATCCCTGGACAAGGGCATTAGTTTTTTGCAAGGTGAATACAAACACACACATACACTGGTGGCATTTCATCATTACCAAAGCCCCAAACCTGCATGTCCTTGGAAGGAAACCGGAGCCCACTGTGGAAACCCATCAGGAAAACATGCCAACTCAAGACGGGGAACACCAGGAACGTGACTCCCTACTGCTACCACTCCGCCACCATGCTGCCCCCACATGCGTAATTATTTAACTGTGTTAATTATTTAAATGAAGTTAATGATTTATTTGTAAGATGTAACACGCTTTTAACACATTTCATTTGTATAATGTGGCAATCCCTGCCTGTCGCTGCTGTCAGTTCAGGAGGAAGCCTTAGAAGCACGTCGCTATTAACAAGTGGATCAGTTTTAAGATGTTTGTCGTTCTACTTTAATGACAAACTGTGAAATTAAAGTGGGAATTTCAAGATTAAAGTCGAAATTTCCACTTTGATCACAAAACAGAAATTCACTGTGTCCCTAATTTATTTATTTATTTTTTCTTTTCACTTTGGCTAAAATATGATTCTGTACATTCTGATGCTGCTGCGAAGGCGCAAAAAAAATAAAAGAAGGCACAGAAGATGGCATGTGAGACTTTTGCCTATGCGAGAAATAGATGAAGAAGAGCACCACAAATACTTTTGTATATCATCATTTAAGTTTGATTATTTGCTTCACCACATTGAATCATTCATCAAACACCGAAGCACGCACATTGATCCTGTAGGATCTGCAAAGCAGCTTATTGTCAAATTTTAACAATAAACAGAGACTGACGTTGCGCTCCAACTTGAACACACTGCATACCCCCAATTATTTTGATGGTATTAACAACTCGCACACAAGTAATGTTAATTTCTGAGGATGTGCTCAGAGGATGCGTCAAATGAACGCATGGCAGCCATGATCCATCCACGTTCTGGGCATGAAGTATAAACCAGTCCTTAAGTAGTGCAACTATCACATCTTAAATTGCCACCAATTTCCGTGCTTCATGATATTGTTGTCTAATTGTCATTAGGCACTTAAATCCCAGTTCTTTAGGACCCCATGTGTTTGTATTCCAATTAGGGTTTCCACCCACCCATCTTCTACACTCGCTTTACCTACTAATATAAAAAGGTGCAGGTTATTGTGCCATTGAGGCTGTGATTGGAGTCATCTGAACACCGAATATTTCAGGTCTCTGAAGAAAAATATATACATTAAAGTTGTATTCATGCCAAAAAATCAAGATTTAAATACATTTTTAACTGTAGATCCTTCAAGCTAAACAACCAAAGTAGAAACATATATGTTCTGTGATTCAACTTTGATTTGTTTCAGTCCATCTCAGATGCCGGTTAGCCTTGAAGCCCAAGAGCTCTTGAGAAAAAGCAATAATAGTAATGTTACTGTGTTGCCATCATCAGTTACACCTATTGGATGTCTACACACTAGGTTACGTGAAAAAATTAACACTCTGCCCACCATTGATGTTACAGGAGACGCTATTGCCTCAAGCTCATTCCAATCTTGAAATTTACAGCTAGATAGTGTCTTCTTTGGAATTAAGTTCTATGCTATTTTGAGATTTTTGAAGCTATAATGTGATTTCCATTGGCCTTCTCTCACTCTTATTAATTTTGCAACAGGTGTGCAAAAGGATGGACATGATCTGCCAGCGGATGCTTAATCAGGGCTTTTTGAAGGTGGAGCGTTACCATAGTCAGTGTCAGAAACAAGTCAAAGCCCAGCTGCCAAGGTTTGTAATCTTTAATTTCTGCCCCACACTTTTACTATAACACTTATTTAAACATTTAGCTTTATTAATCAAGATACATGTTATAATCCTGTTCAAAGTGTCAAATGTACTTGTAATTTTATTTTTATACTGTATTGTGGATTACTTCTGTTCTGTGTATTGTATTGACCCTGTTCTTTTTGATACCCTCTGCACACCCAACCTACCTGGAAAGGGATCTCTTTGAACTGCCTTTCCCAAGGTTTCTTCCATTTTTTCCCTACAAGGGGTTTTTTTGGGAGTTTTTCCTTGTCTTCTTAGAGAGTCAAGGCTGGTGGGCTGTCAAGAGGCAGAGCCTGTTAAAGCCAATTGCGGCACTTCTTGTGTGATTCTTGTGTTTTAGGCTATTCAAAAATAAATTGCATTGTAATCATTGGTCTTGTAATAATACAATCTTAAAAACTTCAAAATTGCATGCGATCCGCACCTGTTGCACTAGAAATTGAGAACACGTTTGAGCTATAGGGCAATGCTTCTGTGATAGGCTGAATTCAATACTGAATTGGATTGTGTACCCACACAAATGCACAAGTCACGTAAACAGTCAAGGTTAGCAGACATTGTGACATTTGCTCATATATTGCTTTCAGATATTTAAACAGATTTAGTGGTTTGCATTTTTTATTGATAACTAAAATGCTCAAAAGTTTGTTGGCTATTTTGTAAATCACATACAGGGCCATGTAACAGCCAAACTTGGCTGTTATTAAATCTGAAGTGAAACCCGTTTCTAGGAAGATGCATCATGGATGCTTCTAGATGGTTGTGTGGCATTTTACACATTTACATTCAATTTTCTTAAGTTACCTTTTGTAGTTAGAAGTTCATTTTACTTAATATTGTATTTTGGTTGTTAACGGTTAATTACAGTGGTCAATTCTCACACATTTGTACAATGCAAAAACACATTCTATATAATTATACCAAGACTCCATTAAATGTTCAATCAGCTGTGGGCCGCATCACTTAAGTACTTCAACATCATTTACAGTTGTTATGTTTATTACAAGTTCTCCATGGGGGGAAAAAGAACATTTCAACAACAGAATGATTGGCCAGCAAGTATGTTGAATTCAAAAACTCTTAATATGCACACTTACGGTACTAACAAAAAAAAGGAACTAACAGGGAGAAGTGTGTGTGTGTGTGTGTGTGTGTGTGTGTGTGTGTGTGTGTGTGTGTAAGGTATACAGTATAAACAGAAAATATATATAATAGAGAAGAATGGAGTTCATGGAGGAACTTTTAAAATGGGCATTTTTTACCTTTATTTATGTAAATAAAGCAAGTGGAGGAGAAATACATTGCCTAAAAATTGTGAGTGGTCTCCCCTAGACTTTCTTGTATCCTCAGATATGGGGATGGATATTTGAGGAGTAAACTGTAAGACAATGATTATATTTTTATATTCTGTACATTAAAGAACCATCAACAACAAATCAAATCCAATTAAAAATATATATATAACAGTTATTATAAAAGTAAGGTTGAATTATTCTGACTCTGCAGCTGAATGAATAAAAGGTAAAGTACCACTTCCGGTTAATGGAAATAGCCCAAAAGTTGATAGAAATCTCGTTTTTATACCTAATACTTGTATGCAAAATTTGGTTGACCTAAGTGAGAGCGTACTCAAGTTATTGTGTTTTTATATATACAGTGCATCCGGAAAGTATTCACAGCACCTCACTTTTTCCACATTTTATGTTACAGCCTTATTCCAAAATGGATTAAATTCATTTTTTACCTCAGAATTCTACACACAACACCCCATAATGACAACGTGAAAAAAAGTTTACTTGAGGTTTTTGCAAATTTATTAAAAATAAAAAAAACTGAGAAATCACATATACATAAGTATTCACAGCCTTTGCTCAATACTTTGTCGATGCACCTTTGGCAGCAATTACAGCCTCAAGTCTTTTTGAATATGATGCCACAAGCTTGGCACACCTATCCTTGGCCAGTTTTGCCCATTCCTCTTTGCAGCACCTCTCAAGCTCCATCAGGTTGGATGGGAAGTGTCGGTGCACAGCCATTTTAAGATCTCTCTAGAGATGTTCAATCGGATTCAAGTCTGGGCTCTGCCTGGGCCACTCAAGGACATTCACAGAGTTGTCCTGAAGCCACTCCTTTGATATCTCGGCTGTGTGCTTGGGGTCGTTGTCCTGCTGAAAGATTAACCGTCACCCCAGTCTGAGGTCAAGTGCGCTCTGGAGCAGGTTTTCATCCAGGATGTCTCTGTACATTGCTGCAGTCATCTTTCCCTTTATCCTGACTAGTCTCCCAGTTCCTGCTGCTGAAAAACATCCCCACAGCATGATGCTGCCACCACCATGCTTCACTGTAGGGATGGTATTGGCCTGGTGATGAGCGGTGCCTGGTTTCCTCCAAACGTGACGCCTGGCATTCACACCAAAGAGTTCAATCTTTGTCTCATCAGACCAGAGAATTTTGTTTCTCATGGTCTGAGTCCTTCAGGTGCCTTTTGGCAAACTCCAGGCGGGCTGCCATGTGCCTTTTACTAAGGAGTGGCTTCCGTCTGGCCACTCTACCATACAGGCCTGATTGGTGGATTGCTGCAGAGATGGTTGTCCTTCTGGAAGGTTCTCCTCTCTCCACGGAGGACCTCTGGAGCTCTGACAGAGTGACCATCGGGTTCTTGGTCACCTCCCTGACTAAGGCACTTCTCCCCTGATCGCTCAGTTTAGATGGCCGGCCAGCTCTAGGAAGAGTTCTGGTGGTTTCGAACTTCTTCCACTTACGGATGATGGAGGCCACTGTGCTCATTGGGACCTTCAAAGCAGCAGAAATTTTTCTTTAACCTTCCCCAGTTTTGTGCCTCGAGACAATCCTGTCTCGGAGGTCTACAGACAATTCCTTTGACTTCATGCTTGGTTTGTGCTCTGACATGAACTGTCAACTGTGGGACTTTTATATAGACAGGTGTGTGCCTTTTCAAATCATGTCCAATCAACTGAATTTACAACAGGTGGACTCCAATTAAGTTGCAGAAACATCTCAAGGATGATCAGGGGAAACGGGATGCACCTGAGCTCAATTTGGAGCTTCATTGCAAAGGCTGTGAATACTTATGTACATGTGCTTTCTCAATTTTTTTATTTTTAATAAATTTACAAAAATCTCAAGTAAACTTTTTTTCACGTTGTCATTCTGGGGTGTTGTGTGTAGAATTCTGAGGAAAAAAATGAATTTAATCCATTTTGGAATAAGGCTGTAACATAAAATGTGGAAAAAGTGATGCGCTGTGAATACTTTCCGGATGCACTGTATATACACACACACACCCCGAAATTACTATCTTTGGAATTATGTCTGACTCGGGGAGGTCTAAAACCTAGAGTTTCATCAATATCTTGACATCAAATCTTGGGACGATTACAATACTTTCCCTATACTTCGTATACGAGAAAGTAAAATGCCCTCGAAATGCAGGATGCAAAACAACTGAATTTGGTTATTTTAAGAAGGATTTTTACTAATGATTTTGCGACTTGTGTAGAGCATATATAGGAGATAACACAAAAGGTCAGAGAAGTGGACATTCCAAATGAATGTATTAGTCCACCAAGAAAAAAATATTCCTCTTTTTTTCATCTGTATCATTAGTGATGAAGAGGTGTTGATGAGGCCAGCAGGGTCCTGACACTCTGTGGTCATTAAGATCCTTAGGCATCCTTCATAATGTTCAAGGTGTATCCTGATGTCCAGGCAAAATTGCCCAACGCACCTAGTCATTCTGGCAGCAAAATTGCCCAAGACAGCCTAGTCATTCTGGCCTTCTAATCATCCCCGTCTCTAGCTAACTATCTCTCTCTCTCACCACTTCATCACCTAAAAGCTAATGTGAGATGAATGTAGTGGCGGTTGCTACACATTAATGATTATTGAAGTGCAACCCCCCAAGAACCCCCCCCGCTCACTGAAGTGCTTGATGTAGTGAGAAAAGCACTATATGAATGGAAAAGATTATTATCATTACTGGTTGTAGGCAAAGAATTTATGCAGTTCTTGAGACTGGCATTCTGCTCTGCTCTTAAGTTACACATGAAGAGAAATTACCATAATGGATCTGTAAAAGCCTTATTGTTGGCCATTAAAGCTACTGATATTTTGCAGACGGTGGTCTATAGCTATTTAGGAATCATTGGTCACACGATGAGGCTGAAGGAAAGGCATAACAATGAGAGCTGAAGATTCTTGTAAGCAAGTCAGTGATGAAATGATGATAATGTACAATATAGAAAAAGATCACAAAGTGTTTGGATCTCACTTTTAGCATTGTTGACTTAATAATCACGAAATGAAAGCTGCATCGCTCCACTTAGAAAATGATATCCATAAAAACTCAACATCTAAAAAAGGAAACTTTGAGGTAAGGCAGTGAATGCAAAAAAGATGCCTTGATACTAATTGGCCTGCTCCTGTCACTAACTGAGAGTACAGTTAGTGTGTATCAACCAACTAAATGCCCCGCTGCATTACACAATTGTTCATCTTCAGATTTCATTCACACAGTCTTGGAAGGTCTGAGCAGTCCCGGTGCACACCCAAGTATTTTGACATCCCAAGAAAGTTGACAGGTTTGATATGTGCCTTAAGTCATAGTGGTAGCCTCTGTGTGTGTGTGTGTGAGAGCTGACAATCAGTGAGCATTCACTTAGAAGTACAAAGCATAGAATGCAGCCATAGAGATAAAAGAACACAGGTATTTTGGAGTACATGAACAGTAGCGAGGCTTGGGTGTGTGATGTGTCATGTTTGTTGTACCACAAAAGAATGGAAAATGGGACAAGATAACAGCTGAACCAAACCAGACCCAGTACCTGGAAAGCATTCATACAGGTGCTGGCAGTGTTGAGCAGCTTCATGTTAATGTCTGTCAGCATGTGGTGAGCTTGCGATACTTTGCATATTTTTAAATTGTCCTAAAAACTCATCATGGAGTCGCATGATCCCTGCAGTCTCTAATTGTATACAGTAGTCTAACACTCTTTATGCAGCGAGATCCATAGACTGCAGTTGCCAATTGTGAAATCCCCACAGACAAGAAGTCATGGAATACAGTGCCAGTTTAACAGTCTCCACACATCACTGCCCTTTATGGGATGTTGGCAGGAAAGAAACCGTTATTTCTCAAGAATTTAGATTAAGGTCTTTCTGGAGTTTGTGGGAAAGACACCAAGTGAACTAAATTATGGGGTAGGGTTTTGATTTCAAGTGAGAACAATATACCAATATTTAGTCAAAATTCAAATCTTTGTGTGTAGTACAACCCTTAACATTGCTTAACGAAGTATGGCAATGAAAATGTTTTTCATCAGCAGGGCCTAGACAAATACTGTGAGCTAAAAGATTCAAGATTCTTTTTTTGTCACATGCATAGTTTTACAGGACAACACACAGTGAAATGCATCCTGATCCGCTTATCAAAACTGTGCAAAGTCAGAAGAATATCAGTTAGATTAACAAAATGTCATAGATTGAAAGATAACAGTATAGTAGAACATAATAAATAAGTAAAATTATGTGAATAAAGTAGAATTAAGGTGCAATAGTGCAGTGATTATTGTGCAAAACCAAAGTTAGACAGGTGCATAGTTAAATGACAGACCAATTCCAAAACAACGGCATAGTACAACTTACAGACCAGTCTAAGTATGTGGAGGGTCATGGATGAGATGGCATGTTTTGATTTAACAGTCTTATGGCTTGAGGATAGAAACTCCTTTTGAGTTTCTCTGTCCTGGCCAGGATGCTACAAAACCTTTTGCCTGATTGCCTGATTTTAACAGATGTTAAAGAGAATGTTTTAAGGGTAACTTTTTTTCAGGCTTGTAAAACTGAAGCTTGGTGGAAACAAATATCACTTCATAATCATTTACTTGATTTGAAAACAGTTCCCCCGGAAGAGATGTCCTGAAATCGAATGAGCTGAAGCAAATCTGCCAATAGCAACAAGCAAAAGTCTTCTCTCACCTGACAGAAAACAAACTCGGTGGACCTAAAGCTGTCATTAATGTCAGCAGTCCTAATGCTTGCTCAGACAGCACAGATGTCTTCTGTAAAATAACAAATTTTATCTTTAGACTCTTTCCTTTTGGACCTGTGAATTTGTAGTAAAAATACAAATTGAAACATGATATTCAAATATTATCGTGTTATCTTGCAATATTTGGAAACATTCAAAGGAAGAGTATACTTTTGTAAAGCACTGCAAAAAATGCACAAACTATTTCTGAAAGTAAAATGTAAAGTATTGGTAATACACATTAAATTAAGGTTTCTATGTATGACATGTGTAGTTTTTAAACTTTACTCAGTTAATTTTAACCATAACTCTAATTTCATTTCTTAGTCATTGGGACATCCTTAAAATTCCAGAATGTCAACTGGTAACTTTTAGTTTGTGTCACACTGATTGGTTAATTTATTTATTTGAATTTTATTTTTTAACTTTCTCTGCTATTGGAGCTTTTCAGTAAGTCATCCTCTGTTATATTTCAAATCTTTTCTCTTAGGAGAGAATCGGAAAGAAGAAATCATTCCCTGGCACGCCATGCAGATATCCTAGCAGCAGTGGAAACCCGCCTTTCATTGCTTAATATGACTTTCATGAAATATGTAGACTCTAATCTATGCTGCTTCATCCCTGGAAAGGTAAGATCCTGTCCCTGTTAAAAAAAAAAAAAAAAAAAAAAAAAAAAAAAAACTGCATGTGAGTTTATTTTTAAAGTGGAACTGATGAGGCAAATAGGCCTTAAATATTTAAATGTTCTGCAAAATGAGAAATACTAATGCAAATGTCAGTTTCACACAGACATTTGCTTTAATTTCAATGAAACTTATTGCTGTGAATGCAAAGATTTAAGCATTTGGACATAGAAATATAAGCCTTCAGTTATGTTAAAGGAACTACATTCTAATGTACGTTTTTGAAAGTTTTTTTTTTTTTTTTTTTTCTCAGTATTCATACAAATTAATTTGTACCGTAAACTTGTATTGTTAATTGAGGCAAGAACATGTATATATCATCTCCCCAGAGGCTTACAGTTATGGCCAGTGAAACACCTACCTGAAGGGGGGCTGTGTGATTCCCCAATATGTCCACAGCAATTGACATGGATTGAGATTTAACATAACAGTCATTGTCAGGTGTTTAGAAATGCTGTGGGGTTGAATATGGTAAGCTGTGTTTTCTGACACCGAATGTTAAGATTCAGCAGAGTTTGAAAGTAGCAGAAAAAATAAAAGCCCACAAGTATCGATTAGCAACCAGCCTATAAAACAGAATCACATTTTATGAAAAGATTTTCATTTCCTCCTCCCTTAGTATGAAGTAGTGCTAGTGTTTCTAGTAATGTTTTTAAGGGATCAAGAAACCTGGAGTAAAGAGATTTTTTCTTATGTGTTCAAGTGCACTGCCCTGGCCAGTCTCTAAATGGTGAAGTATTCCAGGTTTTTGGCGCAGAGACAAAAGGCTGCCTCAGTAATTCTTTTATGCTTGACTCTCAGAATCTGAAGCAAGCCACTGTTAGAGGATCTAAGATTACAATCAGGAGTGAAGGGGGTTAAGCACTCCAAAGAGTAAAAAGAGCCTTCTATAAAATGAAAAAGATTTTCAGATCAATCCTAAACTGTATACTTGCAGTGAAGTATGCCGGCAACCACATCGTGCCATGGGACTGCACCTTATCAGCAGATAATGGGGTGCCTTTTAGAGCCAAGAGAAAGTTAATTGAGTGCAGTAATGGAAATATTACAAAGAAGCCTGTTTTTAGTCTGCATAAAGAAAGCAAAACTGAGAGATTTGTCTTTCAGTAGGCCAGTCATTACAAGGACAGGCCCACAGATCTTAAAAGGGCCCAGTAAAAGTCGTAATCAGTGGCATAATTTGAAGATTGCATCTACTGTATAAGTATTGTCCTGAGTCCTTAAATATGCTGGAACAAATCTGTAAAGATGAATAGATAGAAAATCATCCCACGTGTAACCAGCGCATAAAACTAGGAGAGTGCTGTTCTTAAGGATTGAAAATGTAGTAAGAGGTTAACTCGGCCAAATATCAGATAGCTGACTGCAAGGGCTTCTGCTCTTCCTTCTTCCTGAGTGTGTCAGTTGGAAATTAAAAATCAGATTGAAATAAAATATTATTTGTAATCCTGCAGCACTGGAAAACACTGAATGTATTTGCATGGCACAATATTTGCAGTTTCTGTTTAGAAGTTTTGGGAAGCTTTGATTCTTTCATGGAATGTCTGGAAAGTTTGAATCACAACAGTATTTGTGTTAGCCTGCCCTGTCTGATCTTAGAACATGAAAACTCTGTGCACATTATTAAGCGCTACATTTTTTGCACATTAACTGACTTTTCATCTGCCATGTCGTGCACATTATACCCCACAAGGTGGCGCTTTGTTGCCAGCTGATTTTGTCGACACACACTATGCCTAAAGGAAGTCTGCAGATGGAACTGCTTAACTGCGGAAATTGAGAAAGTCATGGCTTCATCCGGCTATGAAGAATCATGAGTGTCTTGTGCATCTGATATTTGTAAACCTTTGTAAACTGGCATCATTTCCTCCATTTCATGACCAGCTTACTTCAGTTTAGTTTTGCAGGTGACCAGACATCATCTTGACCAGTATTCTTCATTATTTTGTTAGGGTTCTCAGATGTATTGAGAAGCAAGTATTGTTCCACTGTTGCTTATCTTCTTCGTCTTTCAGCTGCTTCCGTTAAGGGGCATCAAAATGGATCCTCTGTTTCCATATTTTTCCTGTTCTCTGCCTCTTGCTCTGTCACTTACTTCACCTGCATGTCCTCTCTTACCACATCCATAAACCTTCTCTTAGGCCACCTTTTCCACTTGCCTGGAAGCTCCATCCCTAGCATTCTTCTCCACTGGTTTGTAAAAAATCTTTGAGGACATTGGCAAAGGAATTCCCAGGCATTTCAGTGACGTGACATATTTTATGCTTCACACTGCACGTATCTCGCATCCTATATTTTGCTCATAAACTTACTTAAGGAAAGAGAAAATGGCAGCAAGTGCTTGATTTTGATTACTCTGTTAAATCGCACTGACTATGAAAACCATCGCTTAAGGCCGAGGGCATTCCAGATCTCCAGAGTTCAGGTTATAGTGTTATTGGTCTCAATGGGAAGAAGAGTTTAGATGATTGGACATTGAGTTTGCATAGATAGACTGCATAATTGTAGATTATATCTTTGTATTTGTTTGTTTAAATTTGTTCTAAGCTTTTTATAATTTTTTTTTTTTTTTATATATGTTTAGGTAATTGATGAAATTTATGGGGTTTTACGTTATGTAAATTCAACTCGATCACCTCAGAGAGCTCATGAAGTTCTACAGGAGCTGCGGGACATTTCCTCCATGGCTATGGAATACTTTGATGAAAAAATTGTCCCAATTCTCAAGAAGAAACTGCCTGGGGCTGACATGTCTGGTAGGCTCATCGGGTCTCCTCCAGGTACTTTAATTTTGTAGTGATTTTCAAAGCAATGTATTTCAATTTCTTGTGAACTCCACTTTTAGATTCTAGAGATATTAAATGGCATGTTATTTGTTGCTTGCTGGGATGATGCAACCTCTTACAAAGGTCTCTCAAAAATGTGCTCTTCTGGCTGGCAGCTTATAGCTGTTTATCTTCTTTGTAAGGTAAATGTCTGTTTCATTGTTCTGGCTTATCATTTGACAACCATTTTACATTTCATTTTAGAAGTTGGAAGTCCATCCATCCTTACATGAATTCATTTTCTTGACCTGTTTATTTTGGTCCCTGTTAGGCTGGGTTTACTTCACGCAACACGAAGCATGCTCTAGTGGACCCCACTGATACACAAGCGTTGTACTATTTATACTTGTGTGCATACTTTACATAAATCTGGAAGATTCCACCAGGTGGCAGTGCAAGATATCATCACAGTGGAAAAACGTTCAACTTGCTGTGTTGTGAATTGCCCAAATCATCCATTAAATTCCGAGGACACCTTGTTGCAATATCTCTGAAAAGGATGTTTAATGATTACATGAGTCAATCCAGGGATACGCCCATTCCAGCAAGCATCGAGCGTGAGCTCAGCTCATCGCAAGGTGAATAGAAGACAAGCATACACTAGTGTCATTTTAGCATCACCAAATTCCCAAACCTTCATGACTTTGGAAGGGAACTGGAGCACACTGTGGAAACCCCCCAGGAAATATGCAAACTCCAGGCAGGGAACACCAGTAACGTGACTTCCTACAAGGCAGCAGCGCTACCGCTTGGCCACTGTGCCACCCCCACATGTGTAGTTATTAACAGTATTTATTATTTAACAATTTATCTGTAAAATATAACATACATACTTTAATGCTTTTCATCATGAATGTGATGTCAGGTATAAATCCAAGGATTCTAATGTGTAGAGAACTGGAATATCATAAATTTGTGTTCTCTGTGGCATTTGCTGCGTGCCGCTGCTGTCTGTTCAGGAAGAAGCCCCAGAAGCATGTAGTGATTAATAACTGGGTCGATTTTAAGATGACATTTACGGTGGTCTACTTTAATGATAAGCTACGAGGTTAAAGTGGACATTTTGAGATTAAAGCTGAAATTTCCACTTCAAATCACAAAATAGACCCTGTTCACTGTGTCCTTAATTTTAATTCAGTGGCTGAAATATGCTACTGTGCATTCTGATACTGTTTTGAAGGTTCATATGTGAGACTTTTAAAATGTATCGTGTCATTAAGTTCGGGGAATATGCAATGCTTGAATATAAAAGCACCACAAATGCATTTGTATGTTGGCATTTTGCTTCACCACATCGAACCATTCATCAAACATCGAAGTGCATACGTAGGATCCGCATAGTGGCTTTCTGTAACATGTAGATAGTAAACAGAGACTCTGACGTCATGTTCCATCTTTTATCACACTGCACCCCCCGACTTTTTGCTGGTACTGCAAGTCGCACACGCATTGTGTTAATTTCTGAGGACGTGTCAAATGAACGTTGGGAATGCATGTTAGCCATAATACTTGCACATTCTGAGCATGAAGTATAAACTGGCCCTTAAAGGGATCGGGCTGTGATGATGACGTATGTGTAAGGAAGCAGAGCTAAGCAAAACAAGTTGAGGTTTGTCACATGTACAGAGTACAGTGAAATTCTTAAATCCACTTCACTGATTGATTTGAATCTCATGGCTGGGCATTGTCAGTGTGCTGCTTACATATTTAATCAGGGTTTTCTTCACACATTCCCAAAGACATGCAAGTTAGATTAATTGGAGATCATCTGTGTGAGTAATTGTGGGTGTGTGAATGAGTTGGAACTTCACTTGTCCAAAGTTGGTTTCCACTTTCTGTAGCCCTGAATGAGATTAAGCAGGTTTGAAAATATGTACAGTGTGTACTGGAGATGAGAGCCTGGCTTAGCTGGAGGAGGTGTTTCGAAGCGACCCAGCACATCTCCACGCTCTCATTAGGTTAATGTAGTATTATCAGTTAAAGTAAATGAAATACTTTTTTGCCATGACAGCATCACTTCCATTGAATTTCATTTGGTGACATTCAAACAAATATAACATCAATGGAAAAATGCAACATAATGACAGTGGTAATCATCAGCTTCCAGGCAGACAGTTTAACACACAAACTTTCATAAAATTACTAAAGACCGCTGCTTACGGTCAAGAAGTTCAGTTCATATATCTGGAAGTTTGCAGGTGAAATTTCCATGTCTTGATTGACCTAAGCAAAAGACAGTGAAGATTGTGAAAGGGGTATGCTGCATTGGATAAGATTTTAATGGCTTTACCTTTCAGCCTGCAAAACAGTTAGTAGGGATGAAGCCCCCAATAATTCTAGCTCTGACACTGGCATACAGTCATGGCCGTAATTATCAGCACCCCTGGAATTTTCGCAGAAAATGCACCATTTCTCCCAGAAAATCGTTGCAATTACAAATGTTTTGGTATACATGTGTTTATTTCCTTTATGTGCATTGGAACAACAGAGAAAAAAAGCCAAATCTGACATCATTTCACACAAAACTCAAACCGGGATGGACAAAATTATTGGCACCCTCAACTTAATATTTGGTTGCACGCCCTTTGGAAAAAATAACTGAAATCAAGCGCTTCCTATAACCATTAACAAGCTTGTTACACCTCTCAAATGGAATTTCCGACCACTCTTCTTTTGCAAACTGCTCAAGGTCTCACAGATTTGAAGGGCGCCTTCTCCCAACAGTAATTTTGAGATCTCTCCATAAGTGTTCAATGGATTTAGATCTGAACTCATTGCTGGCAACTTCAGAACTCTCCAGCGCTTTGTCTTCAACCATTTCTGGGTGCTTTTAGAGGTATGTTTGGGGTCATTGTCCTGCTGGAACACCCATGACCTCTGACGCAGACCCAGCTTTCTGACACTGGCCCTACATTGCGCCCCAATATCTTTTGGTAGTCTTCAGATTTCATAATGCCTTGCACACAGTCAAGGCATCCAGTGCCAGAGATAGCAAGACATCCCCAAAACGTCTTAGAACCTCCACCGTGTTTGACTGCAGGTACTGTGTTGTTCTTTTCTTCGTAGGCCTCATTCTGTTTTCTGTAGACAGTAGAATGATGAGCTTTACCAAAAAGCTCTACCTTGGTCTCATCTGTCCACAAGACGTTCGCCCAGAAGGATTTTGGCTTCCTCAAGTACATTTTGGCAAACTGCAGTCTGGCTTTTTTATGTTTCTGTGTTAGCAGTGGGGTCCTCTTGGCTCTTCTGCCATAGCGTTTCATTTCGTTCAGATGTTGACAGATAGTTCGAGCTGACACTGTTACATCCTGACTCTGCAGAACAGCTTGAATATGTTTTGAAGTTGATTGGGGCGGTTTATCCACCATTCGGACTATCCTTCGTTGCAGTCTTTTATCAATTTTTCTCTTCCGTCCAGGGAGATCAGCTACAGTGCCATGTGTTGTGAACTTCTTGATTATGTTGCGCACAGTGGACAAAGGAACATGAAGATCTCTGGAGATGGACTTGTAGCCTTGAGATTGTTGATATTTTTCCACAATTTTTGTTCTCAAGTCCTCAGACAATTCTCTGCTCTTCTTTCTGTTCTCCATGCTTAGTGTGGCACACTCAGACACACAATAGAAAGGTTGAGTCAACTTGTCTCCATTTTAACTGGCTTCAGGTGTGATTGCTATATTGCCAGCACCTGTTTCTTGCCTCAGGTGAGTTCAAACGAGCATCATATGCTTGAAATAAAACGATTTACCCACAATTTTGAAAAGGTGCCAATAATTTTGTCCAGTCCGGTTTTTGAGTTTTGTGTGAAATGATGTAAAATTTGGCTTTTTTTTTTTTTAAGTTTTGTTCCAATGCACATAAAGGAAATAAACATGTATATACCAAAGCATTTGTAATTGCAACAATTTTCTGGAAGAAATGGTGCATTTTCTGGGAAAATTCCAGGGGTGCTGATAATTTTGGCCATGACTGTATATCTGAAACAATGTGTGTCACAAAAACTCTTCACCATTGCATTGTCCCCACAACTCTGCTTTGCTGTCATCCAATTTGCTGAATTTTTTCCCATATTCTGGCCCTTTCATCAGTACATGTTAGCAGACACTACCATTCATCACAGGAGAGCATTTTCTTCCGATACTGGAGTTTCCAGTATTTATGGTCTTCTGTATTCTGATATGCCCCTTTAAGCAGCACTGTCTTCTTTGTTACTCTGCACAAATTGTCAGTCTTTGTTAAATACTTTCATGTAACATCTTTTCTACGACCATAAGACTTGTTGCCAGATTTTTTTTTTTTTTTTGGGGTGGTCCTGTGACACTCCATTATACTCATACTGTCTTATCTCACGCTTATGACATATTCAAAGCCACGTAAATCCTGACCCTTTTACCTTGGAATTGTATTCATGTTGGCACACAGCATGCGGATTCCCACTTACTAACTTTAGAGAGTGATGTTTGCATATATGATGAAGTCACTGACTGAGAAGTTAGTCTGTCAGCAAATGCAGGTATACCTTTTTAAAATGGTCTTCCAGAGAGAAGGGTGCGACTTGTATTAAAATGTTGTAAAACATCCTGGTTTAATATCCGTATATCTTAACTTACCAAATATAGCTTTAATATTTATTAGGTACTTTTTGATTTGTTACTCATACTAGCGTAAAATTAGTTAGATTTATGACCAGGTTTTTCAACCATAGACACCAGACTACATTTATTGTGACCTGCAGTTATGTTCTTGTACAGCAAGTACTGTAATTTGGCTGTATTGTCATACAGTGGATTCAGAAAGCATTCAGACCCCTTCACTTTTTTCATATTTTGTTATAGCCGCCTGCTTAAATGGTTTAAATTCATCAAACAACAACACTCAAGAATGGCAAAGCAAAAACATGATTTTAAAAATATTAACAAATTAATTAAAAATAACACCTGAAATATCCCATTGACACAAGTATTCCGACCCTTTAATCAGTGCTTAGTTGAAGCACCTATGGCAGTGATTCTGGACTGATGTCTGGATTCTGGGCTGTGAAGTTCTGCAGCAGCATCACTTAATCTTTCATTTGAAAGAGACCTTTCATCCATACGTTAATCAGCTGTTATTTCCCATGTGTATTTGCTAGCTGACCAGTATACTGTGTGGGTAGTGTTGGGTAAACTTTATACACGCTGTCACATGACTGTGATGATATCTTATTTTCAGATGACTGATGTTGTATGCTTATTGTTATATACCATCATACAATGTGGGTTCTACTCTATTCTATTCTGTAGGCCCATGGCAAGATTAAAGTGTCCCATGTATGATGTTATATTTTAATACATTCTTGTCTATTATAGAGTACTCAGAGGTACTGGCAATGTGTTATATATAGGTTGGACAAACAAGTAAGGCTTTTACTGCACCCTGTACACATGACAATACTACTGCATTAACAGATTTAATTAAGTTCAGGATTTCCCCAAAAGTGGGTAATTGGGTAGTTTGCTATGGTTAGTATACCAACCGGGATCCTGTGTTTCCTTGTTGCATTTAGCAACGCATTATGCTGTTAAGGTTTGTCTTAAAGAGGAAATTGTATAACTTCATTTAATAATGATAATATTATCCCTTGTTTCGATACCTTGGGGACATCCTGGGGTCATATGATACAGTGTGGGTGCAGTTTTCAGCGATGCCTCATTTGTTTAATTTGCAACAATTTACTTCCAAAAGTATGCCAAAATATTTAAAAATTATTTTATCATGATTATTTATTTGCATGAAACATATAAGGTCGCTAGTGACACTGAATGAGTTAGTGTCAGTATTTTTATTTGTGCATTTTAAGTGCTGTGTTTAGAGAGGTAAGGGATAAGAAAAGAAATGTGGGGACTGTTGCCAGCACCACAAGCTCTTAAAAGATCTCCTGTCAATAGCAGAATGCACGACAGAGAGAGATGCAGTGTAGAGGGATACTTCTGATGCGATCTGTGAGTTGGAAACTGTAGAGGGGCACAGCTCAGACAAGCAGGAGGATAATGAAAGTGAAGGAAGGCAAGCAGCCATAGAATCTGCACAGAGTGCAACAGCTTAAGTCCCATCACCTGAAGTGGACATAAAACACAGAAGGTGTTTCATAAAACACAGCGTTTCTATCGTGTTGCTCATTATTTAGGTATTTATCAGTTTATAAAGATAAGAGATAGGAAGCCCTTGAAAGAGTCTGTGTAGTTGACAGCAGATGTCGAGTCAGAGAGACTTGAGTCACGCAGCAGGGAGACCAACAATGACCAACAGAGTCAGGAAGTACAGAGTTATTTGTGTTGGCTTGAAAACATTGTGCACGTTATTAAGCTTCTTTTTTTTTTTTTTTTTGGCAAATATGTTTAGACTTTCCACTAGTCATTTTGTCCATGTTATGCCCCAGGAGGTAGTGCTTTGTTGCCAGTCTATGTCTGATATTCTTGGCACAAACTGTGTGGCTAAAGATGGAATGTTTACCTGTAGAAATTAGAAAGTCATGACTTCATCCAGCTATGACGAATCACGAGTGTCTTGTGCATCTGATATTTGTAAACCTTTGTAAATTGGTTTCCTTTCTCCATTTCCTGACCAGCTTGCTTCAGTTTAGTTTTGTGGGTATGACCAGAAACCATCTTGGCCAATATTCTTTATTTTACCTCTTCACCTCCTAATTTTCTCAGAAGTATTCATGACTGAGTATTGTTTCCAGGGTTGTTTATACTGGTTTGTAAAAAAATCTTTGGGGACACTGACAAAGGAATTCACAAGCATTTCAGAGATGCCATGAGATTCTGAATGTTCTGTACAGGGAACCATAGAGGTGCAGAGCTCAGAGGAGGCTGAAACTGAAAGGGGCAGGCAGCTTTAGCAGATACACAAAGTGAAACAGCACAAGCCACATGCTTCTTAAAGAAGGTTCCACTTACAGTATTTTTAATTATTACTGGACTGCTAACCAGTTGATTGCCACAGCATGTGTCAGGAGCTATATTGCAATGATAAAAAAAATGTAACCATACTCTGGGCTTATTGAGCTTAGTAGAAGAATGATTGTGTAATAAAATATAAAGATTTAAAAATAAGTAGCTAAGCCTAAAAAAAAAAAAAAAGTTGGAAAGTGTTCAGGGAAGATGTTTCAATATACGTTTGGACAGTCATGGTGGTTTGTGGCTTGATTTATGTATAAAAATATGGTGGGTCTCTAAAGACCCTAGATACGTAATAGTGTTTGCTGAAAGTTCCATGTATACAAGGATTAACTGAGGATTATGGAAATGTATGGAAGTAAATAAAAGTACCAAGAGGTTGTAAAGATAAAATTTAAATCTTTACTTAGCATGTAGCTTCTGAATTCTGCTCAATGTTACCATTTTGCATCCTTACCTCCATTTCCATCCGCACTGCCTAATTACCGTTTGTTGAAACTCTTATGTTGTCAAATCCATCTTGTTAACTTTCCTGTATTCCTTTTTTTATTTTAGTTCCAGGTCCTTCCACATCTTTGACAACAATGTCTCTGCTGGCAAAGAACACTCCATCACGGTCTGAAATGACAAAACTGCAACAGCAGGTCAAGGTGAATGGAGCTTCTGTCACAGCACTGCGGAGGGAGATTTCAGAGCTGAGGGTCAAACAGTTGGAACAGCAAAAGCAGCTGCAAGACCAGGAGCAAAAGCTGCTGGAGCAGACCCAGATTATAGGCGAGCAAAATGCTAGGCTTGCAGAGCTGGAGCGCAAACTCCGTGAACTGATGGACAGTGCTGTTGGCAGCACTTCTCCTGGCAACAGTACCAGTAACACTGGAAGGGGGCAAGAGACACCATTCAAACGCACCAGGAAGACATTGGACTCTCCTCGGCAATCTAAACGTCTGAAGAGCAAAAAATAAAAAGGTGCATCTCTTGCTTTATCTCCAGACGGAATTTCCATGGTATGGCAGAAAGCCACCTGTCTGCGAGTGGTAATCCAACAAACCATTCTCCACTTCCAACACTCTGTAGAATTTCGCTCCTTCACTTGGGGACTGGGAGGCTGAGTAATGTTAGGCTTTTTTTTTAGTTTTATCATTAAATGTGCTTTCAATTCCCACAACTTAGGCAATGGGAAACTATAAACCTCGGCATGACACTGAACATGGGAAGAGTTCTCATAACTGCAGGTGGACGTGTTGATGGTAATTGTTAGTGAAAGTGTGCATTTCTGTGAGGCCCACAATGCAGGCAGTAAAGAGTAGTAAATTTTAAAATGGCAGAATGATTTTTAAAGTCTTAATGTCCTAGAAAGAGGACCACTGGGGCCCCTGCCTGGAAATAATGGAATTCGAGCCTGAGCACTGTAGCTGTGTGTCTTTATAATGCAGAAAGGGTTTAGGAAATAATCATTGAGCCATTTAAATAGGTGTCTTCATCAAATAGACAATCTTCATTGCGTTGTGTGTTTCCCATTAAATGTTAAAGCTCTTACTAAAAAGGTAATTTTGCAGTTATGGTTTAAATCCTTGTCTGCTTCTCATTCAAAACTGCCTTCCAGAAAGTAGAATGTGTTTTCAAGAATTTACTGTAATCAGTGAATCTTGTCGTAATTTTATTTTTTATAAATAATTATTTAAAATCCGCCAATTTGGCAAACATCTGCACCGCCAAAAAAAAAAACCCAACATATTTATATCTTTACAATACCAGCTTATTCTGTTATTAAAGAAAGCATTTGATGAGACCAATTTAAGGACACCTCACTTAACAGAGAATATATTCAACAGTCTGAATTGGAATTTCTTACGCTTAAGTCTGGAAATTTGAGTATACAATTAACAAAATATTATGTTTGGGTAAATTGCTGTGTTTACGTGAAAAATCTGCAGAAACAGGGATGCTTGTATTGGCATCAATACCCCCTTTTGTATGAGAAATGTAAAATTCCAAAAATAAAGCCTTGTCAGAATTTTTTCTATCTCATAACTTTAATAATTACATTATTATTTCTTTCCAGTCATATTTTAATATAGTTTCATAGTATAGCCTTATTGAAGCTTTTTTAGCCAAAAACAAATTGAAGGGCAAATTATATTTTTGTTTATCTGACCCAGTAAGAAGATAGAAAATAGTTTTACTTTTGTTACAAACATGAATCGGGTCTAACTAGTTAATAAGCTTACAGTCTACAGACACAAATAAAACAAAAATCACGTGAATCCTCATGAATACAAACATTCTGAGGAACCCAGGACGTTTGTAATTTGTCAGAGTATTTTTTATCTCTTAAAGCTGTGCTTTCATAATAGTCTCTTATGAAAATTCTATACATTTGGAGATATTGGTTGTCTCGTGTTTTACCATGTGACTTGCCTTTTTAGCTTTATATCCAGATCTGACATTTGGGAAGAAAGCAGTAAAAGTTGTTGCAAAAAAGAAAATAAATGCATTGATTATGTTGAAAATGTGCGCTCGTTTAACATCATGTAAGAGACGGAAGGCCAAGTGCAGTGCCTATGACTGGAGGTGGTGCTGGTTTTTATTTATGTTGGCACATTCTTTACTATCATGTTGAAACGGGGAAAATTTCACAAGTTCAGTTGCCAGACTTTGCATGAAGGAAATGCAGACAAGTATAGCTAATTATGTTTTAAAAAGTTGCATTTATGTTAAACGTATGTTGTTGATATATGAAGTACCTTTTGTTAATTTGATTAGCAAATTGTGGAGATTCAGATATTAAGATACAATATGCAAGTCTAGTAGAGTACTTTTTCCTCTCCATTAAGGTTACTTTCTTGACAGGCTAGCATAGCAATTTTGTAACCAATGAAATCTCTTGATATAGCACATTCTGTGATCCAAAGACTGAAGGATTTAGTATTTCTGGTTGAGAATGGTTAGTAAATTTGCTTTGTAAATTGGTGTAAATTTTAGATTAATGGAAAAACATACCTGATCATGCATCTTTTTGTCATTCCAAGTTGAAGCGGTCTCTGCTAACCAGTTCTCCTTAGTGTTATTTTGGTCACACTCGAGAAAAATTTTTATATATATATATATAAAAACACCCTGTCACAGAATTCTGTTGAGGGAATGTTCCCTGAGCAGTAGTGTCACAGAATGTTCCCAGAGCAAAGCTACAGTCCCCTATCTATAAACAATTGAATTTACATAATAGTGCCGAATTAATGCTTACACAACATCTGACATTTACTCTCATTGGTTCATTTGCTTACACACTTGTTATACACCTAAATAAAAGTCTCATTCTAAACCATTCTTTGTCCTTCTCAATATCTCCTAAATTCATATCTTTCCATGGAATTCCTGTGAAGGTGACAACAATCCATTCTTAGTTACCACCTTCTGTCATTATCACCTAGAACAGTGGTTTCCAGACTCGGTCCTGGGGACCCGCTGTGGCTACAGGTTTTTGTTCCAACCAGATTCACAATTGGTGATGTTTTGTTCTTTCATGATAAATTATTAAGCTTCATGCATTTGTCTTGTCATGGCACTGAGTTTTAAACAATCAAAATGTTTTGGACACTGTTTTCCTTCTCAATATTGATAAAAGTTCAATGCTAATTAACTTTTTTCCCTTTTTGGACTTTATTGTAGGTTTTTCTTTTGCTCACAGGGCTACAGTTTCATTAAATGAAGAGGGAACTTTGAGCGCCATGGCCACAAATAAGAACGGCTTATAGCTTCCACGCCCTCTCTTGAAGATTGCACTGCTTAGTGGTAATTAAACAGCTTTCTAAAGTAAGCCACTAATTATTACAATGCAGCCGCTTTGTATGCTTAGTTGTTCAGTTTGTGAAACACATAAATGCACACGGAGCCCCAGTTTAGGTTAAACAGACTGGCGGCCATACAGAGAGGTATAGACAAGCAACACAGGAAATCGGACATGTCCAGCACATACCTTTTCCCATACAGATGTGATTTTTTTTTTTTTTTTTTTTTTTTTTTTTTTAACCAGTAAAAAGAAAACAAAAACATTTCTTTAGAGGAATGACTATTGGAATTGTTTTGTTCAAAACTCTGATAACTGTGCCAAGTATCATTCACGTTAAGTGATTTGTTTTTGTGTTCTCACTCTCTTTCTGTTTCACATACACACACTCCACTCTGAAAGGGTCCAATTCTGATCAAGGATTTCTACAAAGTGTTTGTGATTAGTTGTAAACTCATTAATTTCAATTACTCACAACTCCTCTCTATACGTGTGTGTATGTGTATAGTATGCATCTCTTTAGAACAAAATGTACCACGCCATTTTGCATTTTAAGTTAACCTTTTTTTGAGTTACGGTGTCCACTGACCTACATTAACACACAGATAATAAAACTTCCTCTTTAAGTGATGTAAATCGTTACAATTCATCAGATGTTTGGCACTGTCACAGATTTTCCATTATATACACCATGTATACCTTCAGTATATGCTGGAATAGTAACCTGAGTATGAGTCTGTGTAACCTGCTTGACCCATCATGAGTGACATTCCATTGCTTTCTTCTACGTTAATCCTCAAAGCTACACTGTGTGCCACAGGAATAAGGGGGCCCATGCTATAAAGGGCTGCAGAATGATTTGACTGTCCGATGGTAGAGAGGGTATATAGCCGAGCCATAGCAACACTTCACAAATGAGAGGATGCCAATCAGTCCATCAAGCTTGTTTGTTTAGCTCATAGCTAAGCTTTCCCAGTACCTCATCCAGATACATCATAAAAGTTGTCAAGGTGTCTCCTTCAACTGCGTGACTTGGTAGTTTGTTCCGAATTTCCCACAAGCACTTTAAATAAAGAAGTGCCCCCTGGCTTCTGTCCCCTGAATTTCCACTGGCGTCCTTGTGTGCACGATTCACTGGCTGGAACAACTTCATGTATGTTTTGGAGAGTTTTGAAGACCTGGATTAGAGTGCATTTAAGGGAAAAGGCTGCTCTTCCAGGCTTTATATAAAAGACATTAGAGACTCTAACAAGTGAGTGAATTGTGAAAATGACCAAATTAACTGGCAACCTAATATAATAAAAATAATACCGTGACATGACACATACTGGCCTTCAAAGTGCTGAAAGATGAGTGGAGAGATTAAAAATGTGTCAGTTCAGTTTCGTAATGCATGCTCAGATGATCAAAATACAGATGTTGCAGCCCTAACATACACAGTTGTCATCTGTTTGTAAAAATGTAAATGTACCTTTTAGTGTTTTTTTTTTTATTATTTTAATGATCATAGTATTCTTAAATTACCCTAAAATTACGATTATTAACGGGGTTATAAAAAAACATTTTTGAGTTCTTCACTGCAAAGATTCATATGATGTCATAAATTGTACATTAATGTAAAAAATTCAAACTGTATATTTATTGCAAAATAATAATGTATGATAAAACTGCAAGTAGGAGTAGGCCAAACATTGTAATGCACATCACTTTTTCAGTCTCTACCAACAGTTCTAGCGCAGATTCTCATTGTGTCCAAGTCGGTTAGAGCAAGGGTTTCCAGCTCTGATCCTGGAGGACTGCAGTGGCTGCTGGTTTTCCTTCCTGCCACTTTCGTCATCAGGAACCAGTTTCTGTTGTTAATTGATTTCTATTCCCTTTGTTGAATGTCCCATTCCTTAAATGGCAGCCAAACAAAAATGAAATGTGAAGTGAGCCAACAAATGACCAGCTAACTCCAAGCTTATTTCTCTCTCAACTAGATTTTATAATTAGAAGGCAATTCTTGTTGTTAATTAAACCTGTTATTTCCCTTCATGCTTTGCTGGTGCTCTCTTTCTACCACAGCAGACATTTCCAAAACAGTTGATTTTTCCTTTTTCTAAAAGCGCTGTCAAAACGGTTTGTGGACCTGAGCAGATCAACATTACTGAGACCTTCGCCTTTCTTTATTTTCAGGTACTGTTTGTTGGACACAGGTGAGCTGGTCATGTGTAACTAAGGAGAAAAGAAATTTTAAGTGGTCTGTGTCTTTAATAGCATGTCAATTACAAATAAGGCAAAAAAGTTAATTAGTAGCAGAAACTGGTCACTAATTAAGAAAATGGTGAAAGCCTGCAGCCAATGTGCCCCTCCAGGATCAGAGCTGGACTCTGTTAGACACTTTGTCATTTTCTCTGCTTGTTTTACAGTACATGAGTATTTTTCTTTATCTCTCCATTATTATTTGGGGAAGGGGGAAATATCTGCTGTTAAGAGAGCTGTGTAGCTGGGAGTGGCTGCTCTGAATGCTATTGAGGTGTAAGGCCTTGTGTGACGGAAATGTAGCTACGGAAACAGTCACTTGAGGCAATAATGCACAAAATTTATTACTAAATGATCCTTGAACTGTCACGTCCACGTGTGATACTGCTGTACTGTAAATCCTATTCCGCAATTCAGAGTGTTTACTTTTTACAGGAAAGGCTGGCATTCCAGGGTTCATTTCAGGTACACCAGGCAGACGTTTTTATGGCTGGGTTCACATGAAATGTGCTAAATCACTTCATTGTTACTGGCCTGCAAACCCTTACAAGCACTAGAGACATCTCCATAGCATTGCAGAACCTGGTACTCGCTGTGAAGTGCAAAATAAAGAACATTTGAAAGCTTACGTTCTAACTGATGCTTCCTAGTTTTTAGGAGTTAACTTGTAATACCCACGTGGGTCTTGGTTTCGTTGTGCAGGAGTGTAAACTGAATGTGCAGAGTGTAGTACAAGCTGCAGCCTTCAAACCACTCACAACCCTTTAAGAACCTGAGATGCGCTTTCATGAAGTTCTCCAGCCATTTTAAAGTTACTCTTAGCATGCTGGTGGCTGTTCATTTTCGAACTTGGGCATCCACACTGTCGAAACAAATATAAATTTTTAAAAAAACGTAGCTTGTGACTTTCATGAATTTAATTAGACTCTGTACTAAAGAGTGCTTATACTGGTTTAGCCTACAGTGAGGGACCCAGAAACAGTTGTCTGATGGGAGAAGTTGGAATTGACATGTTACTGCAACTCATTATGGCTGTCCTGTCATGCCCTGGTCACGCTGGTGAGTTGAAGCACGTAAGGCTATTTTATGTACCAAATAAATCCTAAGAAATATTAATAGAAAAACTTGGAATTGATGTCTGTCTGCCAGAACTTTGATTTTATCGAAGCACTAATACTAAGGGTGGTGGCAAGTGAGTGGTGGTCACATTTCGGGGAACAGCTCTCGTAATGTGCTCTCTCAGCGCTGTTGCTTTTGTGCCATTTGTCCAAGAAAGTGTGAGGATTTATAGAATTGCGATAGTCGCCCAGGCTAAACACACTTAACACGCATGTACACATCAGAGTTTGACACTTAATGGGTAGCCTGAAAACAGGAGAGCACTGAGAAGGATTGAGTAACCAGCAAGCACATGTAAATATGAACTATGAGCCAACAAAGAGTTCTCTGTAGAGCCAATGTTACACTCTTAGCTGCCTTTGTGGGGTTTATAAGTGGGGTGTACACTTTATAAAGATAGTTTTGCTTTTATCATTACATCTCATACACAGGGTGATTTGAAAAGAACCGAAGAAGTTTAAAAGTGTTATTACTCGGTAACCAAGTATCTGATGAACATGTGGCAAAGCAGCTCTTAGTTTTTTTTCATAAAGTTACAAATGCTCCATTTGCGCCAATCAAGTCAAAACGACACACGTTAATCCTGTAGTCTAATCCAAATCAAACTCTCCAAGTGTATCACCATCGATGGTTGAATGGCAGCCTTGATTCTTCAGCTATGAATTGGCATTTTCTGCAAGTTGTTTGACCTTTTTTTTTTTTTCTTCTCCAAAAGAAGTTCATTTTTGCATTGATTTTATCATCAAATCTTCCTAATTTCATTATTATGTGAAGAGATTTTGTTTTGTTATGGGCGCTGCCATTTTCTGTGTATTAGCTTTGTGGTTTCTGTGTCATCGTTGCCCAGAAAGTATCCCTTAAATAGCTGAGACTGGATAAACGGAATGCGAGTTTCTGAACCTATGGTGTGACCTTTCTCTGGTTGTGTGAATTTTTTGATTCATGCTTAACAGTTTGCCATTGGCTAAAGAGAGTCTTGATTCCTGGTTACCGAAGTTCTGCCCACTTTTTCCGACTACGTCAATCTCCTTGTCCCCTCTTGTGAAATATTTTCGTTCTCCATGTGAGATCAGAACATCTGTGCAAAATTTTAAAAAATACATAAATAACTTAAAGGGTAATTCTGCAATTTGGTACAAGGCAAAAGTTCATACGGTACTGAGTTACTAAGTGTGCAATTTTTGAAATTCCAGTTCAATTGATTTTGAATCGGACTGCACAGTAAATAATGCATTCAGTTCATATGAATTTGCAGTCCACTGTTTTATCCCTTTGAAGATTATTTCTATATCCATATAATTATATATATATATATATATATATATATATATATATATGTAATATAAAATACACACACAGCATAAAACTAATCTCCGCTCCTAAATTCCTTAATAACCGATGTTCAATAAATGTTTCCCGATGGTCCCAAAGCTTTCTGAGGTTTTCACTTTAATCACTGCAGCTTACAGAGACAATACCAGAGTTTTCTAATAGACTCCAACTGTGGACCTACATAGCTCCATTCCATTGAGGAGGTCGTTGCATGGCTACTCTATGGTTAAGATGAGGGTTGGGGGGGGAGGGGTGTCCGACTCAAGTCAAGTAAACCATGTGACAGAAATCTGCGATCCAATTGGCTGTCCAGTGGAGCTACAGAGGTCTGCAGCTGGACTCATCTCGAATTTTCTGCTCCAGGCCCGTATTTGCGTTGGCGCTCACTGCACACAAATACCAGATGTGGCTTGATATGAGACTGTGTCTCTTGTTTAGAAATGACTGTAATGTATTCTGTATGTTTAGATTGTGAAATATTCAATGTATGTAAGAAAATCAATCCTGTAAATGAACTAATGTTTTGTTTAACCAATGTTCCACGCATTGTTAAATTCATGACTGTATATTAAAAGCGGAACTAACCATATGTAAAGATTCTTATTTATTTATCGGAGTCTTTTTTTTTTTTTTTTTTTTTTTTTTTTTTTTAGGAAAAGTGACTTTGAAATTGCAAATGGTCAGACATTTATGACACGTGCAGCTCTTGGCAGGCGAGTGATGCTCACGGTGGCATCCTCATGGTGTACAACTGAGTACCTTAACCATTCTAAAAAATAGACAAAACAACAATGAAAAAGAGTTGGGGTGCCAAAGAAATCCCTGTATATTGAAATTGGCAAAAGAAAATTGAAAATATACGTGAGAAAGTCTTCTCTCAGAGTGAGTGAAAAATGTGATTGACTGGTAATGCAAGACGTGATGGTTTTCGGGGCTGCAGACCTGACCGGATGTAACGTCATGGAGAGTGCACCTGTCAATCATTTTTTCTGCGATAGACAAACGAGAGGTGTTCACTGACGGTGCCAACCCCTGGCTTGGAGTAGAATTACAATCAGCTAAGCCTTGGAGTGGTTTCCCATTTGCACGTGTGTGACACAGTTTAGACCACACAGACCATTGGTAGGCCATTTTTACAAATACAATCCAGTCTTCACCACACTCTGATCTTCATATGGCCGATTTTGTAATCGGTGACTCGAATGATTTAACTGCTAGCATGTAGGATCTTGGCCACTTGGCTTCCCAGAGTGGGGTTTGCTTGACCTTGTGCTCTTCCCAGGTGCTCCAATTTTAATCCCACAACACAAAGACATGTAGCCGAGGTTGATTAAGGAATCTAAATTGGCGTTGCACGTCTACCTTGCATGTGATTCTACTAAGGTAGGCTCAGGCTCGCACCACTGCCAGGTGGGCTGTGTAGATTCAGAACGTACTGTGTAGGCCATCAGTTAAATACGCCTTGGCTGCAAACTTTCAAGCTCAGAGTTCCCAACCTTCACACACATCATGCAACCAAGCAATTCATCCATGAAGTCAGTTTGTGTACCTGCTTAATCTCCAGAAATGCCTATTGAGAGAGATTTAGTTCAGCTTTTAACCACTATGTCAGATTCTCAATAGGTGAAAAGTTTAAATGTTCCAAGTTGGCCGACTCTTTAAACATCATGGTTGACCCCAGGAATAATTGATGTAAATTTTAGCACTTGTGGCTTTATATAAGGACCTACCAGTAGAGACCGTGCTGCCTTGTGGATCAGGCAATAGGAAAATCAAAAGAACTGAAGTCAAGAGCCTAGCAGGAAAAACTGTGGATCTTTATAAGTTGTATCCTTCCTTGGTAGTAGCCACCTTCAAAAGGTTCAAGGTACCAGGAGCAACCATACAATTGATTATGGGATTAAATATTAACTCTTGGGACCATATTGACTACATCATTCAGGAAGGAAGCACAGGGTTCAGGAGAACCTCAAGATAATCACGAAAGAACTTCTGGCAGTGTTGGGGGTTTCAGGATCCTCCACCTCCTCTACAACTTTGTGATGGCTGAAGTGGCCAGTGCTTGTCTAAATTGTTGAGATGGTGGTCTTAGACAGATATTTTATTTATCCTCAAGGGAAAATGTAGACTTTACAGAAGCTCAAGAAGGTTCTAAATATAACAAATGACAACTCCTCCCAAACACCCATGAGATCTTCTGTCATGGAAGAGACAGGAGAGCTGTGGGCTTCTAATAACAGGCATGGCGGTGAGTACGACGGATCAGATTGTGTTTAAATAACAAAACAAAATGGGAGTGGTCTCCCCTCGACTTTCTTGCATACTCTAATATGGGGATGGATATTTGAGGAGTAAACCGCAAGACAATGGTTATATTTTGATAATATGTACATTAAAAAACTGAACAACAAATCAAATTAATATGTTGACTAATTGTTATAAAAGTATAGTTGAATAATTCAGCTGCATGAATAATAAAGTACCACTTCAGGTTAGCAGAAATAGCCCAAAAGTTGATAGATATCTGCATTTTATGCCTAATAGTTGTATGTGAAATTTGTTTGACCTCAGTGAAAGTGTACTTAAGTTACCGTCTTTTACACACACACACAGACACAATTCCAAAAATTGTATTTTTGTACTCTGGGAGGTCTAAAACGTCAAGATTCATCAAAATCTTGAAATTTAATTTTTGGACGATTAACAATACTTTCCCCATACTTCTTATATGAAAAAGTAAATATATATCATTAAAACTGAAAAGATTAGCATCTGTCTACTACTATATATAGTAATAAACTACACTATGGTCTGTGTGTCCAGTCCCTCTAAGCAATCTGATTGGTCAGTTTTGGCTTTAGTGACATCAAGAAAGAGGAAATGAGAGACGCACATGGAGGAGTCGCCTTTAAAGATGACAAGTATAAAAACAGACGGGAGGCACCTCGGGTAAAGAGAGGGTCTGAGAGACAAAGAGACGGTCAGGCGCACGTGGATAACGAGGATGGGCACTGAAGGTACACAAAGGGCAAGAAATTAAATCATTTAAAAATATTTGCTATTACTGGTCTTTGACAGTGTGGCCAGCAGCAAATAAAAATGTGCTATACAAATAGAAGTTTTATACACAGGATGAAGCACAAAGTGCATTATGAGATGTCAAAAGAAGAACAAATGAGATAAAAATATGTGAATAGTATGCAAAAATAAGTAATACATGCTGATGTAAGATAAATATAAGAAGAAAAAAGAGAAATTAAGCCGTTTAAAAATAGGATTGTATTTTCAAGTCTTCAAAGTCAATCACACGCCAGAACTCTGCGCTTGCCTTTCTGCCGTCAGCTCTCCTTAGGCTCACACATCGAGTCGCAAGTGACGACTCAACTGGCCGATGACTTTGTGGTTCTAGAAAATGCAAAACAGCAGCAAATCGAGACGTGTGCTGCCCCGTTCAATAACCGAAACGACTGCCAAATCAAGAAAGCCGAGTGACACGGGTGGTGCAGTTTGTCTCGAGGAAAACCGAGTCATCACCTTCAGTCTGCTCTCAGGATTTGAACCTTTGGGCACACCGGCAAAGGGCTGTAAGTCTTTAACAAATGGTGACATGCACACATGACTGAGGACGGGTGACCTTTTTTTTTTTTTGGTCTTGGCTAAAATGCATAACCTGTTTTATTTATTTTTTTAGATGGCACCCGTCTTTAAGCTGCTGATCACAGCAGTCCGTTGGTGAAAGAGATGGCAACCAAAAGACCACCGCAAAGCTCCTGGTGCAGCACTCGGCACATTTGCCTCTGTAAAGACACCCCAGCCTTGGATATGTTAACTCGTATCTAACTTTTACAATGGCTTCTTACTATTTAGAAATGCATTATGTGGTGCTCTTTATATGTATGTACTGTATCTGTCTAATGTACAGTCATATGAAAAAGTTTGGGAACCCCTCTCAGCCTGCATAATAATTGACTCTCCTTTCAACCAAAAAGATAACAGTGGTATGTCTTTCATTTCCTAGGAACATCTGAGTACTGGGGTGTTTTACGAACAAAGATTTTTAGTGACGCAGTATTTAGTCGTATGAAATTAAATCAAATGTGAAAAACTGGCTGTTCACAAATGTGGGTCCCCTTGTCATTTTGCTGATTTGAATTCCTGTCACTGCTCAATGCTGATTACTGGCAACACCAAATTGGTTGGATGAGCTCGTTACGCCTTGAAGTTCATAGACAGGAGTATCCAATCATGAGTGGTAAAAGGTATTTAAGGAGGTCAGTTGCAAGTTGTGCTTCCCTTTGACTCTCCTCTGAAGAGTGACAGACAGCATGGGATCCTTAAAGCAACTCTCAAAAGATCTGAAAACAAAGATTGTTCAGTCTCGTGGTTTAGGGGAAGGCTACACAAAGCGATCTCAGAGGTTTAAACTGTCAGTTTCAACTGTAAGGAATGGAATCAGGAAATGGAAGGCCACAGGCACAGTTGCTGTTAAGCCCTGCAGGTCTGGCAGGCCAAATAAGGTCAGGATTGTGAGAATGGTTACAGACAACCCACAGATCACCTCCAAAGACCTCCAGCAAGAATATCTCGCTGCAGATGGTGTATCTGTACATCGTTCTACAATTCAGAGCAATTTGCATAAAGAACATCTGTATGGCAGGGTGATGAGAAAGAAGCCCTTTCTGCACTCACGCCACAAACAGAGTCACTTGTTGTATGCAAATGCTCATTTAGACAAGCCAGATTCATTTCGGAACAAAGTGCTTTGGACTGATGAGACAAAAATTGAGTTATTTGGTCATAACAAAAAGCGCTTTGCATGGCCAGAAGAAGAACATCGCATTCCAAGAAAAACACCTGCTACCTACTGTCAAATTTGGTGGAGGTTCCATCATGCTGTGGGGCTGTGTGGCTAGTTTAGGGACTGGGGCCCTTGTTAAAGTCGAGGGTCGGATGAATTCAACCTAATATTAACAAATTCTTCAGGATAATGTTCAAGCATCAGTTACAAAGTTGAAGTTACGCAGAAGTTGAATATTCCAACAAGACAATGATCCAAAACACAGTTCAAAATCTACAAAGGCATTCATGCAGAGGGAAAAGTACAATGTTCTGGAATGGCCGTCACAGTCCCCTGACCTGAATATCATCGGAAATCTATGGGATGATTTGAGGCAGGCTGTCCATCACATTGAACTGAACTGGAGAGATTTTGTATGAAGATTGGTCAGAAATACCTCCATCCAGAATCCAGACACTCAAAGGCTATAGGAGGACAGCGTCTAGAGGCTCAAAGGAGCAAAAGGAGGCTCAACTAAGTATTGATGTTGTATTTCTGTTGGGGTGCCCACATTTATGCACCTATCTAATTTTATTATGATGCATATTGCATATTTTCTGTTAATCCAATAAACTTAATGTCACTGCTGAAATCCTACTGTTTCCATAAGGCATGCCAGATATTAAAAAGGAAGTTGCTACTTTGAAAGCTCAGCCAATGAGAAACAAAAATCCAAAGAATTAAGAGGGGTTCCCAGACTTTTTCATATGACTGTATATAAGGGTCTGAGAAAAAGTAAGTACACCCCATGAAATGCTTTTTCTTTTTTTTAACACATGTAGAAATATTAGCATTGAATCTTCTTTTAAAGAGTAACTTTAAACGTGCAGTTCTTTCTGGAAAAGTGTTCAATTTGTCATTATGGGTTATTGAGTGCGGATTGATGAGCAAAAATGGCAACTTTTTCACAATAAAGTGTGTCCTGGATTCACTCTATCCATCTATCATATAGTGCCTTCAGTAACTATCAGTATATCATTTAGTGCCTTATCAATCATACAGTGCCTTTCATTGTGTCTGTCTATTATATAGTGCCTTTCATATCTATCATGTAGTGTCTTTCATATCTATGTATTTATCTTGTACCTTTCATTCTGTCTATTATATATTACTTTTCATATTTATCTATCATATAGTGTCTTATATATCTCTCTATCCATTCAGAGTACGTATGCTGAAAATGGTGAAGCTGCCTGTTTCATCGTCCACCGCACAGTCAGACAACATGGATGCCCCACACTCCTCCCTCTGCAGGTGCCCCCTTGACAGTGGTGGTCCTTACTTTCCACCCCTCAGAGCGAAGTTCAGCTATGCCGTTGTCATTTTTCGAGTTTTTGGCCGTCTGGACGCTGATGTCATGCCTTGTTCTGCTTTTCTTTCCCCCCACCCTTCCTAATTCCATGAGCAGGTTGGGGCCCGTGGTGGTCCGTCGAGCCCAGACGTGTAATGTAAGCTCGGCTGTGCACGTTCTTGCCTGATTCTGTGCAGCTGGCAGCAGGAGACTAAACAGTGGGGGGGCTCATTCCGGTGTGGCTTTGCCTCTCTTTTTTGCACTTTTGGCTTATTACAGAATGAATCATTAAAAATGGCTGCACATTCCTTTTAGTGTTAAGTAGCTGTGCTTGTGCTTGTCGCAGGCAGAATGCACTCCGGCCCCCAACAGTCCTGAATTGGATTGGGTGGGTTTAAGATCTCGATGTGACGTTAAGCTCTAAGAAGCACAGTGTTTTATTCGTGGCTGTTATCAGATTGTTGGCACTGTTATGATAACAAGCAGAGACCGACATTTGTTTAAACTCCTCACTTCCTTCCTCTTTGCGACAACAGAGTTTAAAAATGGTCAATAATGCTCTCATCATGGGTCTCCGTGGACTGCTGACTAAGCATCTGTGCAATGAAGCTGGCCATTGAAATGGAGTCATCCTTTTCCTGGATACAAAGCAGGAGCCCACCCTGCATGGGTGGCACATCAGCACACTCAGTCATGCAGGGCCAGTGAAGAATCCACCGGAACAAACCTGCACTTGGGAGCAACGTCCCGAGGACCCAGAAACATGAGGCCAACGTTGCAGACAGAGCCTAGCCTGGGATTTGAACCTGACTCCTGGAGGCAGCTCCCCACTGAATGTCACGCTTGGTCTCTGCTGATGGCAGGAGGTGCTAATGAATGACATAGACACGCTGCTTGACAATACGCGTGGAATCCCAAGACACAGATCAACTCTCGATGACGGCTTTGGTTCAAAGAAATGGACGTATCCAGTAAGTTTAAAGGCTGGTACCCATTAGCCCCATTATGAAACAGAGGTCTACAAAATTTTCCAACATTCCAAATTCACAAACATTTCCACGTATATATCCCTGCAATCCGGACCCTCCATCCTGGAGTTCCAAGTAGATGGAGTTGACTCCAATGGGCACCAATAGTGTCTAGCAGTAGACCTCTATGGTTAGGATTAGGGTTGGCAGAGGGTTATCTGACTCAAATAATGCCAAGTACTGTCAATTAAGTTAACTCCACCCACTTGGAGCTCCAGGGTGGAAGCTCCGGGCTGCTGAGATACCAAACTCAACATTTGCACTAATAAAATGCATTGCGTTTGTCATTCCAACAGATGGCACATCACAGACATTCTTACTGATGAAATGCATTTGTATGTCATTCCAGCAGATGATGTATCACAAACATTTGTTGGAATAAAATGCATCACACTTGTCATTCCAACAGATGGTGCATCCCAAACATTTGCTGATTAAAATAATCCTGAATGGATAACCACAGTTTTAGCTTTTTATTCTCTCTCAGCGTCAAGTCTTTTGCTCAGTATATTCTACTCCTTCCCTAACACCCCAGCAGACTGGAGAAATTTGGCATGGGAGGAAGGGGGTAGTGGTGGTGGGTGTTTTTAGGACGAAGCCGTTGGAGCGCAGGATTTGCCACCATTCACTACACACTTTTTAACGGGTTTGTCCCCAGACGTGTCTTGGTATTTGAGAATCACTCCGAACCTCTTAAGATTATCTGCCCAGTGGCTAAATGATTACGTCATCCAAAGCCCCCAGGAACTTTCCATTCCTTCTTCAGCACTCCACTCCATTATTGTTTCACCATCGGACGCCCTTATGTGAACATCATATGTGGTGTCCTCAGCTAAATGATTAATTATTCGGCTGACCAGGGACTTGCGGTCGAAGGAGTTATCATGAAAGTAGAAAAACTAATACTGATAACATAAAATAAATGCGTCCACTGGTCTGTGCTATAAATTTGTTTTCCGTATGATATTTATAGTCAAAATCGCTGAATTGGCGCATTTCCTGTTCAAATACAGCGGAGAAACGCAAGGTGCGGCAGTGACGAGCCTCGCCTCACCTCAGACTGCGCTCTCCCTCACACACGGGGCTGATTGTCGCGTGCCTATCGCTGTCTCTCTGTATGTCGCCAATATAAGGTTTACTGACACGATTATCATACACCCTGACTTTCCACAGTCTGGCTAAAATCTTTAATGAATGTGTGTGACATATTTAGTCAAGCTGATCGGACATAAAACCGCAGTGAAAAGACACAAGGTGAGGCAGACAGTATCGTGCCGCCCTGAAGGGGGCGCATGTGAGCCCAACAGGTGCTCGTTGCTGCTGTTCTTCTACGCAGAGGCGCCGAAAAGTTAGCGATATCAGAAAGTCAAGTGCACTGCAGAGCGGTCCGCTTATTTTTATTTTTTGTTCCGACTGACTGTCAAAATGAAAGATTAAAATTTTTAAAACTGGAATCAGACTAAGAAAAAAACAATTGTATATTTAAAAACTTTTGACCTTAAATAAAATATTCTTTTGTTTTTCTTGTGATCATTTGGTTGAATAGTCTGTATTAAAACTGATTAAAGCATTAGAATTAAAAGCTTTTAAAAATAAGTAAATATTTCAATTAAGGTCAAATTTGAAATCCGTTTTTATTTTGTACACCTCTCTATTCTTTCATTTCTATTGAATGAGTTTGAATTGTGGAATTGCAACGGCAAATTTAGAACACGTGGAGGGTGAGGAGCAAATGCTCTCTCTCCGCTGTCTCTCTCTTGCCGCTATAAATGTAACGTTCTTTCTTAGCCAGACATGTGCCTTACCTGTCTATGTGTGTAAAGAAATGCTGATGAGATATGAAACGTAACCAGTAGTCAATGTGCAGGCTGCCAGCTGCGTTTTGGGTTCATATATTTGTAAATCTGACTCTGAAGGAGTCCATGCCTCACCAGCCATGACGCCGCTAACTCCTGATTCTCCATCTCTCTGCCTCAGTGTGGCTCATCTGTTCTTGGGGTCCTGCTCAACAGACAGACCACCCCTGATTCCAGGCTTTTTCCAGTGTCCTGGTGCTGGTTAAGTCACCAGTAGAGGATTTCAACTTTGAATGTACTCCATAAATTCTTCTACAAACATGAACGACTCCATGACTTGTCCTGTCACTGACCCCTCTAGTTCTGTGTTGCTGGAACTCCATCACTAACTCGATGCAAAAAATACCAAGGAGAGAAAAGGAAAAGAAGCCAAAAGCAAGAAAAACAGCAACCAAAAAATAAGTGGTGGAAACAAAGAAGGAGACGCACAGGAGAAAGAGGACGAGTCTCCACTGCAACATGCCACCCCTCCAGAGCGGGACCACCTGAGTGTACAACCCCCGCTGTGTACGGAGTCTCCACAGCCATGGCGGTGATGATACGCAAATAACAGAGAGATGTAAAAGTCAGCAAACGTGGGGCTGGTAGACGGCCGTCAGCAACTGTGAGCTACACAGACGTTCAAAAATCGACAGGGAAATGTGCTTCAAGGTCGCAAATGGTGCCTGGACAGGTGGATGGAGTGTGAAAGCAATGAGGATCAGCACCCTCGTTACACGGACACCGATCCACAGTACGGGATCCTCAAATACTGTTTATGATCTCTTCAGTTGACCTCAAGAACAACTTACTCTAAGCGGAGACTCGAGGAGCAACCAGACGGGTTTGAGGGACGCCGGAACTCTGGCAGGTGGGACCCTCTGCTCTCTCCTGAGGTGTTCTTATTTATTCTAAGGACACATCATTTTGGGCCCCCTCTCCCCCTTCAGTCATGGAGCCAGATTTCTGCCGGCCTGCCTTCCTTCTTGTGACTGAGCAGGCGACACTCCAGGTGCATCTGTTTGAAAGAGTGGGGGCTCTCGAGGGACGCTGGTGACAAACAAGGGACTAAGTTGTTAGTCTGATTTCCCTGCGGTTAAGATGCATGGAACCTCAGAGACCTGACACCGAGCCATCCTGATTTCTTCACTCAGGAAATGACCTGCGATGACATTTACTTTAGCAGCTCATAATGTGAACTGAATGTGCGTCAGGCAGTGTGGCCTTCGACTGCGGAGCCTGAAGTTGTGGGCTTCAATCCTGCAACTGGAACTTAGTGTGACCACCCGTCACCTGCCTCTACTCCAATTAGAAAGACAGATAGATGTAAAGGCACTATACAATAGAGTGATAGATATAAAGGCACTATATAATAAATAAATAGATAGATATAAAGGGACAATATAATAGATAGATAAAAGGCACTTTAGAATAAATAGATGTAAAGGCACTATATAATAGAAAGATAGATATAAAGACACTATATAATAAATAAATAGATATAAAGGGACTTTATAATAAATAGATA
>JANRMT010062824.1:14915555-14980775 GCA_026402145.1 Polypterus bichir lapradei | reverse complement strand
TATATAATAAATAAATAGATATAAAGGGACTTTATAATAAATAGATAGATGTAAAGGCACTATATAATAAATAGATAAACATAAAGGGACTATATAATAGATAGATAAAAGGCACTTTATAATAAATAGATGTAAAGGCACTTAGACAGCTAGATGTAAAGGCACTATATAATAGACAGATATAAATGCACTTTATAATAAATAGATAGGTAGATATAAAGGCACTATATAATAGATAGATATAAAGGCACTATATAATAAATAAATAGATATAAAGGGACTTTATAATAAATAGATAGATGTAAAGGCACAATATAATAGAGTGATAGATATAAAGGCACTTAGAGAGATGTAAAGGCACTATATAATAGAGAGATATAAATGCACTTTATAATAAATAGATAGGTAAATATAAAGGCACTATATAATAGATAAAAATAAAGGTACTATATAATAAATAAATAGATATATATAAAGGGACTATATAATAAATAAATAATTAATATACTATAATATACTATAAAATAAATATATAATAAATAAATAAATAGGGCGGCACGGTGGCGTGGAGTTTGCATGTTCTCCCCGTGTCTGCGTGGCTTTCCTCCCACAGTCCAAAGACATGCAGCTTAGGTGCATTGGCGATTCTAAATTGTCCCTAGTGTGTGCTGTGTGTGTGCGGTGGGCTGTGTGTGTGTGCGGGGTTTGTTTCCTGCCTTGCGCCCTGTGTTGGCTGGGATTGGCTCCAGCAGACCCCCGTGACCTTGTAGTTAGGATATAGCGGGTTTGATAATGGATGGATGGATATAATAAATAGATGAAAAGGCACTTTATAATAAATAGGTGTGCTGCGGATTATTCGTGTGATGCACGCACAAACCATTCAAGGAAAGCACTGGGGAGGTCTCATCACCTTAGAACTGGAGGTCTCATCACCTTAGAACAGTGACGCACAAGCACCACATAAATATCATCAAAGCTGCACCGAAGCTGCAGCCATTAAAATATGCACCACAGAAATTTCAAAGAAAGGCTCTCCTTGGGTCATCGTGCCAGTCTGTATGCAAGGCTTGCCCTTTGTTATTGTACTGAAACTTTTACGTCTCTGGGGTTTCATTTTGTTATTCCAAACTAATTAAACCTTTTTATATTGCAAGTCCCACGTGTGCAATTACAGCAAAGCATTAACACGATGTTAAAAGTCTTGCTGACTTCCATAATGGCAGCTTCTGTAAACACATCCTAATGTTTAACCCCAGTACGTAGAAGATGACTGACTGTCTGGATTAGATGGAGACTTCGAAACACAGATACGAGTCGTCACTGAAGTCTTTGTTATTTTTAACCGGAAGTCAAACAAGTCTTGTTTGTTTGTCTTCTACATCAGTGAAAATGTAAACCTGATTCATTATGGGGTCAGGAGTTGCTGCCTCGAGGTCACTGGATGGCATGGCCGCTCTCTGTGGAGTTTGTAGTTCTCCCAATGTCCGCGTTTGTTTCTTTGTTATTTTCCAGTTTTCTCCGTCTTCCCCGAGATTTGCGTGTTAAATAGATTGGAGTCTGAAACTGGCCAATCTTTTGAATGAATTACTGGGTTTTGCCACCTCTAGCCAGGCAAAGACGGATCTTCTCGTTATGCCAGGTCGTCTGTGTACTCAGCCCTCATTCCAATACCCCTAGTCTCCCGTCTGTCCGGCTCAGCGCATCATGCCAGGTTGGTTGGTGCTGATCGATGACCAGCTGTCCTCCACTGACCACATCGCAATGGACAGATTCAGTCCATCCTCAAGATCAGACCGTATCTGACCGAGTGTCCAGCACAGCTCCTGGTCCAGGCCTTTGTCTTGTCATGTCTGGACTACGGAAACTCTCTGCTGGCAGCAGTACCCCAATGTGTCACCACGCCACCTCAGATGATTCAAAATGAAGGGTGATGTATTGGGGGGCACACGTCACTACTGATGTCAGGTCACTACATCGATTTCCCTGTAGCAGCACGTATCAAGTCTGACAGAGCAGTCAGTGGATCAGCACCAATATAGATTATATATGTGTGGTCTTATGCTCCTTCTTAACCGCTAATGAAAGGCACCTGGTGATGCCACCTCTGCATGGCATCAACTCTCAATCCAGACACGTTTTATGTCTAATTCTTAGCTGGTGAGCTGCCTCCCTCCATTCGAAATTCCGGCACTCTCGATGGGTTTAAGAAGCATTTGAAGACCTACTTATCTGATGAACCCTAATCGAGGAACTGTACTCGCTTGTGTTCTGTTCTGAGTTCACTTGTGATCAATCTTGTAACCTCGTCTTGTAACACTTACTCATAAACATCCACTAGACTGACGTTTATTGGAATATGCGCACCTCCTTTGTAAGTCGTTTTGGCTAAAAGCGTCTGCTAAGCCAATAAATGTAAGTGTAAATGGATCGCTCCAACCCAGACTGCTGTTTATAACAAAGCACACAGGCACACTAATTTAGTGCCACCAATGACTGAACGCGTAGGTATTTTGACCCAAACGACGTTCCGTAGTTTCCAGCCGGTCTCGCAGCATACGTGACGGGTTGCATTTTTTTGGCCCCGCCCCTTAAGTGCAAGCTCCGGCTTGTGTCAGATGAACTGAAAGAAAAAGAGGCGGAATGGAAGGTTTGCAGACAGTCTTCAATGTCCATAGGCGGCGGTAAAACACGCTTTAAAGTGAACAGCTTGGCATTGCTGTGTTTGCAGTACTGTAGAAGAGAATACCGGTAGGTTAGAGGAAACGCTGCAGTGAACAGCACTGGTTCAGTCTTCGACCGTGAAGAGTACCCAGCTTGCTTATCGGCCAGGAGACATGGGGAACACTGTCGCTCGAGAAGACTTCGAGTGGGTTTATACTGACCAGCCGCATGCTGACCGGAGAAAAGAAATCCTAGGTAAGCAAGAGAAACCGTGGGGCCTGGGCGACAAACGCGGGGCAGCGGGAGCGTGTCGAGTAACTGGCCGGCTGGGGATCTCCTAGGAGTGGGGATGCCGCCGTCAGAGGCGGACAAGCCTTACATTCATATTTTTTTTTTTTCGTTGGAAGTGTGCGTGCGGAGGTGCTTTACTTTTTAATGTTTTCCCTCCGTGAAGCAAGCAGTAAAGCGTTTACTTTAATTGTAAGATTTTTCTAGACGTCGGTATCTTTATTTTTAGGTAAGTAGTGTTAAGCCTAATATTGAAATACTGTTAGTGGACGGTACATAATTAACCGAGCGAGGCACGGACACCGTTAAGTTTTAAGTCGGATCGCGGGGGGCGGCGTAATCGTCAGTCGAGCAGCGCTAACGGTGCTTGTGTAACTTCATTCCCTGGCACGTTTCACACTCCCTTTTAATGCTGTTTCGTAATCTGAAAAGAGACTTTTTAAAGAGAAAACGGTCTCACGCCGAAGCATTTTAATACGAGTTTGTGTACTCGTGTGTGTGGGGGGGGGAGATCTTCGTTCAAATATCAATTTAATTTTGGCCACATTTGTCCGAAGAACTCATTACTTCGGAAAGGAAATGAGTTCGTAGCAGAAAGTACAGCCGAATGACCAGTTTAGGTTTTTTGTTAAGATTTAGGAGAGAACGGTATCTTTTCTGCCCACCACACCCTTTCTCCGTTTATTTAATTTGCTCGAAATAAGATGGTGGGAGGCGCGCCCTTCTGCCTAATGTCATCAGGCCCCTGTTGAATGTGGTAAGTATTTGTGAGTGGCGGCGTCCCAACCCCCTTTCCTTTATCGTCCTTTTTTCCGGTTACAGCGAACCGTTATTCGGCCATAACACAAAGAGCCAAGGCGAGCCCGTTCGCGTTCCCTCGTTTCTTAACACTCGACTGGGTTAAAGTTTGCATTTGGGCCCTCAGTGACCTTTTTCATGGTCCGAACAATCCGCCGTTTGAGAGAAGGGCATTTGGAGCGTAACGGGAAGCTGTGAAAAAAGAAAGATTAATCATGTTTTAAGTTTGTTTTCACTTACGGTACTTTTAAATAATAAAAGTTAACTTTTTTTGTATTGTACAGTTAACATACTCATTTAAATGAACTGCCAGCAACAGTTGTATTTGGGAAGCTGTTTCAACTGCTTGGGATCCCAGTTCAGATGTTGCTCAAGTGCCTTCTATTGGGGTGGCTTTCTCCTAATGTTTGGATTCCTTCTCTTGGGAATTAATAAAGTATTCATCTGTTCATAGTTTTCGCTAGAGAGAGGCTTTAATAATCCCGAAGGAAATTGCAGGTTTACTGCAGCAGACAAAAAAGGTGTCAAGATACATATAACAAGAATGATCGTAATCTTCAAGTATACTAACAAGGTACCAATACACACATGACAAGAATCATCTGTAAGTAATTTAGCAAAGTGGAGGTCTTAGTGTAGCACATAACAATTTTGCTGTCAGTTGTTGGCACAGTTTATTGCACATGGTGTCTCTTTGTCAGTTAGACCAGCTCCATACCATTCTGCACACCTCACAAGACCACCCTGGCAGAGGCATGATGCATTATAGTGCCTGATGGCAGAGGGTAGGAATGACCTCACATGGTGCTCCATGGAACAAACCACTTGGCTCAGTCTGAACTCGTCTGTTTAGCCAAAACCTCATACAGGTGATGAGAGTCATTGTCCAGGGTAGTAAGCACCTTGCTGAGTGATCTCACTTCCTCCAGTCTGTGCAGCCCGACTCTCAAGATGAAACCTGCCTCTTTAGTCAGTTTTAGGCTATGGACGCTCCTTGCACTAATGCTGTTTCCCCAACCCACTTACCACGGAGAACTTTACACAGGCAGGCTGGTAGAAACACGTCACGGTGACCTGTCAGAATAGTCAGAATTAACAATCTATCCATCTTCTTTCCCAACAACATTTTCCATCACTGTATCAATTTTCTGAGCTTACGTTTTCCTTTTTAGTAAACTATTGAGCAGTTTACTAATCGATATGTTGTTAAGATGACTGTCCTCTGCTGGGTGAACACACTCGGGATGAGTCAGTTTAGCCTTTCTCGATAGAATGGCAGATAATCTAGAATCCACTGAATCATTACAGGGCACTTGGACAGAAATGTGGAAGATAAAATTTAATGTAAATAAATGTAAATTTTTATATATAGGAAGTAAAAATGTTAGGTGTGAATACACAATGGGAGGTCTGAGAAACGCAAAAGTAACCCTTATGAGAAAGACCTAGGAGTCATTGTAGGCTCCTCAGTGACTACATCCAGGCAGAGTACAGAAGCCATCATGAAGGCTAACGGGATGTTCGGTTATATACATCACGACATGTGGAGTACAAGTACAAAGGGGTTATGCTTAAGCCTTGCATTACACTGGCAAGGTCTTACCTGGTGTGCCATGTGCACTTTGGTCTCCATACTACCAAAAAAAAAAGCCATAGCACACTAGAGAAGGTCCAGAGAAGAGTGACTTAGACTGACTTTTGAAGTGAGAGGTATGCACTGTGAGGAGGGGTTCAAGGATTGGACCTTTTCAGTTTAAGGAAACGTAGATAAAGATTAAGAGGTGATATGATTAAAGTTTCTAAAATTATGGAAGGGATTAGTGCAGTGGATCCAGGCTGTTAGTTTAAATTGAGCTCAACAAGAACACAGGGACACCAAGGTACATTTTTCATAAATGTTGACTGAGAATCATGGACACATGGTATATGTGACCAAGTTGTGAGGTTCAGAGAGATGGACCTTTTAAAACTTGCCATGATGTTACTTTGCCGAAATTCGGTTGATAGGATTGGTGAACTTTGTCGGTCTGAATGGCCTGTTCTTTCCCTTGTCAAGGTGTTGAAGAGACATGTTTCATGGACCCTGAGAGATGTGAGGGAGGAGGGATTGTCTAATATTCACTACTCAAATAAGCTTTTTAGAAAATGGATGGTTAAAACCGAAATATTTATGGGGCATTTGAGACACTGGAACTTGTGTGAGCTATTCCCAGCCTGACGTGGACACTGAGGTGCAACTGAGATACTGACACAGGCTTAGGCATAGCCAGGAATTGCCTTTTGAGAAAGTACACAAATTATAACTGATCAATCAACTGGAACTGTGATATGTTTTGAGAGATAACTGCATGCAGTGAATGGCTGTGATGGATTGAAAATGCTGGATGTAAATGTCATTATTCATTGTCTTCGGTGTACAGTAGCTATAATCACTTTATGGTGCAGATGTTGCCAGAAGTGTTTAAATAGAGCTTTATGTTGGGGTTGGTGACATTGCCTGTGAAGGTGAAGGCAGGTTCATTGTGTATGTTTTGTTGACACTACAAATATTGAGTGAAAGGAGATGTTTGGCTAGTCCTGCAAGTGTTGGTTTGGGTGAGTCTGAAACCGGATAGCTTCATAGGGTCTTTAATAATAACAGAATAATTGTCCTTGGCAGGTAGGAAGGAGGGCATTTAATTGACACATTCTGGATTTTGTGAGTCAGATTCACAGTTCGGTTACCTTTGCATCTCATCTTGTTGAACTGAAGTCTGTATTTTCGCTGGTCTAGAATATCTTCTCAATTAATTTTTATCTAATAAATGGAAATGACCTGGAAGAGGCAAATACTAATGCCTTACAGATCCTCAGTTGACTTCTTCTTTAAAATACATACCAGTGTCATTTGTAAAATCCAAAAGACAATGCTTAGTCAGTTTAAAAGAAAAAGACATCTGTGAAACAGCCAAAAAAAAAAAAAAAGGTTAAAACTGGCAAAGGAACACAGGCAGACACTGGACAGAGCATGCTGGGAAAAGTGTCATCTCTCAGCTTCCTGGAGCCATCTTCTTTTTTTTCTGTTGCAGATGACACTTGTATTCAGTGAAGAAGACAACTGAGGACCTGTAAGATTTTTGGTTTTCACACTACATGCTCAAATGTTCGTATCCTATTGTATAGGTAACCATTTGAGCCTTCCTCTGCTTTTTCTGTCTGGGTTAGCTCTAGTTTTGCCATCTTCTCTCAAGACAGTAACAAAAATCTTTGTTTGAAATCTTCAGTTTCTTGGCAGTCTGTCACATGGAGTAACCTTCATTCTGAAAAAAACAATAGACTAATAATGTTTCTTGAGACAGTGGATTCTTTTCGGATTTTTCTGAACTGAACTTTATGAATGCCATCACCTTGCAACCCCAGTGAACAGGATAGCAGGTTTCAGTGGTGCTAATGCAGTTACAAAGGTCTCTCTAATAACCAGTTAGCATTAACACATCACTAATTAAGGGTAAGCTAAGGGGGTTGACCATAAAGACACTGAAGGAACTGCTTTTGAAAATGGGGCTTTGCAGCCATATGTGAATATTAAATTAATAATCAGCCATTTTAAGCAGTAATAGCCATTAAACACACTAGTAATGTCTTGGTTGTATTTTTAAATCGGTGGTGTCTTGATTAAAAAAGACAGCAGTTTTTATCAAAGACATTTCTAGGTGACCCCAAACTTTTGACAAGTACAGTATTTTGGCTTAAATTACAAATACAGGTGTCAGAGTTGAAGGTTTTATGTAGCGATATCGCAGCGCTGCTCTTAATACAAGTGAGAATGCGGGACATATCCTGGAATTCCTTCCAAATACCCCTTTGGCTATCCCGGTCTCTCCACTCCGTTTTGTACTCCGAATGTCACCCAAGTAGTACTTACTCCAAAACAACTACTGATATCTAAATGTACACTTGCTAGGTCAGCATTCTGTACCTTTTTGATACTTTGTAGCAAACAAGTTAGATTTGACATCTTCAGACTAGCCTTCACATCACAAACATTTTTTTTTTGTTATGCTTCCAATTTGTACAATCTGTGAGTTGGGTTGAATGTCTTTCAATGCCTTTATCGCACATGCCACATGACCATGCACCCGGACTTGAACATTTTTGCTCTAATTTCTCTTTGATTGCTGTGCTAAATCTTGCAAAAAAAAACATTTCTTGGTTGATTATCGTGGCTTTATGTCTTTCTTTCAGCTGCTCCCATTTAGGGAACCATCCGTCTCCATCTATCCCTGTCTTTTTCCATCATTTTCTGCCACACCGACTGCCTTCATGTCCTCCTTCACCACATCCATAAACTCCCTGTTTTCCTCCTGCCTGGCAGTTAAATTCTCAACGTTCTTTTTCCGATATACCGCTCATCTCTACTGTGCATGTGCCCAGACCATCTTAATCTAGCTTCTTCTCACTTTGTCACTGTAGGTTGCGAGCCCATTTTGATTGTGCATAACAAGATAAACTTTCCACAGTTCTGTCAGGTTTCTTTGCAGGTTTTTGATTTTTCTCAAGCCTAGGCTGTACTAGTTTAAAGTCTGGCCCTTAAGGTCTTCATTGTCTGTCTGATGTTCCAGGTTTAATCTCTGAGTTATACTTCTGTATTAGTAATAGTGTGCACAGATTAGGACGCTGGCTTTATTATATCTTCCTCTGCAAGCATTTTGTTTATCAGCTGTATGCATGATCTTGCAAATCTATTAAAATGTGAGATAAACAAAATACTTTGCAGAAGGGAAAGCGTATACAATATGGAAAAAAAAGCCTGCTTTGCATATTAACGAAGCCAATGTCATTCAGATTAACCTTGTTGGAGCCCTATGGTTTAATAATACACTGGTTGAAACCTTGCAGTGTAAATGTTTAAAAGCTGCTGTAGGATAGATTTTTGTCAAGGTAAACCTTGAAGGTAAAAGTTTAATTTTTTTGGCGTTGATTTGCTAGAGTTATGGTCAGCCCATCTTTAACTGGTGAAATGAACAGAGGGGGTCACAGACATCCCATTTCATACACTAGATAGGTTTTTTTGTTTTTTTTTGTTAAACTTGTATCTTATTTTTAAGGATGTGACTGTCAAATTTTTCTGATGTTTACTAAATATTAAAGGTAATTTTAAAGTACTCCACTCCTTAAGAACACATACATTCTGCCACCATGCTTCCTTAGTTTTTCCATTTGTTGAGGTGAATAGTAAATGGAAGATGGAGAATGAGTAAAGATTTGAAATGTTTACCTATTCCGTGAAAGGAATGGATAGAAATAGTGATGTATGAAATAAATTATTTCGCAGTCCTAAAAAAGTCTCCAACTGAAGAAAATGGAAGAAGTGGATTTAGGGCCCTGTAGCTTAACACCTCTAAGAGCTGTTTCACTGACTGTAACGATGTTGAGCTTGAAATACATAGTAGAACAAATCCACCTTGTGCAAACAATATCCTTATCAAAAGGAGACAATTTACAGTACAGCTGTAAGGTTTTTATTAGTTCTTTAGAAATGTCTTTGTGCTTTTTTTATTAGATGTCAAGTTTGCTTTAGCAGTATCAGCTTCTTAAGTGGAACCAAAAATTACACATGGAAAAAGAAAAATCAGTTTTGGTTACTGAAAATGAGCTTCATCGTAATGCATAACTCCCTATTTTGGTGGCATGCCAGTTGTGTGCATCATGGCTCCTTACTGATGATGATGATGATGATGATGTTCTTTTAGTATAATTTGTTACGGATCTCCAGCACTTATCGGAGTAGTTTTCAGCTAAGTGTGACACAGCAGGGTGGAACATTATTTATTGCCTTTGTGCCAGTCCTGAGATGCTCCTAAAAAGTCTTACCATATACAAGTGAGAGTACCTGCAGGAAGTTTTATAATTGTATACCTTGCAGTTTTTCTGTATTGTAGAGTGGATTGTGAGATTAGCCTTTGGGGGGACCGATGTAGCTTCAGTACTGTGACTTCATACTTGAGGGTAATGATAAAGTGAGGCCTAGCCAGAGACTTTCATTCAGTTCAACTCGGTTTACTTGCGTACAGTGCTCTTCACAGAGTGCCGGTTGCAATTTATACTGAGTTGTTCTTGTTAGCTTTTTTTCATCTTTTTCTACAAAGGAGCAATTTTGTCCACTTAAAGGATGTAAATTTAGTTGTTTTAACGAGACAATCGTCCTAAGGGAACTGATAGGTATATTTAAGAGGTACTGGCATCATGTGGTAAAGTCTATGACTTCCTCTTTATGCTGAGAAGTAAATGGCAGTGTTTGAGATTAAACCATTAGAAATGGCACAGGCACCAGCTGCTGGTGAAACAGATGTACTTTATCCATCCAGGAAGCCTGAAATGTTATATTTCAGTTTGAATTTGTCTTCTGTGTTTGAAATATTCCTCTTGTCAAGGTATGCTGGAGACCAAAGCCTTGGCAGATTGACTTCTGCTGTTGTCATTGGCATGCAGTGTATATCCGAATTTGCATAAACTGTGTAAGTATAGCAAATTGCTATAAAGAGTTATTTCTTAATATATATTTTTTTAAAATGTTTTGCTATTTGGGTGAAAAATTTAATGGCAATTTCACCCCCAGTATTACAGGCAGGATCATTTACTAATGTGTTTAATGGAATTTTAAAGATCTTTGATTACATGCCAAGGTATTTGCTTTTCTTGAAAGGTGTGGGTACTTAAAACATTTATGGAATTTTAGTAAGCTTTTAAAATAGAATTTTTGGGTCATCATATTATCAAATGTGCCTCATTTCTGGGAAGAATTTCATTTGTGATTCTGTTGGTTCTGTCGATTCTCTGCTGCTTATACAAAATAAGATTTTGATTTACATGGCCAATAAAACATTCTGCAAGTTGTTAGAAATAAAGGTTTAGAATGTGGGTTTAAATGTGCCTCTCACTGCTTTTAGAGTTTTATCACTTTTATAACTGCATTATTTAGATTGAGAAATACAAAGCAAAAAATGGATTTTTGTGAAATTGTCACACTCCTATGTTAATACTACCCAGATATTTTTTTCCTAAATTGCCTATCATAATTATGAATTTAAATACAAAGGCAACTTTCATGCTTTAAATCATAGAGAGATGATACTTTATTAAATCATAGATAAAGAATTAAGACATTACAGATGCTCAAGAAAAACAGGATTATTATAAGGTCCAACTTGCTCTTTTGATGAATGAAACAAGCAAACTCTGCACAGGCCCATTGAATCCAGAATTATTGAGATGAAAGGCAATTGAACTAACCACTGTGCTGCTAAAGCAACTTCCCTGTAGTAATTTGGTTAAACACACTCTGGGTTTCTAGTTGTGTTCGAGGCATATAGCAGGGAAAATAAGTATTGGACATGGCACTGTTTTTCTCAGTAAATATATTTCTGATGGGGCTATTGACATGAAATTTTCACCAGATGTCGATAACAACCCAAGTAATCCACACATACAACGAAATCAAAACAATTAAGTTAATAAATTATGTGTACTAAAATGGAATGGCACAGAAGATAAGTATTGAACATGCTTACTGAAATTTATTTTAATACTTGGTAGAAAAGCCTTTGTTGGTAATGACCGCTTCAAGATGCCTCCTGTATGGAGATACTAGTCACTTGCATTGCTCAGATGTGATTTTGCCCATTATTCCACACAAGCGGCCTTCAAATCTTGAAGGTTCCAGGGGCCTCTTCTATGAACTATAATCCTTCAGTTTTTTTTCCACTTGGCTTCAATTCGGATGATTGACTGGGCCATTCTAACAGCTTTATTTTCTTTCTCTGAAACCAATTTAGTTTCCTTGGATGTGTGTTTGAGACCACTGTCTTGCTGAAATGCCCACCCTCGTTTCATCTTCAGCATCCTGGTAGGTGGCAGCAGATTCTTATCATGAATATCCTGGTACTTTTCTTCATTCATCCTTCCTTCAAATTAACTAAGTCTGCCAATACCATATCCTGCAAAACAGCCCCACATAATGATGTGCAGTCCCATGTCTCCTCCAAACATGGTGTGTGCAAAGACATCCAAAGAGTTCAATTTTGGTCTCGTCTGACCAGACTCTCTTCTCCCACTATTTCATTGGCTTGTCCAAACGTTGTGCAGCGAACTTTAAACGAGCTTCAACATGCTTTTACTTCAGCAGTGGAGTCTTGTGCGGTGAGCGTGCATAGAGACCATGGCAGTTGAGTGCATTATTTGTTTTCTTTGAAACAACTGGACCTTCTAATTCCAGGTCTTTCTGAAGCTCTCGGCGAGTGGTCCTTGGCCGTTGAATAACTCTTCGGATTATGCTTTTAACTCCTCTGTCAGAAATCTTGTGAGGATCATCTGGCCATGGCCAGTTTATGGTGAAATTATGTTCTTTCCACTTCCGGATTATGGCCCCAAAGGTGCTCACTGGCACATTCAGAAGTTAAGAAATATGTCTGTCACCCATGCCGTCAGTATGTTCTGCAACACATTTGTAGCGAGGAACCTTTTTATAGGCCATCGATTAGGACTAAACCAGCTGATATTAATTTGCACCATAGGGGACAGGATTGCTTTCTAAATACTGACAGATGTCCGCTGCTTTCTTGGCTTTCCATGTCTTTTTGCACCTCCTTTTCTTGTGTTCAATGCTTATTCCCTGTGTCATTCCACTTTAATACACATAATTTATGGACTTAGTTGTTTTATTTCTTTGTATGTGTGGATTACTTGGGTTGTTACTGACATCTGGTGAAAATTTCATGTCAATAGCCCCATTAGAAAAATTGACTGTAAAAAACATTGACACGTTCACTACTCATTTTCCCCACTGTATAGTATAAGCCTGATCATCCTCGTTCTTGGGAAGTCTTTTTCCTGCTTTCACCAAATTTCATGAGCTCAAAATGATTAATTTTTTTAGATTAAAAGAAAGTGGTACATTAAAAATACTTGCAAATGTATTGATATCACACTTTTTCTCACTGTCACTTCATATTCAGGTGACTAGAGCAGGTAGTGCTTTTTAAAAGAAAACATAAATATTTATAGTCCCTTCAGTTTCATGCTATGTAACTCCAGTATTTCCTTTTTTAGTTGTATTTTTGTCAGTCATTCTGAGAAGTGTTAGTAAGAGTTTCACTGACATAATATTGAACTTGACCTACTGCCAATCACGTGAAATATTTGTATATAGAAATATTTGCATTCATTGTTTTTCTGCTGTTGTCAAAATAATGTGAATATATACAAATACAAACCATGTTATATTTGCAAATATATACAGCCACTAATTATGTGTACCAGCAGCTAAGAAATAAAGAATGCCTTCTTTTTTTGGTCTGTCCAGCAGCCCCTTGTGGTGTTTGAAAAAAAATTTAGGAAAATGGCTTTGTTTGGTCTAAACTCGAAAGTTAAATATTAATAAGCCTTCTTAAATGTAGAGATTATTTTTCTTATCAGATTAGCTTGAAATAACAGAGATATCCAGTATAATAAAAAATAAAGCATGCCTTTTATAGGCCAATTACCAGGTATGTATTTTTTTTTTTTTTTATTTGCCGTCGTCCTTAAAATCTTCTTAATGCCTGTTTAACTTGCTGTGGCCTTCCAGGTATGTTTGTTTTTTTGGTGATACCATTATTTTATGTATGTGTGTGAGAGGTGAATTGGAAAATCTGTTTCAATGAACCAAACTAACTGGAAAGGGACACATTTTTTTTTTTTTTTTTTTCCCCGCTAGCCCAGGCTGATTGCATGCAGTACCACAGCTTACCCGTGGGATGTGATTTAAAGTATCAAACCTAATTTAAGAGTAACAACAGTTAAACCAAACAAGCTTTAATATTTCAACTTAATTGCCTTGAACACTTGCTATAATGTGCCCAAACCTGCCACCAACATCCTAAGGTTTTGTAAATAAAGTCTCCCAGCAATCTTCACTTGCAAAGTCTTGTATGGTGACAAGGCCTGAAGATTTGCCTTCCAGATTAAATTGCATCCATCCTCCTTTTGTGGATGGTAGTACAGGGTTAGTCAAAATTATGTTAACACTAATGGTACTGCTATTTATATACTTGTATACAATCTTTGTGGACAATTTATGTGCCAAATATGGTACATGTGTTGAACAGGTTGAGACATTCCTGTAAATCATCTTGCACATATGAAGAATGTTAATAAATTGTTTCCGCCATTCAAATGTTAACATAATTTTGACTCGCCCTGTACTTCATACACATGACGTGTTTTTTTTTTTTTTTTTCTCTATTTCAAAATTCTGAGGATTCAGCTCAGGTTGTTTGTGTGGCATCACATACTGGGGTACCAAACTAACACTCTTATGCTTTACATTTCAGGTTAATTAAACAAGTATTTACTAAGGGATATGTGGCGAAGGAGGCCACTTTCAGAATATTTCCCATTTGCACAGCTTTATAAACCTTAAGCAGAGTAGTTGTCTGTTGTGACAGATCTTTGAGTGAGTAGTGGGGCTCATAGGTGATTATGGAAAAACGTTTTGAGTGTAGCATTGCTGGAGGTACATGTCGGCAGTAGCACCACCATTCTGAATTAGCTTCTGTTTGAATGTAATAGGTGTGAAATACATAGAGAACTTCTGAAGTCTGAGATCTAATAAAGGTTTAGAAATTATAACTGCATCAGTGATGAAAATATAAGATTCTGGCTTTAGCAGGTTGTCTACCACCAATTTTTCAGGCAGTCACTAATTTAACTTTTTATTGCTTGAAATGTAAATGTAAAATTCTGGCATTGATGGATAGTTTCTTTTAATTATCTAATGTTTACAATACTGAAGAAACCAGAATGATCTCAATGCTCCCTCACTTTGTTTTTATGTATTAACGTTCCAAACTCTGAGTGAAGTACAGAAACCTTCAAACAAGGTGGAGAGTGCCATATTTGGATCAGTTACACCTACTTACATAACACTGATTAAATGCCAGGAGCTGCTCTCTGCTCATGTGGTTTCTGGAAGGTTGCATCATGGCCTGATGCTGAAAAAGCTGTTTTTACTAAAACTGAAGGTCAGCAATGCATCGTTGATCCAAAGTTTGAAAGTTAAAGATCTGTGTGACAGGTTCAAATGGTGTACATTCTCCTGGGTGCTGCCTATGAATGGGTGTGGGCAGAGGGATTACACCAAATCACATGTCCCTGGCATGGCAGTTAGGGACATGGAGATCAGGCTAAATGTACAACATTGTTAAGCAAAATAAGATCAGTTCACCCAGTAAAATAAAACCTTAAAGGGCTATAACTTATGCCTGCAAAAATCTGTACTGAGGGCAGAGAGAGAAGCTTCTGTGGGAGCAGTAGATTGCTTATTTTTGTATTGATGTGCAACTCGGAAGGCACCTCTCCCTGGAATGCATTTGCCTCAGACTGTGACTTAATGTCTGAGGTGTTGCAGTTATTAATCATACGGTTGCATGTTCAGAGTTCACATTAGTCACTTCACCTAAAGGTGCACTAAATGGGGTAACGACTGTACTGTGCATTTCTGGTTTGTTAGTTGCACTGGAATCAAATAGTTTTCTATATGAATGAATCAATGTTAATGTACAAATAAGGCCTTCCCTTCCTTACATGTCATTACATTTAATTAAGTAGAGATGCACATTTTTGTGATTACCTGGCCAAATATTGCTATAGAAAAGCATTTTATTTTATGTCTTTAGTTGTAGTATTTTATCAATTGTTGGACAGCATTCAAAAGCCATTAAGAAGGCTAACAATGTCTGGTTATGCAGCATCTTGATGTGTGGAGTACAAGTTGAAGGAGGTTACGCTCAAGCTTTATAACACACTGGTGAGGCCTCATCTGGAGTCCTGTGTGCACTAGGGGTCCTCAGTTACCACCCTGGTGCACCTTAGTGGCTACAGGCTTTCCTTCCAGCTAGTTTAATGATTAGAAGGCAGTCCTTGCTGATAATGAAACTTGGTATTGAACTGTTTGGCTTGTTAGTTGCTTTCATTCATCCAAGAGAAATTTGAATTGCACTGTAGAGTTTCCTTCTCTGAGAATATTAGCCATGTGTTTTGTGGACCACAGCAGATTTAAACTTGATGCTCCTTCCAATTCCCCTTATTTATTTCTGAACATTTTTTTTAACACAGATACTTCATGATGCATATGCACAGTTTTTAAAGGAAGCACCTTCGCTGGAAAGCTGATGGTTCATTGGTTATCTGCATTTCACTATTAAATAATATCTAATTGAGGAAATAGCCAACAATTAAAACTTAAATGCAGCTGCTACCAACTGAAATAGGCAATAAATATACAGTATATATATAAAAAATACATTTAAAAAAAAAAAAGCTTAAGTTTAAAATGTGTACTAAAAAGTAAAAGTCTCTCATACATCACTTGTAAAATAAAAGCATGGGCGCTTTTTGAATGTTGATTGATTGAAAAGCACCCACACTTTTATTTTACGAGTGTATGAGAGACTTTTACTTTTTAGTACACTTTTTAACTTAATAAGCGTGGTTTTTAAAGTATTTTTTTTTATATATACTGTGTTTTTTTTTTTTTAAAAAAAAAAAAATAAATAAATAAATAAACACAACTGCTGTCATATTGCCTGCGATTTCTGTGTGCTTCCCTTTATTCAGATCAGATAAGACTAGCTTTATCTGTGAAAGAGCATACTGACCTTTTAGAAAGACTGGAATACTTTTTGGGGGACTTTGTAAAGTCTTGTTAGTTATTTAAAGAGTATTTATTATTACTTGAAGTTTCCTGTGTTTTACATTCACATTTGTTCACAAAGCCACCCAAACATTTGCATCAACGTTAAGATGAAGTATCAAGTAAAGGTTTCTCATTTTCTGGTGAGGGCTGTGGCAGCGGCAGGGGAAGCAGTTTAGCCCTGACTTCCTTGTCCCCAGCTACAGATTCCAGCTCCTCCTGAGGGATTCACTAATGGCTTTCAAGCCAGCTCAGGTCACATTTACTGGCCACAATAATCAGTCCAGCATAGTTGGCAGATACTTTTCTAGCCCTTAGGGACACTTAAAAGACCATTGCACCATTGTAATCCAATCAAAACCAGTTAAGTTTCTCCTTCCAAACTGACTCAATGCATTTCACAGAGTTTCTTGAAATTTCCAGACATTTCTGCATTTTCGCAGAATTTAAGGCGAAGGAATTTAGTGGGATTCACTCATAACTATCAAGAACTGATGCATACTGCTATAAACATTCCCTTGCCACAATAAAATATACCCATCAAATGTAGTAAATAAAGTCAAAACCAAAAATCCAAAAAATAAAAAATGTGGTTTTGGGGAATATTTGAATCAATGGAAGAACATGGAGAAAGAGCCCCAAGGATGCATTGGTTCTTCATTAACAGGGGGCATAGGGGAGGATGGCCTGTATGGAGTTTTTCTTTGTTGCTGATGGGCTGGTTTTAAATTTAAAAGAGCTACGGACTACAATTTATTTGCAATACAATATTGTAAAGGTGAGCCAAAATGATCAAGGTCATTGCGCGAGGTAGAGGCAGCCAAGTGGGTTGTGGGGGGGGGGGGTCCTTTTAATAGGCAATCCCTTGTTGTAATTTTCAGTTGGCAGCATGCCTTGGTCCAGCCATGCACTGTGCTTTCACTGTTGAGGCATTCTTCAAAAACAATGAATCCATCATCACTACGCAATGTGCCTTCCAAATGTACTTCAGCCTTCCTCCTAACGGTGACGTGCCAAATCGGGGAAACAATTCTTCAGTGGGCTGCTAAATGTAGACAGGTGGGGACAACATTGACCAGAAAATCTCCAGACTGTCCTTGGACTGTACAAATGCCTGAAAACATCCAAGCTGTAAGGACATCAATTCTTCAGTCTCCTAGACGTTGAGCACCCAAACCTGCTTCTGCCTTCGGCGTTTCCAACGTGTCTTTGATTTTGCATGAGGACCTTAATTGCCATCCATACAAAATGATGGTAGTGCAGGAGCTCGCCGAGAGAGACTGGGAGAGCTGTAGAGAGTTGTGCGGCAATATTCTGCAAACCGTTCGAGATGCCATTGTCATGTGCAGTTACGAGGCATATTTCCGTTTGAATGGTTGAGTAAATAAGCAAAATGTTTGCTATTGGGCTGAAACCAACCCTTGTGAACTTCATCGGAGACCTCTGCACAGTGAGCGAGTTACAGTTTGGTGTGCTGTTGCACAATTTGGCATTGTAGTCCCTCTCCTCAAAAAAGTAATGGTCACCGTCACTTCAGAACGTTACATAAAAATGCTAGAGAGATTTTAGAGGCCCCAACTTGAATAAATGGATGTGGTGGATGCCTGGTTTGAACAGGATGGAGCAATAGCTCATACAGCATGGAGATCCATGCAAGTTTTGCTGGAGAAGTTTCGGGGGAAGCTGATCTCCCTGCGCGGTGATGTCGGGTGGTCTTCACGTTCGCCTGATCTCGCTCTGTGCAAATTCTTCTTGTGGGGCTCTCACAAGTCAAAAGTATACACACCGACCTCAAAACTTTGAAGCCCTCAAAGACGCTATTTGCCACAAAATCGCCGCTATTTCCCTTTAAATGGCTGAACGAACCGTGTGAGTGTTCAGAAATCATCTCTAAGAGCGTATCGCTAATGATGGCCACCACCTTGAAGACCTCATTTTTAAAACACAGTGAACAAAAACTATTTTGTGTAGCCTTTCTTGTGTTGTAATGAAATTTATTGTATTTATCTTGAAGTGTTTTTGTAGAATGAACATTTCAAATGTGGTCCTTCTTTTTGGCTCCCCGTGTACGTGAGAAGCCTAATGCAAGCGTTTAAACATTGTGCCCCAGGCAACAGAGCTACAACTACAGTCTTGTCTGCAGAAAATAAGCTAGAGAGCGAGATGTCACTATGGCCTGCCTGACTGCTTTCTCCTCACAGCAGGAGCCAAACAGACTACGTGGTTTCTGGAAGGTTGCTGTGTAAAGTGGCGAAAGCAAACCCAAGCCCCTGTATCTCTGGTTGCTGGTGTTTTGTTGAGAAGCGGCATTACAGAAGCAGAGTAGGAGGAAGCCCAAGGTGTAGGTTTAGACTCGCAAGCCTCTTTCCTTTTTGTAGCACGTAATCTTGGTTTGGTTTCTTTTGGCATGCAGTCAGTCATTTTGGACTGTGTCTTAGTTTTCTTGTGATAAGCTAATGACGTAATTTAAAAGATAATTGTCTATCCGACACGTTGCCAATCCAATGTGAGTTCAATGAAGGGTAATGAGGTTACTGAGTCTTTTAATGCAGGAAGGTCACTGAAAATGAATATAAATTAAGATAATAAAGGAGGAAAAAAAGATCCTTCTAGGCCTAGGAGAGTAGAGTTGCCATGTATTTCTGGTAATCCATACTCTACATTATTGTGTTTGCCTAGTGGTGGTCTAATTCTGTTTTAGTTAACAGAAAGAAAAAAAAAATTAATAAAGCTTGTCAGTGTTGTGAGTGATGGCTCTACACTATTAGACTAAATTTGAATCCTGGCCTAGTCGCTCTTTCTGCTGAGTTGACTCCACGTGTTTATTGGCTTTGCTCTCAAACTGCAAAGATTAGGCTGACCAGCGTTTCCTGATATGGTGTCAGGTGCATGATAGACTGGCACCCAACGCATTGTTGCTTCCTTCTTTGTGCTTTGTGACACTGATGGGGGTATGCAGGTTCTAGCAATATGAATGTATGAACTTCGCGTTGTCAGTAGTCCAGAGTCCAGTGGTTTTGTTATCAAACAACTCAATGGAAATGCTTCATAATGACTGTTGCTATAAATGCCATTCCTTTTGGGCCACTTAATAGAGACCTGTTTCAGGGCTTTGTCAGACTTGAAGGTGCCCGGACCCTTCCTACAGGTCACAGTCCTAGTACGTCTGCATTCCTTCTAAGTGAAACTCATTGCTGCATGTTATCTTTGAAAGAGAATTCCCCTCCAGCAGGACTACTTTTGTTGTTGCCCTTTTGCCCAGACTGCATTCAGTTGCTCAGTTTCCTTGGTCAGGATTGTACGCCTATTGTTGAAGTGCCCTCGCTGTCCATGTGTCTATTGTTTGGCTATTTTTTTGGCCGTTGGTAAGAAGTGGGGTCTTTTTCCTGTATTTTAACAATATTTGCAACATTTATGTTGTTGCCTCCCCCAGCAGTCTCTGGTTTATGAATTTATACCTTCATCCTTGTCTAAGTTAAACAGTTCTTAACAGATGACTGTTACTGATAAACATTTGCCGGGTCAGAGTGTCTGCTGAGGCAGGGAAGAAACGCAGTATGTCTGTCTAAGACATATGGCCTTTAGCTAGTTTCACATTAACATGACTTTTTGTCATGACATATGTTAGATTTGCCGACTGTAGTCGCACTGCATAAAAAGTTAATAGCTGTGGCAAGTTCAAGAGCAATATTGTTTTTTTTTCTTTTTCCTGTTCTGTTTTAATACATACAGTTATGGCCAAAAGTTTTAAGAATGACCCAAGTGTTGGTTTACACAGATTTTGCTGTGTCAGTGTTTTTAGATCTTTTTGTCAGATGTTTCTCTGGTATGCTGAAGTAGAATTACAAGCATTTCAAAGGCTTTTATTGACAATGACATGAAGTTTAAGCACAGAGTCCATATTTGCAGTGTTGGCCCTTCTTTCTTTTTCAAGACCTCTGCAATTCGCCCTGGCATGCTGGCAGTCAACCTCTGGATGCAAATCGGGCTGATGGCAGCTGCCCATTCTTGCACAATCAATGCTTAGAGTTTGTCAGAATTTGTGGATTTTTGTTTGTCCACCCACCTCTTGAGGATTGACCAAGTTCTCAATGGGATTAAAGATCTGGGGAGTTTCCTGGCCATGGACCCAAAATGTCGATCTTTTGTTCCCTGAGCCACTTAGTTTTCACTTTTGCCTTATGACCCGGTGCTCCATCATACTGGATTGTTCATTGTTGGTCACCAAACTGTTCTTGGATGGTTGGGAGAAGTTGCTGTCTGGTCCCATTCTTTTTTCATGGCTATGTTCTTAGGCAAAATAGTGAGTGAGCCCACTGCCTCGGCTGAGAAGCAGCCCCACACGAGTGGTCTCGGGACACTTTACTGTTGGCGTAACACAGGACTGATGGTAGCGTTCACCTTTTTTTTTTTTTTTTCCCCGAATGCCCCAAACAACGGAAAGGGGATTCATCAGAGAAAATGACTTCACCCCAGCAGTCCTCAGCAGTCCAATCCCTGTAGCTTTTGCAGAATATCAGTCTGTCCCTGATGGTTTTTCTTGGTTTCTTTGCTGCCCTTTCTTGACACCCACCAGACCATCCTCAAAGTCTTTGCCTCACTCACACCTGCCTGCTGCCATTCCTGAGCCAGCTCTGCACTGGTGGTGCCCACAGCAGAGTCCACTTTAGGAGACGCTCCTGGCACTTGCTGGTCGGTCTTGGACACCCTGAAGCCTTCTGCACAACAGCAGTGGAAATTGTTATTTTGGGGATCAAGTTTATTTTCGTGGCAAAGAGGGATTTTGCAATTAATTGTATTTCTTCTGATCACTCTTCATAACTTTCTGGAGGATATGCAAATTGCCATCGTAAAGACTGAGGCAGCAAACTTTGTGAAATGTAATATTTGTGTTCTTCTCAAAGCTTTGGGCCACGACTGTAAAGCACACGACATCAGAAAGGTTGAACCTCACAAAACAGGAGAGAGGCTTAAAACATCAACATTCTTTATTTATCATTGCTGTATGTCCATTTATGTCTTGTATAGCCCAAAATCACACGGGGGCAGCCTGAGTGGGCTTTTAAAAGGCCCTGTTTTTTGATACCCCCCATCCAACAGCCTTGACTCCTTAAGAAGACGAGAAAATAACTCATTAAAAAAAAAAAAAAAACCTTGTACATTGGGTATGGGGAGATGGGAAATGGAAGAAACCTTGAAAGGAAATTTATAGAAAAGACCCCCTTTCCAGATAGGTTGGGCATGAAATGGATGCCAAAAAAATGGAGCAAATACAACACACAACTGAATACAAATAATCCTCTTCACAGAGCTTGGGGGCCAGAAATACAATACAATCACACAAACTACTCTGCTCATGCACTGCGCTCCTCCTCCTCCTCACCAAGTTCAGGCACAGACCGCCGTGACAACTTTCAAGGCAAAATGTTAAGAATAGATTTTAACACTTACTAAATACAGAAGTACCACATATGAGAGTTCAGGTTTGTTCAAATACATCTAAAACAAAGAAACAAATTATACAGATGAATTTTTACAAAAATAGGATTGAAAACAAATTAATATAAATGAAAAACAATCTGTCAGTTAGCTAATTGTTGAACCGGAAAAGGAGTCTGAGACAAGCCAGACAGAGTCCTGGAGACCTTGGCCAGCAAGCTGCCTGCCCCCTACTGGCCGTCCTACAGCAGAGTCTGTGCTGGCCAGCCAGTCTGATGAGCGCACCCTTCTCCTAAATCTGAGGAGCACCCAATGTTTACATTCCGTTCCTTACGATTTATGGTGTGCCTTTTGAACTGGAACCACATTGGTGTCACACTGGCACGGGAATTGGCTTTTGAAAGGTCTAATGCTCACCTCTGAGTTAACATGCAAGTCTGTGCTGATGGAAAACGGCACAGCAAGTCCCTTCTCAGTGACCCCTGTGTCTGGTCAGTATATAAAGCGTGAAGTAACTGCAATGTGATTTCATTGTTTTTTTCCTGAGTATCAATCTAAACCATAAGTTTAAATACGATGTCTGCACATTTCCTGTCAGGAGCTTAACTCACGTACAACAAACATGAGAAATCTTTGAAAATATTGTAAAAATAAGTGATTGCTAATTTAAACAAATAGGGTTTTTTTTTTTTTTTAAAGATTATAGCTAATTTCCATGCATTTGTTGCAACAGAGTGAATCAACATTAAATATAAAGGAACCGGTTAGCTGAAACTGTTAGCATACTGGCATAAAAGTTTAAAAAAGGAAAAAAAAAAAAAAAACAAAGTTGTTGGTTATAAAGAACTTTCCCCACAAATATTTTATAGACTTTGTTCAGGTTTTGGCGCTTTACAACAATACTACTTTCACTACACAAAATGAATTATTTGAGATCGAAGTAGAGATGGGGAATAAATGTGATCCATTGCTGGCTAACTAACAGGATATTGAGTTACCCATCGATCCATCACTTCCAAATTTTGTAGAAAGCGCCAATTTCTAACGTCACTCCTTAGTCTGATATTGTGTGCTTGGATCTAAAAGTACTGATGTGAAGCAGAGCATCCATCCATTATCCAACCCGCTATATCCTAACACAGGGTCACGGGAGGTCTGCTGGAGCCAATCCCAGCCAACCAGTTGTAAGGCAGAAACAAACACTGGGCAGGGCGCACACACTAGGGACAATTTAGGATCGCCAATGCAAGCAGTGCACGCTACCAGAATTGGAAAGACGATCCCATGGAGGTTCACATCAGTGACCGGTTAGGCTGGTCTCGTAACACGGAGGAACATTAGAGGAAAGGGTGAACCTTTGGTGTGGGTCATGACTTCCTTTACATGTTCTATAACTCTTTAATGGTCCGTGTGGTGTGCTGGGCTGGCAACATCACTTCAAGCGAGGGCCACTAAATCAAGAGGCAGGCTTGGTTATGGGGTACACTCTTGAGGAGGAGAGAATTAAGCCAAAACTGAGTGCCGTTATGAACAATGCTGCGCATCCTCTCTCTGACGTGCAAACACTGAGGACTTTCAACCAGCAAATCATTCAGCAGAAGTGTGTCAAGAAACACTATTGAGGGTCCTTCATTCCTTCTACAATATGCCTGTATAATGTGTCCATGGTGACTGCTGTCATTAGCCAAGTCAGAAGGTGTGTTTTTTAAGAATTGGTGTTTGTGTGTGAGGGAGAGTTGTGTGTTATAATATTTCTTCAGTGTTTATAAAGCGCTAAATTTCCCCTTGGGACACACAGTCCTGAAGTAAAAGTCAATAAGGGGGAACCAAACACAATAGAAGTACAGTCCCTGACAAAAGTCTTGTCGTTTCTCGATTTTGTAGAAACTCCTGCTATTAACCTGACTTTTAATTAATCAACTGGTGTTAGAAATAGCTCATATGAAAAGCTAAAGCCCTCCCAAATGATGTTTAATGCACTGAAATAAATTAGTTTCACTGAAAAAAGATTTATCATTTAATCAAGACAGGTCAAATTTGGGCAAGACAAAAGTTTTGTCGCCTATACAGAAAATGAACAACTTTAAAGCAAATCCAAAAATATGTCGGCAAATTAAGTAGTGGTGCTGTGAGATCCAAATTTAATATCTTGTATGACTTCCATGAGCTTGAAGGACAGCATCCATGCGGTTTGGCAAGGATTCATACAATTTATTGATGAAGTCATCAGGAATAGCAAAGAAAACAGTCTTGCATGCCTCCCAGAGTTCATCAATATTCTTTGGTTTCGTCTTCCATGCTTCCTCTTTCATCCTACCCCACATATGCTCAATGATGTTCATATCTGGTGACTGGGCTGGCCAATCCTGGAGCATCTTGATCTTCTTCGCTTTAAGGAACTTTGATGTGGAGATGGAAGTATGCGATGGACCACCATCCTGCTGCAGAATGTGGCCTTTTTTATAGTTGGGAGTATAAGAGGTAGCTAAGATTTCTTGGTATTTTAGACTATTGATGTTGCCTTGCACCCTGCAGATCCCTTGCATACCCCCATACTGGATGTAACCCCAGACCATGATTTTGCCTCCACCAAACTTCACTGTTTTCTGGCTCCATGTGGGTTCCAGTAGGTCTCCCGCAATATTTGCGGTGACTGTGGTGTAATTCAACAGAAGATTCATCTGAAAAATCCACCTTCTGCCACTTTACCAGCGTCCATCTTTTTTAGCAGGCTGTGGGCCTTGGCAAATGCCACACGGTTTTTCAATTGTCTTTTGTTTAGTGCTGGCTTATGGGCACTGATTCGACCATGGAGGCCATTTCGAGACAGAATCCGACAAACTGTTCTGGTTGACACAGGGACTTCAGGTGACCAGGTCTTGTGGAGCTCTGCTGCAGTGGAAAATGGGCTGGCCTTGGATTTTTCGAGTCAACAAACGGTCCTCTCGAGCAGTTGTCTTGCGGGGTCTTCCTGACCTGGGCTTGTCAAAAACGTCTCCAGTCTCTTCAAATCTTTTTTTATCCTCTGAACTTGACGCTGAGACACATTGAAGGTGTTTGCCTTGTCATTTAGGTAGAATGCCCAGAGGGGACTGGGCGGTCTCATGGTCTGGAATCCCTGCAGATTTTATTTTTTTTTCTCCAGCCGTCTGGAGTTTTTTTTTGTTTTTTCTGTCCCCCCTGGCCATTGGACCTTACTCTTATTCGATGTTAATTAATGCTGATTTATTTTGTTTTCTTATTGTGTTTTTTATTTTTCTATTCTTTATTATGTAAAGCACTTTGAGCTACTGTTTGTATGAATATGTGCTATATAAATGTTGTTTGCCACATCAGCAGTGGATTTGGTCTTCAGCCTCTTGATAATCAACACTTTAGTCTCAGGGTGAATCTTAGGCATGTTTGCAGAGGTCTAGTTGCAGTTGATGTGAAGGCCTAGTGTACTGGGGTTCTTTTTATACACACCTGAGACCTAATTGATCCATTATTAGTCACAGGTGAAGCTCATATGACAAGGCGACAACACTTATGTCTTGCCAAAAATTGACTCAATGGGCTTTACCAAGCTGTGAATATTAGAATACTTTTTGTCAGTTTCGTTTTGCACTGAAACATTATTACAAAAGCTGATGGGATTAAAATGACCCATTTCTTGTAACAAAATCTTGATTAGAAATATATTTTAGCGGCATTTCAGGTCAATTTGTACACAAACGACAAGACTTTTGTTAGGGACTGTAGAAGCTTAGCAATCATTGTTGGAGCACATTAAAAATTGTTCTTATAAAATTAGTCCTCAATTTGTGAAACTGAATGTTTCTGCGATGACTAGAATTGTGTAATAAGCTGCTTACAAATGTTTTGTTACTAAAGAAACCTAATTTAACAATTTTAAAATTGTTTTTTATATGTAATCTATTTTTTGTCTCCTGAGCTCTTTTGAAATTGTATGAGTTAATAATTCCTTCCAAACGCTGTACTTGTTCAGTCTTTGCTTCTGTATAGTCCTTCACAGAGAGCACTAATATAATGTGCTGTACAAAACAAACAACAATAGAGTACAAAGTCACAAGATTAAGGATGGGATCATTTACTGAATAAAAAGTACAAGGAAGCAAAGTGTGAAGAAGTGCAGACGTTGGCATGAGCTGATAATATGCAACTCCATGTTAATGCCAATGGTTTTGGAATGGGATTTCCAACAAGCACATATAGGAGCAATGTCCACAAATCTTTGGCCATGTAATGTAGGTGAGGTGTGTATTCTTATCAGTGTTCATGGTGTGTTTATTATCATTTTGCTTTAAATTGACTTGCTTGCACTATCCATGCTTTTTGAATGAGACTTGGAGGTTTTTTAATGCTGGATGCAATTTTTGAAGTCCTCCATCTCCCTAGTAAGTGGTGAAGTGTGACCATTGTATTTTCTATTCGTCAATTGTTAAAATATGATTCAAAGAAACAAAATGAGTATGAAAAAACGGATAATTGAAATGTGTACAGCTCTTACCACTGCTGCCTTGGTGGATCCAGAGCCATGATTTTTAGGGCTTGGTCCTTCCATGTCACTGATAGTGGCCTTGCTTGAACATTCTAAAGATGTGTTTGTGTCAAGTAAAGGGGCTGGAATGGCTGGTGTGCTTTAATTAGGACTTCTGCAATGATGGGACAATAATGTAAAATGAACAAATATTTATAAGTGCGGGGGGGGGAATAAGAGGGGGTATAGTATTTATTTATTGAGCTAACTAGATGTGCCGTCTATCTATTGAAATGTTTTTGCAATGCATGTAGTAATAATATGCATTGCATTTTTTCATTCCAACAGATGGCCCATCACAAACATTGGAGGAGGTCCTTGCTGCAGCTTGTGGAATGGCGTGTGCCTAAAATGTGGGCAGGTTAAACATTTAACTCGAGCCATGTTTAGCTGCGCACTATTCCACAAGCTGCAGCGAGGGATACTTGCAAACAGTAGCACTGCTTTTATGAATCCCATACCAAATGGCGCATATAACACACACAGACAGTCACTTGTCTTTTTATTAAGGTAGATAAGCTGATTTCTGTATGTCATGAAGTTAGTCTCAGTTGGATGTAATCGCCATTAACATTTGCCGTGCACCCTGTATTTGCATGTACTGTATGTTGTAATGTATGTAGTAAAAGAATAAATACACAATCTATCATTCCAACAGACAGTGTGTCACAAATATTGAGGCATTCCTCGCTGCAGCATGTGGGGCATGCCTAAAATGTGGGCAGGATTAAACATTTAACTCCACTTGTAATTCATGCACGTCGTCTGTCTCGGCCTTGCTGTACTCCATGCAAGATGACACCTGCATGGAAATGAGGAAAAATTACACTTTTCTGTAACTTGGCATTCTTGACGGTTGATATTAGGATTATGGGAGGGTTATCTAATTCAAATAATCTTAACCTTTATGTGACAGGGTGCATCGCCCTTAAAGTTGCTGTAGCCTGTCAACTATAACTTACCAGTGTGCGAAATGGTGTGTGACACCAATGGATAATGAGCGGGGTTAAACATGTAACTCGACTTGTGTTTAGCCAACCTGCAGCGAGGGTTACAAACATTAGCACTGTTTTTACGAATCCCATACCCAATGGCATTTAACGGAGAACTAGCATTAAATTAGACACACACACACTTATTATTAAGGTGCATGACCCCTTCATGTCTAAAAGTCTGCCCCCTTATAGAATGCAGTATGAATTTCTGTAAAGAGGACGAGCTGCAGAGGTGGTTTTAATCCATGTGATTTTTAGTTAAGGTGCAGAATGAAGCTGTAACCACCCACGGGTCAGCCACTTTCATGTGGCTACAATTAACTGCACTTTTCTGGGCTCCCCATTATAATTAAAAAGAAGTGATACTGAGCCTTGCTAGTTTGCCCTTTAATAAGAAAACCACATCTTTTTTTTTGTGTGTGTGTGTATAAATATAATACATACTGTGGAAGCTGGCCCGGACACAGACACACGGACAGCATATTTCACCCAACACACTGTTTATTTACAAAGTATTTACAAACTGTGCACTCACACCCCAGTGCCTCTTGCACCGATTCCCCCAAGTCCAGGTCTCACAGTCTCTGTGCCTTTCTCTCCTGGCTGCCTCCAGTCCTCACTCCAGCTCCGTCCTCTTCCACCCGACTTCTGCTAATGACTGGAGGGAGGCGGCCCCTTATATACAGCTCCCGGTTGAGCACCAGGTGTTCCCGGTATTCCTCCCTTGGCCACGCCCCAGCGTGGCAGAAGTGCCGGCTGTCCTCCCGGCAGCTCTCCGGGTGTCTCCCAAAGTCTTCCCCCCAGCACTTCCTGGTGTGGCGGAAGTGCTGGGCTCTCGGGATATTTAGGCACTGGGGCGCCGCCTGGCGGTGGCCACAGGTCCCTACAGGGCTGGGCTACCAAGCCCTGTACCCGAGGCCCCCAACATAACCAGGACGGACACCCCTCTCGGTCTGGAGGAGGTACAAGCCCTCCTCCGGTCCTCCTGGGCGTCCCGGCCGGGCTCCTGCCTCGGCCGGATGTGGCAGATGATGGTCTGGAAGTGAGGCGCCGCCTGGCGGTGGCCACGGGCCCCCACAGGGCTGGGCTTCCATGCCCCCTACCCGAGGCCACCAGCGTAACCAGGACGGACGCCCCCTCGCGGTCTGGAGGAGGTACAAGCCCTCCTCTGGTCCTCCTGGGCGTCCCGGCCGGGCTCCATGAGTCGTCTTGGGAAAGATGCAACAAGTTTTTCACACCTGGATTTGGGGATCCTCTGCCATTCCTCCTTGCAGATCCTCTCCAGTTCTGTCAGGTTGGATGGTAAACGTTGGTGGACAGCCATTTTTAGGTCTCTCCAGAGATGCTCAATTGGGTTTAAGTCAGGGCTCTGGCTGGGCCATTCAAGAACAGTCAGAGTTGTTGTGAAGCCACTCCTTCATTATTTTAGCTGTGTGCTTAGGGTCATTGTCTTGTTGGAAGGTAAACCTTCAGCCCAGTCTGAGGTCCTTGGCACTCTGTAGAAGGTTTTTGTCCAGGATATCCCTGTACTTGGCCGCATTCATCTTTCCCTCGATTGCAACCAGTCGTCCTGTCCCTGCAGCTGAAATCACCCCCACAGCATGATGCTGCCACCGACATGCTTCACTGTGGGGACTGTATTGGACAAATGATGAGCAGTGCTTGGTTGTCTCCACACATACCGCTTAGAATTAAGGCCAAAAAGTCTCATCTTGGTCTCATCAGACAGAGAATCTTATTTCTCACCATCTCAGAGTCCTTCAGGTGTCTGATGAGACCAAGATAGAAAATATATATACAATAATATATTAGCGATGGAACCATATGTGTAATTTTTTTTTTTTTTTTATAATCCTTATGCAGGTACCCGTTAACTTCTTGTGATGCATGTTGTGTTTTTTCCTCTTTGGGTAAAGAATCCCAACGCTCCAGCACAGAATTTTAGAGAATGACATATTGTGGGAATATTTTACTTGAGTTGTATTGTGTTTGTTTTTTCAGATTTGTTGGACTGCATGAGGCTAGTGAGCGTGTCGTTTTTGAAATAACTGATTTTAGATTGCTAGAACTAGGTTGGGTGTTTGGTTTCAAACCAACGAATCCTCTTAACATGTTCAGTCAAGTGGCCTTGTGTGTGCAGCATACTAAAGCTTTCCCTGGGGGGAGAACAGGACCACAGAATTCAGGTTAAACCAGCAAAAAATGTCTGCTGTACTCACTTGTGAGAATGCTTTTTGCTAGCCGAGATAAACCCTGTGTTACACTTTGCTTTTCTCAGGAACCCCATTTTAGGTTAATATTATTTTACAAAACTTACAGTTTACAAAGTGTTCAGCATCTCTTTGTAGTGTTCTGAAGATATTTACATGCATCTCCAGCCTTGTTTGTTTATGACCATCCAGACGATTAAAAGAATAATCGGGCATGTCCTTTAATTGATAAAACTCTGACTTGAGTTGAATCACAAATGGTTAAATGTTTCTTTTCTTTTCCTCCCCTCTTAATGCTGCAGGTGAAGTTTGTATTGTCTTTTGCCACATCCTCCCTTGCTCCCAGCTAAACGTTCAGTACGCTGGTGGGCGGTGGTGAGTTGTTGTAACCATGGGGAGGGAGCTGGGGGATCCAGACCTTTAAGTTAGTTAGGGCTATGAGGATACAGCAGATTTAGAAAATACTCCAACCCCTTCACTTTGTGCACACTGTTGTAGATTTCATTTTAAATGGATAAATTTGCCATTTTTGCCCATCAGTTTAAACTCTGCAACCCCTAAGGACATAGTGAAAACATGTCCTTAAACAAAATGTGTGCTGAAAGGAGAGGAGCCTTTATACTTTCTGAATTTGCTGTGCTTCTCTATACCATGGTGCGGGGGAGACACACAAACACATGCGGCCTTATTGTCCAAGGCATCGTTCAGTTAGACACGTACTGAGTATAAATAGAGGCACCTTTGGGCCTAAGGTATCGATTTTCCACTCTTCGGAGAGCATGTAGTCCCTGTGACGTATGGCCTTGCTTCATTCAAGAGACTCCGCTGAAATGTGAGGAGTTCTAAGAGGAAGCTCCGGCTGGCCGATGCACTTGAAAGCATCCCAAATAAAGGAAAGCGTCCTTTAAAATCCTTACTCTTTGTCTGAGGTTTTTTCTAATGCTAACAATCGCCCTGGCCCGTGTTCTAAAGGTGCTCTTTTTGTGATCTCAAACTGGATAATCTGACTAGAAGATGGACGGATGTGTAATTAAAACTAGTTCGGGGAGGTCCAGGGTTTTATGAATGTCAGACTTTGTGTTCTCCACTAGAGTACAACATCACAAGGCAAATGTGGCGACAGTGAACAATAAATGGTGAATAAGAGACCCTTCAATTACATGTTACAGTGAGAGGCTGACCTGTACAGAAAAAAAGAACAAGAGAAGTCAAACAGTCGCGTTGACAGGCAGTACGGGAGTCCACTGACAGAGCTTCACTAACAAGTCTGTGTGGAGACGTACATAAAAGTGCACAAGTGTGTGACGAGACTTGCAAAACAGGTCTGTGGAACTGTGAGAAGGCTGGCACCGAAGGATCTCCATTGTCATGCAAGTAATAACATGTAATCAGGGCTGTTGAAATGAACAGTTTCATCATCATCGTCATCATCTTGGAGAAATTCTAGTGTCTCTGGAGGTCTTTTCTGGCTGCTGCTGCTATCTGGCAGTTCAATGGTTCCTCGTGACATCCCAAACTACATGCTCCATACTCTATTTCTCTATCTTTTGACTGGTTTGTACTATTTATCAGTGTGAGTCTTTGTTTTTTATGATTCTGCTGCTATGTGTATCTAAATTCCCCCTTTGGATTAATAAAGGGCGGCACTGTGGTGCAGTGGGTAGCGCTGCTGCCTCATAGTTAGGAGACCCGGGTTTGCTTCCCAGGTCCTCCCTGCGTGGAGTTTGCATGTTCTCCCAGTGTCTGCGTGGGTTTCCTCCCACAGTCCAAAGACATGCAGGTTAGGTGCATTGGCGATTCTAAATTGTCCCTAGTGTGTGCTTGGTGTGTGGGTGTGTGTTCCCTGCAGTGGACTGGTGCCCTGCCCGGGATTTGTTTCCTGCCTTGTGCTGGCTGGGGTTGGCTCCAGCGGGCCCCCGTGACCCTGTAATTGGGATATAGCGGGTTGGATACTGGATGGATGGATTTGTAAAGTCGATCTGATCTAATAATGCAGCGAGAGAATGCAACAAAGGTGAGCTCTGCATCTTTGTTCTGTGGCACAGCTCTCTGGCAGCCAGCATTTTTAACTTGTTGCTGTCAGTCAGTGCTTTTAGGAGGAGAGGCCATTTCAAAGAGAATTAAAAATATGTTTGAGAGATGGTGATGGTATGATAGAGTATGAAGAGGACACGCAGTGTTACAGTATGGTACCGTTCTAGAAGTGCTAAAAGGTGGCCTTGGTGAGTGTGATTTATTTATTTATTTATTTTTCCCCAAAGTCAAATTTTGCTCTTAATGTCGTCCTCTGTGCTGATGGCAGGACTTGTGAAACACAGCACCCCAGGTCACTCTGCTGGGGTTGCTGGTGTCCTTCACTGCTCTTTTCCTGACAGACCTGCCATGTGCTTGTGCAGCCATTCTAGACTTGTCAGCCACGTCTTGTTCTTTCTCTGCTGGCAATGCCGTTTCCTGTCGGGTGCAGCATGAGAAAGCACCGCTCCTTTCCTTGAGACAGACCAGAAGGCCAGTTATGTGGCTGAGGTAGCCTGCACGACCAATTCATCGGTCACTTTACACGTATCGTAGCACAAGCTCTCGATTGTGGCCAAGATATAAAGCTTCAAGGCCCAGTGGTTTGAAGTTTTTGTGACAGGCAGACAGCCCTTAGTAATTTAGATGATGGTTTATGTTTGCAGGAGCAGAGGCTTACTGAAGAGGAATCAAGCTCTTTGAGCTGAGCTGTAGATCCTCCGAGCAGCAGTCTCGAGGCCGTTTTACTCTTTGCTTATTGTGACTTTTGTCATGTTGATTTGCACATACATATGAAACTTTCACTGTACTCGCATTGTACGTGTGACAGTGGTGACCCTATGAACTTTTTGCTTGTATTCAGCAGTAAGAAGTGACATTTGAGCAGAGAATGTCTGTTATGCAACAGGAAACTCTGTCTCTAAATATGTCAAGTAGTTACAATTAAAAAATAGCAGGATTGAACTACAACAGCCATTCATGGATATCCGGCTTGTGAAAAACTGGATCTGGCTGTGCAGGAACAAACTTCTGCCCTTCTGCATGTGCATTCGTGGAATTGCTATGCTGCTGGATTTTAGGATGGCCCCTTGGCCCTTTGTGACAAGCTTTCAAAGGATGCTGGCATAGCAGACCCTGATTCTATAAAGATGAGAAGAACCGTCTTATTAATCTGCTGCACAATTCGCATATTAATGACCTCTGTTTCTTTTTCTCTTTTTGTTTTTTTTTCACTTATCCAGAGCAGGGGGAAGCATTGGGTTGCATGGCAGGAATAACCCCTAGTCAGGGTGCCAGTCCGTTACAGGGTGAACATGTGCACATATACATACACATACATGCCAGGCCAATTTCACATTGCCAATGCACCTAACCTTCTGGGCACTGGACTTTAGGATGAAGCTGGAGCACCCTGAGGAAACCCCCATAAACACAGGGAGGACATGCAAACTCCATGCAGGAGAAACCTGTGACGTGAGCCCTGGCCTCTCTGTTGTGAGGCAGCACCGCTACCCCTCTGCTGCTCCACCTTTAGCCCCACCATCCCCAAAATATGCACTCGTCCATGTTGCTCAGAGCTCCGTGTAGGAATTTGCTGCATTTCCAGCTGCCAGCCTTGGTAGATCATGAACCGTGTTCATTAACTTTAGTCTTCAGTCATGTCATCTTGTCGAGCAGAGTGGGTGTGAACGGGGTAGAAGATTAGTAGCCTTACCTTTTGCTGTGTTCAGAGTGAAGTGCCAGTGAAGTCTTTGCAGTTAAAACTTCTGCCATGTGTTCTTTAGATCAGAACCCCTCTGCTGTTTGTACAACTCATACGAATATTCCATAAAGTTCAGTGTCATTTTGCTCAAAAAAAGATATTCAGTTGGGCTCTTTCTGGTGTGGAGTGTTGTCAAGTTTTCAGATAAAATGGAAATACAAACTTTTATGTGCACTCAATAAGTGGTTAGCAGTTTATAAAGAAACAAATCTGTTTAAACAGACACTAAAACAAAGTATGGTAGCATGAAAGCGATTAACATTAGCAAAGCCCAGAAATTTCCGTGTCCTCCATGTTCGTTCATTCTTTCATTGTTGAACTTGGACCAGTGTACAATGGAGGAGAAGAAAATGAAACCTCAAGTCGGCAACTTCCTTTGAGAAGATAAACCACTGGGGGTCCACAGTCAGTTATAACGGTCCTGGACACCTGCCAACTAACCCACTCACTCACTCGCTCCTGAGCTTCCTGCGGTACATCCAGTGAAGTGTGCCCCTTACTGATGGCTCACTGTAAATCACTTTACAAAATGTGAACGTTAGCCGGTTGTAATTTTATGCCGAGGAGTTATTGCTCTACCATCAGGGCCTTCTGGTTGTCCCAAGACGTTAAGAAGGAAAGATTGGGTCACAAGCAAAAAACGTTTAAGAAGCACTGGTTTAGAGAGACAAACAGTCGTATTTAAGAGGTCCTGGCATCATGTGGTGAAGTCCGTGCCTTCCTCTTTATGCTTATTAGCTTGGTTGTGTGTTCAGGAGCTGAGAACTAAATGGCCGTGTCAGAGGTGAAGCAGTTAAAAAAATGCCACTGACACCATTCTCTGGTGAAACGGAGGCACTTTATCCATCCATTATAAAGCATGAGATGTCATATTTCAGTTTGAACGTCTCTTCTGTGTTTGAAAATACTCCTCTTGGTCAAGGTGTGCCAAAGACTAAAGCCGTGGGCCGACTGACTTCTGCTGTCGTCACTGGCGCGCCGTTTACTGTGCGTCACGATTTGTAGAAGTGTCCATAGGCTTTTCTTTTTTCTGTTTTGTTTTGTATGTCCCAAGTACAGCTGAATTCTATCAAACAAGTTGTTGTTTTTGAATGATTTTTTTTTTTTTCACCTGTTGGGAGAAAAAGGGTGGAAAAGCAAATCTGTCCTTTTCAATTGTTGTGGAGGACAGGAAAACCAAAAACTCCCAAGTCCTCAGCATTCCTGAAGAAAATGAAACCCTTGGGGTCCACAGACAATGATGCATGAGAGCTAAACCCTATCCCTGTGCTATTGACCGATTCTGGGAATTCTTGGGTACACCTCTCGCCAAGTGTGTGTTATAAAATATGATACAAATTTAAAATATTCAGATGTTCAAATTTAAGAAAACCTTGCACACCTGATGGCCACGCTAAGCACATTGACTTAAATGTCCCAAACCAGTAAGCTGGCTGCAGTGTGTGTCTTTGGTATCTCCCCGTTTCTGGAGAAAAGGACAAAACAAGGACTCTTCTGTTTATTTTTCTTTGATTGCTGATATTTGAGTTACTTGTGTTTATGCAAACAGGACGTCATATCTGCAGTGAGATTGGGAAAGCAAAGTTCCCCTTCAGAGATGCCTTGCCGTGAGTGTGGCAGTGGTGCACTATGACCTCCATGCTGGTCAGGGTGACCTCGGATTGCCGTGCCCGGGGCTCGCCTTCCTACTGATTGTGCCGTTGGTCGTTCTCCAGCCTAGCGTGTGGCACGAATCCCATGGCTTGTTTTGCCCAGCTATTGTTTTAATAAAGAGACGACTTCATGTGGTGTGCCCCTTAGAATGCCATGATTGTGATCTCATTCTCCGTGTCTCGAGTGTTTTTCTTTTGTGGCACTATTTATTCTGCCTTTAACATTTATTGCATGTGAAGTGTTTGCATCTTTCTTGTCATAAAGCAGTGGAATAGAACACGGCTGGCAGTCTTATTTGCAATAAAATGTTTAAATGGACTAAAGTGTTTTTTTTTTTCTTTTCACAGCAAAATACCCAGAGATCAAGTCACTGATGGGCCCTGACACACGACTCAAGTGGGTGGTCTGCATGATGGTGGCGGTGCAGTTTTTGGCCTTTTACCTCGTGAAGGACCTGGAATGGAAGTGGCTCTTGTTCTGGACTTACGTTTTTGGCAGCTGCATCAACCACTCCATGACTCTGGCCATTCACGAAATCTCTCACAACACGGCATTTGGCAACAGCAAGGCGTTGTGGAACCGCTGGTTTGCCATTTTTGCCAACCTCCCCATTGGTCTGCCGTATTCGGCTTCTTTCAAGCGGTACCACCTGGACCACCACCGCTACCTCGGCGGGGATGGCATCGATGTGGACATACCCACGGACTTTGAAGGCTGGTTTTTCTGCACACGAGTGCGCAAATTCTTTTGGATTGTTTTACAGCCGCTCTTCTATGCCATCCGCCCGCTGTACATCAACCCAAAGCCCATCAGTCAGTTGGAGGTGATTAACCTGGTGGTTCAGTTCTCTTTTAACATCGCCCTCTACTACCTGTGGGGAGTCAAGCCTGTTGTGTACATGCTGGCAGGGTCCATGCTTGGCATGGGGATGCATCCGATCTCTGGCCACTTCATTGCAGAGCACTACATGTTTCTGAAGGGTCACGAGACCTACTCTTACTATGGATCCCTCAATCTGCTCACCTTCAATGTTGGATACCACAACGAACACCACGACTTTCCCAGTATTCCTGGACGAAGGTTACCAGAGGTAGGTGACTGATTGTCCACTCCTGAGAGGGAGAGTCTGTGTTGCCAGTGTAGACCCCGCTCCGTTTTCACATTATGAGCTTCCAGCAGGCCCTTCACAGGGTCCACAAGTGTTGGATTATGAACATGGCACCTGCAGAAATGTTGGGAAGTTGAGCGTGTTGGTTGCGGGGCGGCGTGAGATATTTGGCTTCATTTCCTTTTGTCTTTGATTTGAATACATTTGAATTTGCCCTGCTCCTGCTTTGTGTCTGACTGAAAACAAAAGTGAAAGTGGAGTGTAATGTTCAGACTATGTAAAGTCTAAGATTTCATGTTTTTCTTTTAAAGTTTTGGGATGTGCATTTGGTTCATAACAACCAGAATAACTAGTTTTGTAGTGATTCATCGGAAAGTCGCGAAGCAATTCCTTATGCACACTTTTAAGGGCCAACTGTGGAGCATTTGAAAAGAGCCGCGCTCTGACCTGGGTATGCGAGCACAACGCGAGTGGAGAAATGTAATCTGCTTTTAATGGCGGCGGCATAATTAGAGTATTTACTGAACATCAAACCTGCACAAACCCAAAATGCACCTGCAGGATATTTTTATTGCACTGCATATGCAAAGTGTACAGTCCTCTTTGGAGTCCCTCCGCCTTGTTGTAGATTATATAACTTGTGTGAAAATAAAACGTAAAAACATTAAAGAATGCATAGATTATGGTCAGACATGGGAATCTAATGGCCGTGTCATTAAAGCATTCCTCGTTTTTTATCAGTGCGACTGTCTTTCTGTCTCACACACACATTATGTGCAGCGCCCCTCCACTTTTTTACATTCTGCTCTGCTGCAGCCTTGTGTTTAAATCACTTATTGTTTTTCTCCTCATCAAGCAACACTCGATACTCCAGAATGACAAAGAGAAAACTTGTGTATAAAAATGTAACCAATCCACTCCCAAACCCCGGCTGCCATTGTTTTGGGGAATGGCAAGTGTGACAACTGCCTTGAGTCTGAAGCTCCACTTCTGGGCATTTTAAATTTGTCACAATGCTTTGTGTTTTTTGTTGCTGCCATCAGGTTTATACGTACAGCTCTCATGGTCAAGGCCTGATTGTGACCCCCATCGGCCCCTGGGTTATTTAATGATTAGAGCTCCATTGCCATGTAAATTAAACATGATTCCTCCTGGGTAAATATAATATTGAGTTTTTGGGCAGCTGTTTGTTTTTTTGATTATAAAGCTAAAATTCTGGAGGATCATTTTGGACAAATTAAACTGGTACATACCTACTGTTAAATGTGGCACTAAATAGCAAAATGACATGTAAGCATAAATGTCAACTGTAGCATACGGCGGTGTAAAAATAGGAACGGAAAACGGTGAGAAAGGAATTTAGAAATCAAGAAGAAAGATACTTATTGAAAGACGCCGTTGTGAATAGGTGTTATGCTGGAGACGACAGCTAATGAGTTGAAAGATCTAACCCTAGAAAAAGCCACGTACAACTGACCGCGGCTGAAGACTGGTTGTTGTAGGTTAACGCATATCTTTGCAAACGTTTGTCCTTGGGACTTGTTGATGGTCATGGAAGGCGAGTCTGTTTGTGTCAATAAATAACCCACTGATAGGAACAGGCAGTTGCTGGATCCCGGAATAGAGATGACGTTGTACAATCACCCATCGACCGAGAAGATACTGTCATTCATTTTATAACAAAGGCTTAGGAAACGACCGTTGCAGTATAACGAAAATGGCAAGGAGCGAAACCAATGGCAATGATCGAGAGAGTACCTTCCTGTAGCAGGCTACGGAAAAGACTCCCAGGTGCAGACATGGCCGAAGTGAAAGTCACGCAGTCTGGCTAGATATCAGGCGGTGACGTGGCATCAGTGGGGTCATGAGAGAGGACCGGGGAATGTGGTAGTCCGAAGGAGGAATAGGAATCAAGGAAAGCGGCGTGGGGGTGTATGAGGCCACAGGCAGCGTGGGGAAGGGTTTGGAAGAGGAGGAATAGGAAGCGAGAGATGCCGTGGGGGCCGGTTTTGAAAAGGAAGCAGGACGAACCAGGAGAGAAATATATATATGAGATTTCCTATTTCTTGATGAATTTATTTCAGTTTCTTTTGTCAAAATTTGAGACGGAGGGCTCTAGAAGGGTGGGGGGGGCTATGTTTTGATTTTAAAATTGCCAGTTACATGCACATGATGTGCCAACATGAGCCTCAGGATTCAGGTGGCAAGCAGAGCGCATGTCTCCTGTTGTGACTCTGCGTCTGTGGCGAGTCCTAGCAGGAGTGTTGATCAGCAAAACTTGCTGCGCTCGCCGTTGTTCATCAAATCATTTACTGATAGCATTAAAAGTTCTTTTTTCTATGCGTGAAACATTGACAGTAATGAGTTAAACTGTGATGATGTCACCCGAGTGCTGTGATTTGTTTTTTTTGTATCCATGATCTGTTGGGTAGAAATATACAAATAAGTGAGTGTGTGTATATATATGTGTGTGTGTGTGTATGTGTGATATATATATATATATATATATATATTTATTAACTAAAGGGTCAGGGCTCACAAAGTACAGCTTTGCAATATTATAACAGCAGGTATAGTAGAATTGATTTCATTGGTCCCTTTGGTTATTTCATTTAATTGGAGGGCGTTTTCATGTGCAGCCCACCAGTGACATTTCGCCCTATGATGTGAATAACATGCCAGTTTAACAGTGGGAGGGCTACATAAGGATGGATTATTATGTTGTGTGCAGTGACACTGAAATAGGTAAATGAAGAAATAATTAAGTAAAGGAATAAGCAACCAAAAATTTGTGTGAGTTATTTATACCCACATTTAATTTATTTATTAAAATGGTAGTGGAACTGGAACAGAAATGTGTAGTGCGGCTTTCCAGGTGAAGCGTATGGTGACGGGTGTGAAGGCTGCTTACAGAGCCAAAGGGAGGGAGGCGAGTGCCTGTAGAAGCCTCTCACTTGCGTTTTTTAAAATGCACAAACGTTTCTTTGTATATCTTACAAGTAATTTCATGCAGAAATGACTCGGATTGGCCTTTTCAATTCTATTTTGGTTTATAGTCGCTGGTGCAAAGCTCAGTTCATTAAATTTTTTTTGTCTTCCTGTTTTGCAGGTCAAGAAAATTGCCTCGGAGTACTATGAGCACCTTCCTCAGTATACCTCCTGGGTGAAAGTACTGTACGATTTCATAATGGACGACACCCTTAGCCCTTACTCTCGTATTAAAAGAAAACTCAAGGGGGAAGTTAAACAAGAATAAATTGAAGGCAAAGAGCTGAACTTGTGGAGATGTCCAACTGCTTTGGCAAGACGCCGTGTGTGTGTGTGTGTGTGTGTGTGTTCGTTCGTTCCAATTCCTGGGAGTTGCATTCTTGTTCTCGCATAAAGAATTACTGAAAAGTGGCGCTGCAGCCTCTGCCCTGTCCTCGCCCTGCCACTCGTGATCATGTTGGCGGCTGTTTTGTTTTGTTTTTATGCACTTAGGGTTTTTTTTTTTTTTATCATGGAGTTTCATGTTGTGTAAATGTCTATGAATGAATGGATGGCTTCCAGGAAAAGCTCTTCCAAACTAAGAATACGCCCAGAAAAGAGAAACAGCACACAGAATGAGAGGGCTCATCTGTTGTCTTTATTTTTTGTTATGTGAATTCAGAATTGATGCTGCCACGATTCCCACCTAATAACCCTGGGATTCGGTTCCAAAAGGCCCTGCACGTCTGCTTTATTATTTTTTTTTTTAACCCCATTCGTTTAAATCACCGGACTCGCCTGAGTGGGAGAGACGAGGGGCTGTGTCACCTTCTTGAGGTTTGCTTTTCAACACTGATGCCACCGTCCCTTCAAGTGGAGCTGCAGCTACACAGCCAGACGCGACCGACTAGACGTCAGCTACTTCAACGCTAAATCATGAGATGAAACTCGTGACTTTCCAAAGGTGGGCCATGTTGAGGTTTATAGAAAATGCAAACCCTTAGAAGGCACCCTCTCTGCTGCTCCATTTTGGAAATTTGAACAGATGCCTTTTATCACGAGCGCCTGACAGTTGGCATGCTTTGTGTGTTGGTAAGTCTGCAGCCTCCTGTTTGATGTTTTTTCGTTCTAATATTTCAACACACACCCAGCGTTCCTAACATTCCCCTTTCTAAGCACAGCTGCTTTAAGCCAAAGCTTCACTTTTGAGCTTGTGTGTGTGTGTGGATTGACGTGTTCTCTTTATGTGCACTTTGTAAAATGACAGACTAAATTCTTTTTACCTTCATCAGTATTAAGAAGTGCAAGAGTGAATGTTATGGTTCATTGTCCAGACGCGTCATATGTTTGTTGCCAGTTCCACCACTTGCACAGGTGGACACTGACGGTCCGGAGTTTGTTTAAACTCGACGTCTGATTCCAACTGATTTGCTTATTTCCATAATAAATTATACTAATTCTAATAAGATTTGATGTACATCTGCTGCTTTTTTGGGTGAGGGGTTGGGTAGCCAGCACTTGGTTTATGTGACCTGAGAAAACGAATTGACACTTTTTTTTTTTTTTTTTTTTTTTTCCTCCAGTCCTTCCGTATCCTGAATCTGTCATGATTTGAACTTTAAGGCTTTGTCACATTACAGTTTCTTGAGGGTCATTTTCAGTTGTACACCTTTGTCATAATCTGGGTCGGTGGGCAGTCGTGGCACACCGCTGTGACTACCAATCGTATAGTGAATTTCCCCTTGGGATTAATAAAGTATCTATCTGTTATATAGTGCCTTTCCTATTTATCTATATACAGTACAGGCAAAAAGTTTGGCCACACCTCCTCATTCAATGTGTTTTCTTTATTTTCATGCCCATTTACAGCACTCCATCACTCTCCTTCTTGGTCAAATAGCCCTTACACAGCCTGGAGGTGTGTTTGGGGTCATTGTCCTGTTGAAAAATAAATGATCGTCCAACTAACCTGACTTCTGCACAACACAACTGCTGGTCCCAACCCCATTGATAAAGCAAGAAATTCCACTAAATAACCCTGATAAGGCACACCTGTGAAGTGAATCTATCATTAGCTAGCATGATATCCTGCCTACTATACTAAAATTCATATCTATCTATATATGGTGCCTTTCATATCTGTAGGGTGCTCCAGATCTAATTATGCAATTTTCATTACGCTATAACTTAAGTTTATTACATAGAAAATCACCCAAAAAAACCCAGACCATCAAGAAGTGTGCAAACTGACGACATGAAGAATCGTCTTCACACTGAACTGGAATTGTCCCCACATAAATCAGTCATCCAGATGACCTGGATCTGCATAATTAGATCTGGACCAGCCTGTATCTATCCATCTATTATATAGTGCCTTCACATCTATCTATGTATGTATCTGTTATAGTGCCTTACCTATCTATCTATCCTCCCGTGACGTCCCCAGTGACTCTGTGACTCGCCCTGTCAAAATCAAACTGTGGGAGTGGTGGCTGACCACCAGTGAGGGTGCTGCCAAGTGACCAGTGCCTTTGGGACGGCCTTGAGGAATAAGCCACATGGGGGCTTCACATACAGTTAGGGCCGGGGTCTACCTGATGCTACGCTGCTGCTGCTACACAAGCAGTGTGCGGACTCTACTTTGTGTGTGTACTTTATGTAAATCTGGAGGATTCCAGCAGGTGGCAGTGTGAGATGCTGTTGCAAAGGCGCAAAAAAAAAAAAAGATGGCATCGGCAACACAGAAGATGGCACCCAAACAGAAATGAAATGTGAACTGAGTGACCAACAGAAGACCACCTAAGTCAGGCCCTCAAACTCCAAGCAGCTGCTTAATGAGGCGCTGTTTCTTGTTGTTAATTAAACTCGTTCTTTTAATTCCGTGGCTTGTCGCTGCTCTCGTGCTGCATTAGCAGACATTTCTGAATTTGTTGATTTTCTCTTTTCTGTGAAAATGTTTTGTGGAGCTGAGCAGACCGACATTCCTGAGACCTTCATCTTTATTTTCAGATATTGTATGATGGACACCAGTTGTTTTGGCTCATTTTGTATCTCGTTATTGTTTGGCAGCTAATTAAGGAAAAAAACAATTGAGGGGGGAGGTCTGAGTCTTTAAGAACAAATCAATTAAAATGAATTCAAAAGAAGTTAAAGCAGCAAAAACAGGTCACTCATTAAGAAAAGGGTTAGAATGAAAACCTGCAGCCATGGTGGTCCTCCAGGACCGGAGCCGCCACCCCTACTTTAAACGTATCGTGTCATTGTTTGTATTGCCTGCGTGAGAAATAGTTGAAGAAAAGCAAGCACCATGAAGACATTTGCATGGCCGCATTTCAGTTTGATGATTTGATTCACCACATCGAGCCGTTCATCAAACATTGACGCGCACTGTTGGGGCTGCAATGCTGCTTGTGTTTAAAATCTTGCAAGGGTCGAATCCCCACTTCTTTTCTCTGACATTTTCCACTCTGCACAGATGTTTCTCTTGAATTTGCTTCCATTTTGTCTCGCACATTCCCACGTCCATTTTCAAAGAGCTGGTGATTTGATGCCAGTTGTTCTGACGTGCTTGTCTGTCACCATGGAGATGTTGATAGTAAACAACAGTGCTGATGTCATGGACCGAAGCTTGGACGCATGCCACCCAAATGTTTGCCGGTACTGCAATTCGCGCATGCGTCACGTTAATACTTGATGATTATCTCAGAGGACCTGGCAAGAGTGCTGGGAACGTGCGTCAGCCATGATGCATGCGCTCAAGTGTTCTGAGCATCAAGTACAACCCGGTCCTGTCGCGTCGCGCGCTTTATGTACCACCGCAGAATGGACATAAAAAAATGGAAGGGCAGAGACTGCCACAGAAGTCACTGTGCCTGTAAAAAGAGGCAACTAGCGCTACTTTGGAAATGTGAAATGGTGTCTGGCTGTGTAGACGGAGATCAGCAACTGTGGTTTAGGTCTGGCGGCCAACTAGAAGCAGCATATTGGGACATCGGCTTTAGCAGACACCCGAGGTGAAACTGAATGAAAGATGGAATTAGAGGGTCTATGTGAGACCACTCAACCTCGCTGGTCACCTGGCCGTACCGCAGTTTAAGCAAGGAGAGCGCTCTCGTGTCCACGTGTGCCATCTGTCCTAGTCAACTGTTGGCGGTGCTGACTGGGCCTGCTTTGTATCTCAGGGTTTCAAGGATCGTCGCTTTCTTCACACTGTTTAGTGAAAATGTAATACTGTCAGGGCCTCTCTAAAATAAACCCCATTGTGATGGTCTTCAAAGGCTTTTGCAAATTTGAGAATTAAAAACAAAATAAGTGTGGGATGGTAGGCCACTCGTCGCTTGAGCAGAAAGCCACGCGCCTGACTGGAGTTTCCCAGAAGTCTGTGCTGCCTGCAGTGTGCCATCTGGCTTTCAGTCTACTTGCACCTCCAGGGTACCTGCAGAGCCATTAGGTGTTTTACCGAGAATGCATCCCATCAGGCCTTTTGTGTGCGTCTTCAGGCTGAATGGTGTGATATTGAAAGGCATAATGGATCTCATTCTTGACAAATAAATAAATAAAAGCATTTGTTTTTACAAGAACAAACATGTCCATAAGATGAAGCATAATTTAAAAGAAAATCATTCCCCTGTTAAACAGCTGAAAATGATGACAGTGAAAATAAGTGTGTGGTGTTTTTTTAATTCTTATTTATGCTGTGGATGGTTCAGCTGCTGATGAAGGTGACGAGGGGCAGTAAAGGCCTGCATCTGCTGTTTAGAGAGGGTGGTGCCCGCTCCCCCCCCCCAAAGCATTGACTCATTAAATATTGATGAGCTTTTTATTTCTTTGCTATGTTAACAGGAACAGGCAAAAGCAAAAGCCGCCATCTAAATAACGCGCACCCCGACTGTCATTAGAAGCCTCCTCCTCCTCCTCCTCGTCATCATCTGTTTAAACAAAGAGCCCAATTCAGGTGCCCGTGATAAAAATGGGAAGTTGGTAACCCGATCTCTGAAATTCTGTTAAGGCGTCACGACGGCCTGGGCCTTGGGAAGTGCAACTGTAGCTGAGGAGTCCTCGGCCTAACGGCTAAATACTGTACAGTGGGAGCTGTGATTGTGCGGTTTGGACATTTTATTGATTATGGTGAACATATCTGGCTGTGGTAATTTTTCATTTTAAAAAAGATTTTTAAACCTTTAACTTTTAAAGAAAATGTATTCTTCACCCCACTTTACAAACCTGAATCACCCAGCCGCAAACCTCTTTCTCATTTGATTTAGACCCACCACAAACACTTCATACTCTTGCTGGGCACCACCGTTTACTTCAGGTATCTGCAGACCAAACTCCCTCAATTGCTGGGGAGCGGGGGGTCTACCCGGACCGTATCCACCACCCTACATTGGGCAATGGCCAGCATCAGTTAACAAGGATGGTGATGTGAAGGTAAGGCCCACAATCCTCACTAGTGTGCCACCCTGCTCTGTTTAGCTGTCATGCATTTAGAAACACAAGTACGGGTAGCGGGCGTGGAGAGGAGAGGATTCACCACCAGTGCTGCTCTAATCGATCGACCGACCGCCCGCCAGTCCACTGCCTCACACCAAAGGACTCAGTTGGGGGTTCGGACAACTGGCCAATTTCATAAACTGATCGCTAGTCGCAACCTATTTGTACGTTTAAGCGTTTATGGCCTCGAAAGACGCACAACAATATTTGCTCCTTAGCAGGCAGGCAGGCAGGCATCAGACTTCAGGTTTTTCGGTTTTAGTAACCAATCGGTGCAAAAGAAGAAAGTCCTGTTAGCAGCAATTTGGAAGAAAGCGTCTGGCATGAAAAGGGCAGCCAGCCCAGCAGCCCCTCGTGTGAACTGGGATGGAAATGAAATCGCCTTTGAGCGTCTTTTGAGGTTACTTGCTGCCCCCCCGAACCCCCAAACGTGGCAGCAGCAGCACGATGACAATGACACGGCCACCTTCTTCACTTCATTTATGTCAAGCTTCCTGAAAATGGCAGGTCAGCAACAGCAGAAGGTTATGAGTTAACCTGCTTTGGGATATAAAATGCTGAAGTGTACTTTAAAATTTATTATTTATTTTTTTTTTACTTACACAACACTGACGTTCACAAGTCACACACTACGAAAAGTTTTACGCATTCCGTTAAACAAAGATGACAGAACAGTAGCGGCCGTTTCCCGCCGAGTGCGAAGCTACAGTCTACTCAGACAAGAGCAGAGGGGGTTCTGTTTGGCACTTTTGCTGCCACACACCCAAAGGGCCGCTTAACTGGTTTTAACTGGAAAGTAACCGTCCTGTACTCCCCAGTCTACTTGATTCACTTTAGATGGTTGAAGTTGAAGGTTTGTGCTGAAGTACGACCCCCCCCAGTGTCTCAGAAGACCCCAAACTACCGTCCAGCTGGAGCTCTTCTGAGGCCTTGTACTTCACACACACACACCGCCGTCCACCCACCTCATGATTCTTGGGATGGTAAAGCTGCCATTTCAGTGCGCTCGATGGAAACCGAAATCCCATGATGTGATGAACTGGAAATGGCTGAATTATTCACGTGACAAACTGCAGTTTTAAAGCCGAGCTCAGGGGCTCAGTGAAGCTTTGAGCGCGTCGTACATCAGCTGCTCCTGCGTTGTAAAAAACAAATAAAATAAAGAAATCTCATTAGTCGACAGGAACACCTCAGCTCCGAGTCACCTCTGGTGACATTACAAATGAGTGACTTCCTCTTCAGATCACCGTGTCGTTGCCAGGATGTGCTGGCCATGTTATTAACGTGGGGTTGGCTCTGCGGCCGAGGAACTGCGCTCTTCCTAAATAACCCGGTCCTCTTCTTTCCAGGCTTCCTTTTTAAATCAACTCACAAGCCCCGCGCCAACCCACCAGCCTCATCTATTGAGGCACCAAATACAACAACTTCCTCCAATTGAAAAGGCCTCATCCTAGAAGAGGAACGGCTTTTAAAAGGCTCACCACTTCCATTTGGATTCAAGTGTATTTGGACTCCGCGAAACAGACGGACAGGCAGGGGCTGGTGGGTTCAAATTCAATTCAATTCAATTGAGGTCAGGTCAGCTTGTTTCTGGATAGCGCGCTTCACGGAGCTCAGTTACAAACTTAACAAGTGGCTTGTAAAGGATAACAACCACAGACACTTGAAATAAGTGACCCAATGGGGGGGGGACGGGGCAGTTGGACTTTGGGGACTTTCAAAACTCGACTTGATGTCATTATGGAAGAGTTCAGTGGATAGAACTGGTCGGCTCTGTTGGGCTGAATGGCCTGTTCTCGTCTAGACTGTTGTAATGATATTCTAGCCAAATCACGAATTACATAAGGAACGCACATAAAGATTCAGATTTGTGTAAGCCATTCCAAACTGGTGACCATTCATTATCTGTGCGTTAGCATCACCTTTGAATTACGGCCAGCCGATTGTGAATGACAGCTAGACTGAACTGGGCCTTGAACCAAGTGACGGATGTGTTTTATGCTTGCTGCACTGTGCGTCGATCATTTCAAAGCCTGTACAGCAGCTGTCCTCTTGCCACTTCGCGTCTCCGGCGGTCGCGTTTGGGGTATTCTGAACGTACGCTAAGGAGTTACAGTCGGATCATCTGCTGGCTTGCGGCTGCTGGCGAGCTGCGTGTTCTGCTCCTCGCTGGTCGTTGTTTTAAGAGCTGGGAGCACATGATGTCTGTCTGCCAAAGATATTCCAGCAACTGCTAGGTTAGATGTCTGGGAACTTGTTTTAAATGTTGTCTCACGTGATGTTAAAGTGTCTCTCGCGGGACGTCAAATTGTCTTCTGAGAAGATCACGTCTCGTCTCCCAAGATTTTTTTGATAGATAGACAGACAGATATGCACACACACAACTGCTCAAAGGTTTTAGAACACCTCAGTGTTTCCAGTTTCTCTTCAGTGGAAATGCAATGAATAACCTAAAATGGTGAAAAGGTAAGCAGTAAACTTCTATCCATCCATCCATCCATTTTCTAACCCGCTGAATCCGAACACAGGGTCACGGGGGGTCTGCTGGAGCCAATCCCAGCCAACACAAGCACAAGGCAGGAACCAATCCCAGGCAGGGTGCCAACCCACCGCAGGACACACACAAGGGCCAATTTAGAATCGCCAATCCACCTAACCTGCATGTCTTTGGACTGTGGGAGGAAACCCATGCAGACACAGGGAGAACATGCAAACTCCACGCAGGGAGGAGCAGTAAACTTCCAGACGTTTAAATTTAAAATTTAGGTTAGCAAAAACTAAGACAAGGGAAATTTCAGAATATTAGAAATGGGCTTTCATCAGGGAATAACTAACAGACTACAATCTACAGACATTCTGCAGCAATTCAAGTAAATGAAGCCTTGCAAGTTGAAGCAAACAATTTGCACGGGTGTCCCAACTTCTGTTGATTACTTAAAACCCTCAGTGTGGAAGGCATTTTGTCCTGGGGGTTTGGGTAGGAGTGATGTCTTCCATCTGTCCCGTATGTAAGCGCTAAGATGCAGTAGAGCTGTCAGAGCTTTTATAATAATTTCTCTACAGTTCAAGGTTCCCAGAATACAAATACACAACCTCCAAACATGGGTTCAAGCTTTTGCTGGCATAAAATGAATGGAAAAAAAAAACCACACAGTTACTGCAACACCAGAAACTGACCGTTCGACCACCGGGCACACCTCCTCTCCTTTATTAGCCTGCCTAAGTTGTTCCCACTTGTCTCTTTCCATCTCAAATCAGTCAGTTTGCTTGCATGGTGTTATCAGTTTCTCTGTCATCGGATTTGTTTGGTTTCAAAGGTACTTATTTATGGCCTGAATTATCAATTTTTAATAAAATAATGTGTTTGGAATAAGCCTCATAGATCACAGTGGCACACTTCAAACCTACAATCATCTTTATATTCTCCATTTTATTTTCTAAAGATATTGCTTTATGTTTTTATGACACACTGGGTAAATTATACTCATTACTTATAAAAGAAGTCTACACATACTGTAGTTATATTAATAGCTAAGCACTCACATACAAAAACTTTGCATTCTGCAGCGCAAACAACGTTAATGGCAGACGATGGCTGTTCTGTGTAAGCAGGTGGCACCATGGTGGCACCATGGCAGCACAACAGCAGACTGGTACTTGAATCTGTGTATGCACCATAGCGGGTTTTAGGAAGACTTCATTATAAAGAAGCTTCATTCTCGGAGGTTTTCTTAACCGAGGTATTATCTGCGTCTACTTTATATCCTACAATATACGCACAGACACACACACACACACACACACACACACACACACACACACACGTAAACACACATTGTATGTAATTTTTGTTGTATATAAACCACCTTCAGAAAGTCCCCCAAAACCTTTTCAATTTTTCAGATTTTGTTAAGTTTGCAGCCTTGTGTTAAAATCTTTTAAATTTAATTTTCCCTCCCTCATCAAGTTACACTCAATTCCCCAGAATGACAAAAATCAGGATTTTGGAAACTTTTGCCAATTTATTTAAAATAAAAAGCTGAAATGTCACATTCACACAAGTATTCAGAGCCTTTGCAATGACACTTGAAATCTGGCCCGAGTGCATCCCGTTCTATCGGTCATCACGTCTAATTTGGAGTCCACCTGTGGTCATTTCAGTTGGTTGCACAGGCACACACCTCTCTATACAAAGTCCCACGGCTGAGCAAAAACCAAGCCATGAGGTGGGAGGAACTGCTGGCTGAGCTTAGAGACAGGAATAATGTGTCGAGGCGCACATCTGGGGAAGGTTACAACAACATTACTTCAGCATTGAAAGTTCAAGACTACAATGGCCTTCACAGTTCATACAGTGCATCTGGAAAGTATTCACAGCGCATCACTTTTTCCACATTTTGTTATGTCACAGCCTTATTCTAAAATGGATTAAATTCATTTTTTTCCTCAGAATTCTACACACAACACCCCATAATGAGAACGTGAAAAAAGTTTACTTGAGATTTTTGCAAATTTAAATAAAAATAAAAAAACTGAGAAATCACATGTACATAAGTATTCACAGCCTTTGCTCAATACTTTGTCGATGCACCTTTGGCAGCAATTCCAGCCTCAAGTCTTTTTGAATATGATGCCACAAGCTTGGCACACCTATCCTTGGCCAGTTTCACCCATTCCTCTTTGCAGCACCTCTCAAGCTCCATCAGGTTGGATGGGAAGCGTCGGTGCACAGCCATTTTAAGATCTCTCCAGAGATATTCAATCGGATTCAAGTCTGGGCTCTGGCTGGGCCACTCAAGGACATTCACAGAGTTGTCCTGAAGCCACTCCTTTGATATCTTGACTGTGTGCTTAGGGTCGTTGTCCTGCTGAATGATGAACCGTCGCCCCAGTCTGAGGTCAAGAGCGCTCTGGAGCAGGTTTTCATCCAGGATGTCTCTGTACATTGCTGCAGTCATCTTTCCCTTTATCCTGACTAGTCTCCCAGTTCCATCCCCAAAGCATGATGCTGCCACCACCATGCTTCACTGTAGGGATGGTATTGGCCTGGTGATGAGCGATGCCTGGTTTTCTCCAAACGTGACGCCTGGCATTCACACCCAAGAGTTCAATCTTTGTCTCATCAGACCAGAGAATTTTGTTTCTCATGGTCTGAGAGCCCTTCAGGTGCCTTTTGGCAAACTCCAGGCGGGCTGCCATGTGCCTTTTACTAAGGAGTGGCTTCCGTCTGGCCACTCTACCATACAGGCCTGATTGGTGGATTGCTGCAGAGATGGTTGTCCTTCTAGAAGGTTCTCCTCTCTCCACAGAGGACCTCTGACAGCGTGACCATCGGGTTCTTGGTCACCTCCCTCACTGTGTTCATTGGAGCCTTCAAAGCAACAGAAATTTTTCTGTAACCTTCCCCAGATTTGTGCCTCGAGACAATCCTGTCTCGGAAGTCTACAGACAATTGCTTTGACTTCATGCTTGGTTTGTGCTCTGACATGAACTGTCAACTGTGGGACCTTCTATAGACAGGTGTGTGCCTTTCCAAATCATGTCCAATCAATGGAATTTACCACAGGTGGACTCCAATGAAGCTGCAGAAACATCTCAAGGATGATCAGGGGAAACAGGATGCACCTGAGCTCAATTTTGAGCTTCATGGCAAAGGCTGTGAATACTTATGTACAGTACATGTGATTTCTCAATTTTTTTATTTTCAATAAATTTGTAAAACTCTCAAGTAAACTTTTTTCACGTTGTCATTATGGGTGTTGTGTGTAGAATTCTGAGGAAAAAAAAGAATTTAATCCATTTTGGAATAAGGCTGTAACATAAAATGTGGAAAAAGTGATGCGCTGTGAATACTTTCCGGATGCGCTGTAAATATGGAAGTTTGGAACAACCATGACTCTTCCTAGAGATGGCCAGCAAGGCAAACTGAGCAACTGGGAGAGAAGGGCATTGGCAAGAGGTGACCAGGAATGCTATGGTCACTTTGACTGACCTCAAGAGAATGTGTGAGGAGACAGCAGGAACTTCAAGGAGGACGACCACCACTGCGAACTTCTACTAACCTGGGCTTTATAGCAGAGTGGCCCATACTACACCGGGAAAGAAGCTTCCTTGGAATTTAGAAAAAGAAAAACCTGAAGGACTTTCCGACTATGAGAAACAAGCTTCTCTGGTCTGGTGAAACCAAGATTGAACTGTCTGGCCTGAGTTCCAAGTGCCATTTTTAGAAGAAACAAGGTACTACTCCTCGCTTGCGCAATACCATTCCAACAGTGAAGCATGGTACTGGGAGACTGGACAGGGTCAAGGGAAAGCTGAGGACAGCAAAGTACAGAGAGGTCCTTAAAGAAATCCTACTCCAGAGCGCTCTGGACCTCAGACTGGCCCAAACATCTTCCAACAGGACAATGCCACCAACATTGGAGTGCCGTAGGGTCAGCTCCGTGAATTTTCTTGAGTGGCACAGCCACAGAAAACACTTGAAGCAAACTGTGAAACCTGAAAATAGCTGTTTCTTGATGGCCTCAACCCCACCTGAATGGAGAGAAAAATCCCCAAGCTTGTCACATCATACTCAGGAAGACTCCAGGATATTAATGGTGTCAAAGGGTCCTCAACAAAAGTAGAGAGTAAAGCGTTTGAATAGTTGTGTCAAGGAGATATTTCATCCATCCATTTTCTGTTTTTTGTCCGAGTCGCGGATGCAGCAGTCGAAGCAGTGATGCTCAGACATCCATTTTTCCTGCCACCTCTTCCAAATCTTCCTAGGGGGTGAGATGCCAAAAGGCAATCTTTCCAGCGTGTCCTGGGTCTACCCCAAGGTGTCCTCCCGGGTGGACATACCTGAAACACTTCCCCGGGATGCATCCTAATCAGGGGCCTAAATCACCTCAACTGACTCCTTTCGAAAAAAAAAAAAAACAAAGAAATCCTGACATCCTGTTTTCAATTTGTTATTCTGGGGTTGTAAGATTTGTTTGTTAAGGGGGAAAATGAATTTAAATGATTTTAGCATAAGGCTTCACCGTAGCATAATGTGTAAAAAGGGTTCTGAATACTTTCTGAAGGCCTTTTATACTGTATACAGTATAATCTCACACACACACTGCTTATTATTATAAAGAGCTGCTCAGTAACCTTACCACCTGTAGGTTGAAACTGTACCCAGGTCTACTGGCACCACTGCCAGTGGTCCTGCAAGATCAACGAGGCTCTAAGAACGCCATCCAGTCATAGCCCCCTCATACAGTGGCTCAGGTTTAATCTCATCAACAGTAACAACGCTTGCTGAAGCGATACTTGAGTCCCAGCTGTCACTCTATACTCCTCTGTTTCTGCGATGGGGGCGAGTGTTTTCAGTCCAGATCACTAATAGTACGTGTCACCTGGATTAGCTGAGCGAGGATAGCAGACAGCATGTAAATCAAGATATCATGTAATACGATGAAAGGCAAGCTCCAACATGCTAGCAGACAATGAATACACACTGCATTTGCATTTTCCAGACTAAACAAAGTGAAAATGACGGGGGAGATGGGCTGCTGACTGCTGAGCCAAGTGCCAGACTTTACTGTCTATACCTGCTGGTCAAGTCAATTTTGTAGTTTGCATAAAGTAAAATAACTAACTATCTGTACACAAAAGAGGTGCAAATATGACAAAAAAAGGCCATGTTCAAAAAAAAAAAAAAAATCTAGAGACAAAGACATACTGAATGTTTTAAAACCACAACTAACTCAGGGTGCCCTTCCTGTGCAATACCAAGCTTACAGTGTAGTGAGAGCTCAGCCACAAACAAATGAGTCAAGCGTATTTTGACGGATTCTGAATGAGCCAAGACAAACAGAAGCACAAATCGAGGCCACAAGGGGTGGCTGGCAGGACAAAAGGTGAAACCGGTCTTTCTGTTTCTGCTGTCTCTTGCTGGCAGGCCATCTGCAGTACACAATGAATACGACAAAAGGCAGCATAAAGAAATGTTGTCTGGTGTTCTTCAGCCAGGCATTTAGTTTAGTGGTTAAGCCGCTGGACCCCCACCCCAACACTATGGTGCCCCACAGGAATTAATTTTTAATAGCAGGTATAGCATTGTAAGAAGGCATTGTGGAATGGAGGGGTGGAGATGCACATAATGCAGTAAAGGCGTTGGCCCATAAGAAGCACTAATCAGCCTTTCTAATAATAGTGACTGGTGCAGAAAATGGCCTGTCACCAATAGGAGGTAGCAGTAGGAGCCCCCAAGATGGGTAGGATTGAGGGGGTGGCCTAGTGGAGCTAACTAGCTGGTTTACACTGTGCACAACTTCCTGCTGTCCATTATAAGGCTGGGGATCAAAACTGTAGGGACACTTGAATGAGAGGAGCGAGGCAGAGATTGTGATGTGATGTTACATGCGAGTCGCTCTCAATGTCACAAGCCTTGACTGGCCACTGCACCTGAAGGAGTTCTTCTTTAGCTTCACAGGCAGAGACGGTTGCTCTGTTATTTAAAAAGACCCCAAACCATCATGCACCCCCCCCAGTAAAGTTCAAGTCGCTATTTTTCAAACCACAAAAAGGCAGAGAGACATGCAGCAGGTTGGTCCCTGGGATTCCAATAGCCATTTCCAAATAATTCCATCTTTGAGGCATCTGTGGTATCTGCACAAGATGTTTGTGACTGATGCTTAAAAACGCCTCTTCTAGTCAAGACCAAAGGTTATTATAGTTAACGAAAGCGAAAATCAAAACTGAAACTATTATTAAAAAATATTTTTGTAAACTGAAATAAAATTAACAAAACCGAAATGAAAAACTAAAGCAAAACTATTAAAAGTAGCTGGAAAGACTAACAAAAATAATAATTTACTAAAAATAGTTTTAGTTTTCATTTTTGAATGAATATTCTTGCTGTTAGTTTTTAACCCTTATAACTTTTAACTCTAAAACTGAAAGTCATCCACCACGAGCCACCCACACATATTCATCCAGTGATCGGCGGCTGGTGATGGAGGGCGGGTGTTCACACAGCATTTGCTGTGACAGAACAAGCTGAATACGCGCGGAAAATGTGTGGAATAGAAAGCGATTTACGTGCCGCCTTTCTTTGCACTTGCTGTATATCAAGATGTAATTCAAATGCCTGGAATTGGAATGTACTGGTCAACAAAAACTTTAGCGTATGGACAGAAAAATCACCAGTGAGTAACGTTTCAGTTTATTTCTCACGTGCCTGCTTTTTGTTGACAGCAATTCACCTGCCACATCGCACACGAAGTATAATAATGAAAAAAATTCAACCTTGAGATTTTGATGAATCTTGACATTTTAGGGCTCCCCGAGTCCGAAATTGCTGTTTTTTGGAATTATGTATGTATGTGTGTGTGTGTGTGTGTGTGTGTTTCTATATATATATATATATATATAAAACACGATAACTCAAAAACGCAACTAGATAGATGGATGAAATTTGGCATATGGTTGTTACACCAAAATTGTAGATCTGTATTAACTTTTGGGCCAAACCCATCAACCGAAAGTGGTACTTTACCTGAACACATACTCGATTTTATTTATTCATGCAGATGCAGAGTTCGATTTATTCAACTTTACTTTTATAATAATTGTTCAATATATTATTCATTTGATTTTTTTTTTTTTTGTTGATGGTTCTTTAATGTACATAATATAATCATTATCTTGCGGTTTACTCCTCAAATATCCATCCCCATATCTGAGTACACAAGAAAGTTTAGGGGAGACCACTCCCGATTTTTGAAAATAAAACAGCCCTGATCAAGAGACTGACGGTCATCATAAAAGATCAGCACATTGTTGCTGACCAATCACTTTTGCTTAAAAAACGTTAACAACGAAGCGATACAAACCTTGTAAAATTCCTCAGTTGGCAACGTCTCTACTGAACTACAGGTAGGTAGGCGAAGAGAGTCTGCCAAGTCATGAAAAGCTAAACATACTAATGTGTTTTTGTATTTATGCTATATTTTTTAATTTATCCTTTTTAGTTAATATTCACAGCTCAAAATACCTGATATTGTGAGAATAATCCAGTAGCAGAATTATGTTTTAAAATATCTGTCCCCATTTTTTCAATGTTTCTCTCTCACTCAAAACAGATAGTTGAAATATCATATTCTTTTTTGTTCTTAACATCAGCCATGTCACACATATTGCATACCAGGGATTTTTCCTGCCTTGCATCCAAACCTGCTGGGGTAGGCGCCAAGTTTCCTGTGATCCTGCTCTGGATAAACAGGTTTAGATAATGTATATATTGTTGTTAATCTCAGATGCTGTCTCTGTCCATACTCTTATTACCTGCTCTTACTCTGTTCATCATGGGTTTACTGTTCTTATGCGTGGGCTATTCAAGTCTCACTGCCCCTAACCTTGACACTACATGCTTGTTTTTCCTTGTTTCCCTCAATACTGCTGGTGGGGTCTGCACACTGATTCAAGCCTAAGAGCCCCACTCTTCCTAAGCCCCCAATAGAAAGAGGTAGAAAATAAAGCCCAATATTGTTGAATGCACTATTGAAGGCATTCATTATAAGAACATTGTTGTTGGAGCAGGATATGTTGTGTGCTGTAGACATTTAGAGTAAAAAAAACCTCAAACCTTAAAAATTTGCCTAAATTTCATTACAAATTGGCCCATTCTGGGCAATAAAAGCAAAAGAAAAAAAGTGCCAACAATCAGCGTAGAGATTTTCAGCAAAAATGACACAAAATATTTAAAAAATTATAAATTGTGTAAAATTGTCCATTTTCAGTACCTGTTTTTGATTATGCTTGTTTTTAATCAGACAAAAATAAAATCCAATAGTAAACTGTGTCGTGTATTGTAGTAAGCTTCCACTAACATTAAAGTCATATTATATCCAAACCCGTTAAGTGTACAGTTTTATCTCATTGTGACACAAAAAATAAACTCCAGAGTAGCTCTTTAACTGTACCATAATTACAACAACTGAAACTAATATATATAAAAATAAAATAGAAATTTCTTTGTAAAATAAAAATTAAATTAAAACTAAAAATACACGATGAAGGAAAACTAAAACTAAACTGAATTTCCAAGTTAGGTCAGAAAAAATATAGAAATAAAAACTAATATAAAAAGGCAAAACTATAATAACCTTGGTCAAGACATTAGCTGAACTAAGATAAGGTTTGACTGGCAGGTGCACATTAACTTTGCAAAGCAGGAGAAGCCAGTATGTATTTTTTCTTTTTACATGGGTGCATAGGCAGGTTAAGTAAACTGCTTACTGTCACACTCTGGAACTGAACCGATAACCTTGTGCTTTAGCATACAGCTTAATCGACAACTCCGCTCTGCTAGATTTGACTATGAATTCACAGGACATCTTATCAGTTGCAGGAAGTTTTCTGTGGCCTTAATGGTATCACCTGCTGACTTTTCATATTTCTTTATCCCTTACCTTTAATAGATCACAAAGGTGAACTTTTTATTTAAATTACCTTTTTTGATACTGAAGGTTTCACTTTCTTAAAGGCATCCTCAAAGTTCTGTCGGCTGACCATCACTGGAGACACTGACCCTGGATAGGAGAGGGGGTAAAAAGAATTTTTTACTGTATAAATCTTAAAAAATCCAATCTCCTTTAAAATCTCCTTCCCTGCACCCCTAGACAGGTGCCACTGTAACGACACAATCTATGTTATTCACTTCACCTGCCAGTCCATTTAATGTTGTGGCTGGTCAGTATGGGTGCTATTAATCAAGAAGTCCTTTTATAACTGAAAACAATAAAGGTCTAAATATTACAGTAAATCTTTGTGAGAAGGAAAGAACATTGGGGCAAAAAAATAAATACATTTAAAAAACCATGGACGGTATATGGAGCTGAAGAATTCCCAATTTGTGACCTCATGGAAAAACTTCCCATTTTCAAAGATTAAAATATGTGAAGCAGCAAAGCATGCCACCATCCTGCTCTCTGCACATTGAATAAAGTCACAAGCAGTAGCTTTCATACAAAATATGTTTCATACCAATTTCACCTAATACGACTTCTAGCCTCATGAAGGACTTGCCTATTACAGATTGCTGATCTTGTCACAGGACCATATCAGTTTACATAAATGAAAATTACTGGGCATGTTAACTTTTGCGACTCTGTGCAAACCTTTAAGCAGAGTCATGTTTGCCTCCTTTTTGTGACGGCCAGTAATGTGTTCCTGACAAAACCGCCAGTGTATGAAGGGTTAATAGATAGAGCAAATTCAGCCTCAATCAATTCGATTTCTTCATGGTACGTAAACACAGCCACATTCCTTGTTCCTCATTGCTGTTCCTCATTTACTTCCGCATGAGCATTCACTAGCTGGCAGCTCGCATGTACACTGAGCAAGCCCCTACGACCAAAGATGTTGATTTTGTTGATGCGAGTCACAAAACAGTTGGAGTGAGTCAATGGGCACGTCACACTATGCGACTGGCCTTCACGAGACTGTGCCACTGATTGCCTCCAACTCGCTAACATTATGTAAATGAAGGCTGCAACTGAAAAATCTCTGGATGAGATATCTAATACGACATGACCTTAAGGCAGGGGTGGGCAACATCGGTCCTGGAGGGCAACATCGGTCCTGGAGGGCTATAGTGGCTGCAGGTTTTTTGTTCCAAGCCGATTGCTTAATTAGAAACCAATCCTTGCCAATCTCAGACCTTATTTAATGTTATGGCTTGTTAGTCTGCAATGTAAGGTTCTTACATCGTAGATTTTGTTTTCCATTCCAGGGATATCACCAAATGATTAAGTGTTTTATTAAACCAAAAAGAGTCAATGATAAATCCACACAGGTGTAAATTGAAACAAGTTAGATAGGGAACTGCTGGCTATTTTTCATTTGCATCTTATTGCTAATAAGGCACCATTAAAACCATTTAAGACTGAAATAAAGGTGGGGAACCTTGACAAGCGAAACCACTAAAAGGAAGCATCAAAATGTCACTTGAGCAATAAGTGCTTCATCAGAATCATTAAGTTTGAACAAAAACCTGCAGTCAACTGTGGCCCTCCAAGACCAATGCTGCCTAACCATGCCTTAAGGTGCTGCCAATAAGAATATCTTCTGAACGTCAACAATAGTTCAACAAACTGATAGAAGTTGGGTGATGCACTTTGTCTCTGAAACACCTCAATTAATGCAACAAAGTGAAATACGATCAGCCTTTTGGTTGCATTGCAGAAGTTAACAAAGCAGAACTGAATATATGAGGTGTGGCAGAAAAGTAATGAGACTGATTTTTTATTTACCAAAGTTTTTATTTTTTTCAAACATCAATGTTATCCCCTTCAAAGTAGTTCCCTTGGGCAGCTACACACCGATGGAGACGTTGTTCCCACTGTTGGTAGCAGCGCTGGAAGTCTTCAACCGGTATGGTCTTCAGCATGTCCGTTACACTCTTTTGGATGTTTTCTAAAGTCCCGAAATGACGTCCTTTGAGGACATTTTTCAGTTTAGGAAAAAGGAAAAAGTCACACGGACTGAGGTCAGGTGAATAAGGGGGCTGGGGAACCACAGGAATGCGTTTTTTCGATTGTCCTTCTGCTCAATTGTGAGGTTTTTCGGCACCATTTTGGCACAGACCTTTCGCATGTGCAAATGTTCAGTCAAAATTTGATGAACGGTAAATCTGTTCATATTTAATTGTTCACTCAACTTTCTTAATGTTAAACGACGGTCTGATCTCACAAGAGTGTTCACACGTTCGATGTTTTCATTGGTTTTCAAAGTTGAAGGCCTCCCTAAAAAACTTGAGCTCGGGATAAAGAATGTTCCCCATAGGCCTGTTTTAACTTTTCAAACGTCACACTTGCCGATTCTCCAAGCTTAACACAAAATTTAATGGCACAACGTTGCTCCAAATTCCGCTGTTCCATTTTGCGTGACGCACAACCAAAAACACAACTTCGCTAATAGCAGTCACAAAAATCACGTAGTTAACGGAAGGAGTTGAAACTCGCACTGAGCTATGGGAGGGTACTGATACACGTGCTCTATCAAGGACAACAGCGCAGCATTGCCAGATCACTTGCAGTGTTGCCAGTCTCACTACTTTTCTGCCACACCTCATATAAGTAGCCTGTGAAAAAGACCTCAGTGTATGTTATGGTTTATAATGGTTAATCAAAATTTATACAAGAAGAAGAAAAATCTTAGTGCCTTAGATATAACAAATGACACTTGTAGCAGGGATATCTTATCATAGCTGTTATCATGGCTGACTGAGTAACTCAAAGGAGACGGGCACTCAAATCCATTAGGGAGATTTTCAGAATAAAATCACTGTAACAGAGTAGCCAGTCTTAAAGCAGCTGCTTTAGCAATTTCTGCTCATCGAGTGACACTGCCTGGCACCTAATGCAGCTGGACATGCTGATAAAGTGAAGAGGAATACAGCACAAAGCAGAAAGAATCCTTAGCAAAATAATCGACAGCTCTGATGAAGGAGGAGCAGAGGTGACAAAAATGAAAATCGGGCCTTTCAGACCAGGATAATGACAAACCCTTCTTGTTATTTTTAGAAAAAGGGGAAGGAGAAAAAATAAAAAAACAAATGTATACATCAGAGGGGAATGGCTTAAACAGGGGCACGACAGATCTCAAGAAGGTTCACCAGCACCTTTACTTCCACTGAGGAAAGTCCAAGATGTTCACCAACTTCTACAGATGCACACCGGATTGCAACTTGACTGGTTGTATAACATCCTGGTAATGGCGTCTGTTCAGCTCAGGACCACAAAGCATTACAGAGAATGATGAAGTCATTAAAGAATATTACTATCACGTTGCATAAAATACAAAGACACCTTACAAAGGGCATCTCTGAAGACGTCAGTCTTCCTGCACGGCCAATTTTCTCTCCATTCTGGACCATTAATGATAATATAATTAAAATCTAGGGCAATGTTAATCCATAGGTTGTCAGGCTACTGTTCACAGCATCAGTGGCTGCTCATCATGATTGTCTGTTTCTTATATGTACTGTATTTAAATGCATCATGTTGTATTTATTATCTAGTGTACTTTTTTTATTTTATTAAAATCAAATAACATTCCATATAAATAAGTCAAGTTTTACAAAACTAGGTTCGTGTTCTAGTTTGACAGCGACATGCAAGTTAGAATTTCAATGCACTGTACATATATGACAAACTTAAAATTTTAATCTTGCATGAAAATTTTTCAAAATAGGCCCAAAGATCCTATGGAAGGAGGCAGCAGATGCAGAAGAACACATTCTATGCATTTCTTTGAAGGTAAGCGCATAACTAAACCTCAATTCAATTGATCCCTGTCACACTGATGAAAACAAAATGAGTAAGATAAGAAAAAAACACACCACATGTCTAAAACATACTAAAAAAAAAAAAAAAAAAAAATGTTATAAATATTTAATGACTCCAATTAATTGAAAGTCTTACCACTGCTAATGCTGGTACTTGAAAATGTCAGATTTATCTGGCCACGGAGAGCATTAATGGAAGCCTCACGAACAAGAGCGGACAGGTCAGCACCCCTGGAAAAAGAGAGGACAATAAAACGCACCACACAGTTAGGCTCTGGATAAAAAAGGGAAACAATGATGTCCAATTACTTTGGCCGAAAAACTCAACCTCTGCCATACCATTGTGTGGAAAACAATACTAGTAATGGCATTTTTCACAAGCACTGCAAGATCGGTCTGCATCTTTACATTCAAAATTAGACCAGAAGCCACTAGCCATGAAAAGTACATTTTCAACAATTTTATAAAAACTATCAAACAGAGGAACTTTAGATTCAAGCAGTTTCCTATAACCAACACACAAGACTGTCACAGCTGATTTTGTTTTTTGCTACGGTGTTGCATATCAGTAACCAAATTGTATTTAATGAAAACACAATAAATTAAATATAATAAAATTGAAACCAATGGTAGGTGCAAATTGAGATAAACCCTACAAGGCAGAGGTTCTTACATTTCTGAATCTGATAACCCAAATTAGAAAATTTGTACTACAGTATATTAAAACCATTTTTTTTTGTTTTTATTCAAGCATATTTCTCATATCAATATTATTAAAAGATAAAAGTTAGAAACTAGCATATTGTTAAAACAATACTGCATATATCTATTCTATAAACCCACTTCTCTAGGGCAGGGTTGTGGGGAAGTTGTAACCAACCCAGAAGCATCAGGCACAAGGCAGGAAAACCTCTTCACTTAGGAGCTAAACCTTCACAGTGTGAACACACAGACACCAACCCACCTAAACTGCATGTGTTGGAAATGTGGGAGGAAATCGGAGCACCTGAAGAAACCCAAGCAGACAAAGGGAGAACATGCAGACATCAGACAGGTAGCACATTGGACTTGACCCTAAAACAATTACTCAAAACAGGAATCGATTCCCAAGGAATATCACTACCAGAGGAAATACTCTGTGCAAGCTTTAGAAAAATGGAGAGAAAGAAATTATTGGCATGTGGGGTAAGGAGGTGATGATTTTTGAAAAAAAAAAAAAAAAAACAGTATGAAATGCAGCGCGTTGGTGTGCTCCATTCATGGGGTACACTTTATCTCCATTAACCCTAACTTAACCTAGTCATTTAGATTAAAGTAGTAGAAAGTAATTTAAATAATTAATTGATGCAACTTATTTATGATATCTATAACTTATTTTAAAAAAAAATATTTTTCAAATGATCTCCACCATTAAACCCTTGAACAAGGCCCTTAAACTGCAATTGCTCCGTCCTGGGTATGACACTAATCTGCATCCATCCCTGCATGAATGCCCTCCAACCTGCAGGGAAAAACTTTGGGGTTGGTGGCAGAATTGGCACTCCAGCCACCATAAAAAACCTCACAGTGTCCCACTCCATCTGAACTAGCGTGGTGCGGAGGTGTCACCCATTTGCATGGCCGCACTCGGGTCCTAATCTGGATCCTGAGTTGGTTTGTGGTGGGTGCAGCAATGCACTGTATCAGTGCGTGCTCCTAACCGCTCTCTCTCTCTCTCTCTCTCTCCACCATTAACAATACATTCTTCTAAATGAATTCACAAATAGCTTAAATATATCTTGGCTTCCATTTAACAATTCAATTAATGGAGTTTAAAAACAAAACAAAATGCATGCACTATTTGAATTTGATACAGATAATGGGAGGAGTGGCACAGTGGTAGGACTTCAGTAAGGAGTCCATGGTTCACGTCCCAGTTCCTCTCTGCATGGTGTTTACATGCCCCCCCCCACCATGTCTGTGTGGGTGAATCGGTTACACTGAATTGGCCCTAGTGTGTGCCATACGATGGACTGGCACCCCGTCCAGGGTTTGTTCCTGACTTGTCCTCTATGCTAGCTGGGATTGGCTGGAATAAGCAGGATAGAAAATGACATGACATGATGGGAGATGGGATAGATGTTGCTGAAGATTTCATTGAACAATCCAGTTTGAAAGGCTTAATTCTACTTACTGACATCGTGCTGAATGTCTATTGCTTGCATCAATGTTTTGCCCTTTTACAGAACCAGAAGATGGATATTTATTGAATCTTTTTAACACAGAATTCCTTCTTGTCGCACTAACAGAGGAACATTAAACAATGCAAAATCATATTTGCACCTCTGTTACTGATACAGATTCAATGTATGCAGTAAAGGCAAACATGCAATGAGCCATGGTCACGGAAACTGCATTTAGCATTCAAGATTGCTATGGCACTATGTAAATTATCCATACTTGAATTCACTAACCCTTCATAATACACCCTGAAAATTGCCATCTCCTTTACTCACATCCATTATTTTCATTTCGACATTTGAGTCTAGCACTGTGGCCCCTTCGCCTTATAAGCTTGTCTGTGCCGTAACCTCTTCTCTCCATATGTCTTATACATGTCTTTGTTGTCAGTCTTGCTCAAATTGTTTGGTAAGTTGTGTGATAGGAAGAGGGAACGCTTACTCTATGTGCGTGCCACAGAAACAAAAGCACTTTGTGATACATCAATAGAGTTGTTTCACATACTGCCACAATAAATAGTATGTTAAATAGCAGGTGGCATATAACTCACCAAAGAATTCACACTTGGACGATCTCTGAAAATTTACTACACAGTCATATAGTGACCCATCACAGACATATCCGCAATCCATTGTTTAAGAAACACTGGTATAGAGTATTAATGTAGCACATACTATAGCTGAAGCACACTGAAGGGATTTTTTAATCACTCTTCCATGTAGCCAAAATTTACCAAATACAAAAATACTCGAGTAGCACATCACATTTAGAAAAACAGAAGCTATTGTTCTCAAGCTGCACCTACAACATATGCTTCATGCAATCTGACAAAACCAACATGCCCACTGTGCCCTTACTTTACATAATCTTAAAAGTGAACAAAAGCAAGAAGGATTCCAAGAAGCATATGAGACAGATTAAGCAATGTAATGAGGTGTAAGCAACTGCAGCGCCCTACAATGAACATGTGCAGTGTTAAGATAGTTCCTGATGGTGCCTCCGAATGGCAGGGGACCGAACAGAAGTGAGTACGAAGTCATTTATGGTTGACTAACTGCTAAAATTTGCCTTTCAACCTACAGCTCTGAGACGTTAGCAGGATATCCAAAAACAGCTATTGACTGATACAAAAATCAGGTTCTGGTGTTTGAGTTTAGTGATTATAGTGGCTTGGTGCAGTTTAGAGTATTGTTTGCAAAGAAACTTCAACCCTATACTAGGATTGTTTTGCATTTTAAGGCACCTATTTCCAACAGATATACTACACAAAATATAGGGCTAGGATTCAAAAATGCTGTTATTCTGGGTAGGACACCCAACCAAATGAGATGGGGAATATAAGGGCTAAAAAGTGACATTCAAGTGGGCTCACTCTCCACCATATGTGAGCTCAGCAATATGTGAAGACAACAGAGCAGAACCACTGCGTCTGCAGTTATAATGTACCCAGATGAGGTTGTCGGGTCATGTGAATAAGATGCCCAGGGTTATGCTAGATAAGTTGATGAGAGAGTGGATTGCGATGCCAGAGATTGTCAACATGTTGCATGTTGATTACCACAATGCAAGTAAAGATTTACATGACTGGCCTGTCCAGAGCAGCCACCTGCCACTGCAGCGCTCTCCAGCATAAGCAGATTAATACTGATGCGATATAAGGGCTGACAAATATCTAGAAGTAAAAGATCACTGTATATCTTTTTGCTCATATAAATCTTTCTTAATCTCAAGTCCTCTGAAGTAAGCATAGCAACCAAAATAAAAAAAAGGCATTTTGACTTTCACTGTCCCGATACGAATGAAGGGGAATGAATCTTTTTGTACTTACGTGAATCCAGTGCACCTTTCATCATGGGCGATTTCTTTCAGGTTAACATCAGGCTGAAGCAAAGGTCTCTTCCCACACTTGTAAAGAAATGACATAAAATAAATAAGTGAACGTGTCTCAAAATGAAAACAAATCAATTGAATTACTGGTTCCTCATAAATACAATCCAATTATTTTTGTCCCCTTTTCCTTTATCTTAATGTAAATAAGATATCTCAATTATTCTAATTAAGATTACTAAATATTATTTAATCAAGATGAAGATTATCTTGTTAAAATAAGCTAATACAGGTCTAAGGTTTTCTGACATTGGTTTACTTATCCCAGAGGTCTAACTATGTTGCACTCCTATATTACACTAATTTTCTATGCTGGTTTGTGAGGCGTTATTTATGGTAACAAGTAAGATGGCCTCTCTTCTTCTTAATCTCACACTCTGAACTTCAAGTGTTGCATTTCATTTTCAAAGTTGTCAGTCTTTAATTCCGCCAATGCAATATATTTTGCCCCGTCTACTGACCAGTTTATTTTCATTTTTTGCATTTTTAATCTAGTTTGTAAGAATTTTTTTCTACCCAGCACAGCTCTAGATGTTCCCCGAGTATTATTTTAATTTACTGTTCTGGAACTAAAAAAAAAAATTAAATAAAATATATACCTCTATATTGGTATTATTGTAACATTTTGAAAATTGCAGCCCAAATAAAATTGCAGTATAGAGTCAGGAAAAGGGTAGCACTGCTGCCACCAGGATCTAAAGTCCTGGAAATGAATTCCATACCCATTCATTATCTGTAAGGATTCTGCAGATTCCTTCCATATCTGTGTGTGTTTTCATAATAGATTAACCAAGGTCTTTAAAAATGTGCCTTGTGCAAGAGGGTGTGATTGTTAACGTGTGGGCCCAGTGACAGACTGGCAGGCAATACACGATTAGTTTCTGCCTTGTGCCCGATACTCCTGCGCTAGGCTCTGGCCCTATGCCAAATGAACGGGATAAAGAAGGGTGAGAAAATTGTTATGTAATTTTACTTGTTTTGTAAAGTGTATACTGTAAATGTTTACTATAAAGGATTGGTTCTCGTATATACTAAAATGTACTGCAAGTCTATAAAGATGAAATTGTAAATGAGTCCCACACAATATAGTGTTGTTGTTTAACTATGAAAAACACACCTCTCGACAAAAAAAAAAAAAAAAAAAAAAAAAAA
>JANRMT010062824.1:14861378-14915455 GCA_026402145.1 Polypterus bichir lapradei | reverse complement strand
ATATATATATATATATATATATATATATAAAAATAAAAATAAGGTTAATTTGAATCAACAATGCTAATGGATGGAATTAAAGTTTGGCTCCCTGAGGCTCTCTGAGAACATTACCTTTAAGTATGAAGGCTTAGAATATCAAAGTGTGTAAAAAGCTGTCTAAAATTGAACAATTCCATAGATGTAAAGAAGAATAAATCAGTGCCAAAGCCTCCATCTGTGTAGTGCTTTAGAGACTTCAGAGTGACCCCCCATAAATTATTCAACTGTATCAGTTGACTAAACTCATCCTTTTAAAAGGCAACTTAAAACTCATTTGTTCAGGCATTTAACTAACACTGACAATCCTAAGTTTTCCTCCCAGTTCTTCTCCTCTGTTTAGTACTCAAGATGATATGGGGTAGCGCTGGGCAGTATGACCAAAATTCTCTATCACAGTATTTTTCAATATTATTCCGGTTTCACGGTAATCGACGGTATGTTTTTCCCCCATGCATGAGTGGATGTTAACCACATTTTTCACTGCAATTACTGCAGAAGACTGGCTAAGAATAACCTATTCCACTGTCATAAGCATTGTACAAAAAAACATTTTAATGTGCACACATGTATTAATACCGGTTTGCATGGCCCCATAAAGTGATAAGTTTTTTTTTGTTTTTTTTTCCCCAAGCAAAATGACACCTTTTATTGGTTTATTAAAAAAAGATTACAATATGCAAGCTTTCGAGGCAACTCAGGCACTTTCTTCAGACAAAATGTATATGAGAGTAAACTGATGTACCTGAAAAATATCCTCACAAGCACAGGTAGAACATGTAAACTCCACACAAAGTGGTAAGCTATGGGATTTTTTTTTTTTTTTGAAGTTATTAATTTTATTGCAATCATTCCATACAAATCAATCAATTTTTACAAAAAGTAAAATTGAGTTATGAACAAGTCGACCCCCACCCCTGAGAGAGAGAGCAAAGCAAACGGCGTAAAATTTAAGGCTTGTAAACATACCTAAATTAATAAGTTTGATAAGCCAATAGAGATGAATGCAGAAGACAAAGAAATACAAAAATAATTGCTTCCTCTGTGCTTTAGGAACCTATTTTAAAATATTACTGATTATATCCTTCCATGTTTTGAAAAAAAGTCTGTACAGATCCTCTAACTGAGTATTTGATTTTTTCCAACTTCAAATAGTATAAAACATCGGTTTCCCACTGACTTAAAAGAGGAGAGTTTGGGTTCTTCCAGTTTAGCAGAATAAATCTGCGTGCCAAAAGGGTAGTGAATGCAATCTCAGTTTGTTTGTCCTTCTCCACTTAAAACCCATCTGGAAGAACCCCAAACACAGCTGTTAATGGGTTAGGAGGGATTGTGACACCAAGGCTGTCTGAAAGGTAGTTAAAAATTTTGGTCCAGAATGATGTTCTGGGCCTGCAACAAACTAACATGTGACCCAGTGAGGCTGGGACTTGGTTGCAGCGTTCGCAGGTTGGATCTCACCCTGGAAACATTTTGGAGAGTTTTAGACGAGACAGATGTGCTTGATATATAATTTTGAGTTGTATAAATTGTATGCTTTGCGCATATGGAGCTCGAGTGAATTCTCTTCATTGCTACTTTCCACTACTTTTCTGATATATTAATTGAGAGATCTTTTTCCCAGTGTCCTCTTGGATCTTTGAAAGGGAGGGACTGTAAAATGATTTTATATATTGCAGAGATGGTCTCTGAGTACTAGAGTCCTATAAAGTGATAGTTTTTCAAGGGGGTGGGACTAACGAAGAGAAGGAATCACACTGCCTGACAGTTGCAGTCAAAATATAGAACGTTTTTATTGAACAAATTTTGCAAACAACTTAAGCTAAAATTTTGACAACATATTTTCAACCATCCAAAGAGGCATTTAGACTTAGTAAAATATTCAGAGGTGCTTGTCAAAAGTTGTATTATACTGAACATGTCTTAGAAAAGGAATAAATAGTGAAGATTTTTTGTAAACCAACTACACTTTCTGTTAATGTTAACAATCGCTGTCCACTGACACGTTAAAGTGACTTTTTAAACAACTTTACCATCATTAAACTGCATAATATTTAAACTAATAAACAATAACAATAAAAAAAATAATAGTCCAACTTCCAGTAATAATACTACAAGACTTCAAGCCCAGGTGCATTACACAGTATTTACCAAATAAAAATAAAATAAAACAAGTGCAACTTGGTGAGACATCTTTACAAAATGAACCATCATTAAAGCAAATTGCATTAATATGAACCTTGCTTCAAGCTAAGCTATATACATAAATAATAAAACTGCAACTTGCATTTATAATGCTATTTGTGGTATAGCCCTACGGAGGCGTATTAGGGCCACAGTGAAGAAAAAAAAAATAAACTAGTATGTCGAGAATATAGTCGACATGTTGACTTTATTCTCGACATGGCCACTTTAATCTTGACGCTTATGTCAAGATTAAATCGACATTTCCACTTTATTCTCATAGTTTATTTTCTCATTAAAGTAGAATGTCGTAAACTAAACTTTATCCTAAAATCAATGTTTAATTTACTCGATTTTCTCAAACCCCGTTGTAAGTTAATGCAGCACATGAAATGCTTTATGTTAAGTGTTCCCCGACCCAGTTGTTAATTGCTACGCGTTTCTTAAACTGACTTCCTCTGCACTAAGAGGAGGCGCAGGCAGGGATCGCCGCACAGAATACATTCACTTCATGATATTCCTGCTCTCTGAACATTTAGAATGCTAAGATAATACTTGATATCATTTTCATGATGAAATGCATTAAAATAGGTATTAAACATGCACGGTGGCGTGGCAGTAGTGCTGCTCCCTCGCAGTAAGGAGTCCCCCAGGTGTACGTTCAGTGTAGAGAACTTTATGGCAGGTGTGACAAGGCTTCAAAAAACTGGATGTATGAATGGGTATCGCACAGGTTTAACTTAAATATTGTGTAAATGTTGGGTTTGTGATCTGGTGGTCGGAGACATGAACACGGAAATCAATGGATGTTCTTCTGAGTGGGCTTTCTTTATTGCATGCATGCTGTTTCTGTCTGACGTACCAAACCCCCAGTTCCTATCCTTCCTTTTTCTTTCTCCACATAATCAATCACCACACGAAAAACGTCTTTGTGAAATTAAAACTAGTTATAAAACTTAGACCACAGTGTGTTCAGAACTTTAAAAAAAATCTTCGTTATGCATGTTTAATTATGCCATCCATTCAGGATGGCGCCCATCCCAGCAAGCATTGTGTGCGAGGCAGGAGCAAATCCTGAACGAGGTGCCAGCACATCACAGGGTGAATACGAGCAATACATACACTAGCTGGGTCAATATGACTTAACAAAACCCCACATCCTACATGACTTTGAAATTAAACTTGAGCATGCCAAGTAAACCCACCAGGAAAACATGCAAATTCAAAGCAGAGAACACCCGGGGACCCCTTTGCTGCTATGTAGCAGTGCAACCTTTTGTGCCCCCACAAGATTAACACATGCTTTAATGCATTTCATCATGCAAATTATATCAAGTACTTATCTTAGCATCCTAAATGTTCAGGGAGCAGGAATATCATGAAATTAAATGTATTCTGTGTGCTGCCTGTACCTCCTCTTAGTGCAAGAGGAAGTCAGTTTAAGAAGCACGTAGTGATTAACATGGCTTGGGGAACACTTAACACAAAGCATTTAATGTGCTACATAACTTATGACGGGGTTTGAGAAAGTCTAGTAAATTAAATATTCATTTTAAGATGAAGTTTAGTTTACGATGTTCTACTTTAATGACAAATTACGAGAATAAAGTCAACATGTTAACTTTATTCTCGTCATAAGCGTCAAAATTAAAGTGGAAATATCGAGAATAAAGTCAATATGTCATCACACTATTACACAGTACCCAGGTACATTACACAGTATTGAAAAAAATAAAATAAGTACAACTTTGCTTGCAATATTATCCAGTAGTAGAGAAACAGTATTCACACATTTGAACATAATGGTCCAAATCCGACCTTTAAAATCCAAAGTATCTCCAGACAACAGACGTGACTCCTTTTTCCAGCACCTCCACTACCGCATGTACTCCACTGCAGGCCTGTTTAGCGGTGTAGCAGTGAAAAAGAGCCCCTGCACAACTCCTCCACTAACGCATTTACTCCGTTGTATGTGTTTAGCGGTGTAGCAGTGAAAAAGGTCCCCCTTAAACAGTTTCCCGCTGCGCCACATTCCGAACGTTGTTTAGGCAATTTAAACCGGTGTTGCGGTTTAAGAAAAATCCATATCATGACAAAACGGTTTTCGGTATGAACCAGAATACCGCCCAGCACCAATATGGGGTATCGTAAACTGTGCAGTTAATTGTTTTCTTGTAGAATTTTAGTTCATATTTGTTGTTTCTTTTTCTAATTCAGATTTTTTAGTTTCCTGTACTTCTGCTATGTTTATAATATTTTGTATCCACCATCAGTGTTTATTTCATTTTCATTATTTATTTTCTGTATTTTTATAAAATGTCTTATTTAAATGCATTATTATAACTACTTTCATTTTTGGCTCCCCAGTCTTACCTTGGTGATCGTCTGCAGGATGGCAAAACGCTCCTGAGGTTGCGGCAAACCCACATACAAAGACTTGTCTAAGCGTCCTGGCCGAAGTACAGCAGGGTCAATAATATCTAAAGTTTATAAAAAGGAAAGAAAACACATTAATCACAAAGGTCACTGTAAATAATATTTCTTGTTAGGCACAATCCTTTGCACCCTCCAAATGATGTGCAGGTGGTGTTCATGCTCCTCTTCAAAGTCGGACACTCTGTCTATATTTTGTTTCAGGGAGCCCCCTAGAGGTAAACATAACACAAAGGAAGATTTTTTTCTAAAACTATAGCTAGCTTTCAACTTGGTTTAACTTTTGTTTACTTTACTAAAACTGGGCAGCAGTATTTTTCTCAGTGCACCTTACATTTTTTAAAATAGAAGAATGCCTTTTGTAGTTGTTTGCATTTGTGATGAAGGACATACTGTAGGCATCCCTGGTGTGTTTAATGGAGAAATCGGTTAATTCAAATGCATGTGCAGATGCAACTAGTCTTCTTATTGACACTCCATGGGGTGTAATCAAGGCATCAGCATCCACTTGTGCAATAAGATAAAAGGAGCCTGAGTCCAGATTGAGAAAAAAAAAATGTGGTTAATCTTTGGGAATACGAGAAAGTGAGGTGGAAGGAAGGCAGAGGTGCTGAAGGTACGTGGAGGAACGAGAGGTACTTGCTCTCCAGGGGTGTGTTGCTCCTGCTGAGCATTCTGGGGGAGAGCGGAAGTGATCGAGTGCTTCAGGGGTCCTGGAAGACCAAATGTCAGGTGGCAGAACAATACAGGAATGGCTCCTAGGACCGCAGTGGGTACTGCCTGAGGCAGCTGGGGTGAGAGGCAGGGAGAGGGACCACGGCTGCTGGAGTCTTCTTAGCTGGGCTTGAAGATCCAAGAAAGGTAAGCTGGGGAATCGAGGATGAATGATGTGCTGGGCTATTGCAGAAAAAATGGACAGAGATAAAAATCAGGAGGTAAGGCAGGATCATAGCAGGAGTGTCTGCTGCTGAGGAGCAGACCTTGAAGGTGAGCTGCACTGACATTAAAAAGGAAGGGTGCATGGAGTCATATTGGTTTTAATGAAAGGATCCCAACTGTGTTTTTACCTTTGACCTTTTTTTTGGAATATTCATTGCCAATTTTAACCTTCACCATGAATACTGTTTTAATTATGGATTATTAATTTATGTATTTATTAGAAGGACTGCATTGCACTTATTTTGAATACTGAAATAATAAAAGCACTAAGCACTTTTAACACAGTACTTTTGCCTGTTTGTGTCCTCATTGCATTGACTAGTTGTGGTAAATGACTACTGATAGTCCAGAGTTTAAGGTATATGGGCAGCTGCAGCCAACCCAGACTGTTACACCATTCAAAGAAATGCATTGTGCATTTCTGAATGGAACAGAAAAATAGAACTGTCAGCAGAAGAATGAAATGCCTACTACATGGCACAAAAGAAACCGAAATAAAACAAAATGTTAATGAAAATTAATACAGAAACATAGCAGATAAAACAAACCGACACATTTACATAAAAATTATGAAGAAATCACAATATCAACAATACATCACAATTTAACATGTAACAGCGAATATAAATCATTTAACAATTCTAAACACTACTAAAATTTAGTATTTTTAAGGTTTATTTTTTACAACTAAATATCTAATAGACTAAGTACAATCAAGCAAACAGGCTTTAAATAGGCCGGGAGTTTACACTAACTTCTGTAATTTCGCCTGCCATTTCTTTCCACTGAAGGATATGGGAAAACAAGTCACATTGTTTGGTGAATATTAAAATCAGCATAAGAGGAGATACAGTAGGATTATCTTGAATAACTATGGTTCATTAAAAACAATACTTAAATCAATTCATTACAATTCAAGCTTCTTGGTGAATATTTACTTAAAGGTGGAGCTCCTTCATCAAATGATTACTTATTAGTCAAGATAACCATATTTTCTTTTCTTACTAATCTGATTGCAGCACAAAAGGTGCAATCTATAATAAAAATTTACTCAGGGCCTTTACTGCATGTTCAAAAAATAATTAGTTTGGTGATCCTGACTGTCCTCCCATGTTTAGAGGCAAGCACTGTTCACATTCTTTTGGAAGATCACAAGCCTTCTCAAATCAGTCTCAAGTGGCTACACTGCTGCATAAGAACAGATACAAAAAAGAAACTTTAAAGACAACCATAACTCTTCGTAATCCCAATTAATACAGTAAACCTTCTAAATTTACTGGTGCCATCTTTGATACCCAAGATCCATTATGCTGGTTTTTTTTTTTTATGTAGGTCTCGTTTTTAACTAAATGAGCATCACTTAATCCTATATCATGTTTTGAAACTTCATTACTTCTAAGTACTATCAAGGATCTGCTTATTCAGTTACAACAATAAACCATACCATTCTGTGTATTTTGATGTCATACCATCAATAGGGATTTCTGTTCACAGCTGCCCTCCACTTCCTGACACTAGTATAATGTACCATTTTCCGCTATTGTTAATGTTCTCATTTTTCTCTTTTTGTAATTTCTGAAACATATCTGCTCTTCATTTTTGTTACTATTGTTATACCTAATTCACCCAATGTCAAAATCATGGCCAATTGCCTGCAGGGCATACATCCTCATTCAATTACATAGTCACTGATACCCATCCTAACAGATTTTACTAATCCAAGACCAGTTTGCACTTCTACTGTATAAATTAAAATGGAATGTTAGTAGTTTGGAAAAAATTATGCATCGTGCACACTAAAAGAAGCAATGGCAAAATCTACACAGCACACCAGTGCAACTCAAGCAGGGAGAACATCTACAAAATATATAGGAAACCAGATCAACATAATTCGTTTACTTTCCTATTGAAATGCTGGTTCATGAGAGACACAATTACCTTTTTTCATTTATTTCGTAATTTCATATAAAAAATTCTAACAATTTTAACATATTGTAAAAAGGTCTAAATACTTTCTGAAGACACTATATATACACAGTGTTACTAACCTGGCCTGTTAGTGGCAGCCATGATAAAAACTTGTTTCCGTGTCTCCAGTCCATCCATTTCTGTGAGCAGTTGATTAACAACACGAACACTTGCCCCCGACTTATTGCAAAAGGAAACAAAAAACACGCATAACAATGTAGTTTCACAATTAAAATCCTTCTAAAGCTTAGGTTTATTTTTGAGAAATGCTAAATTCTTTTTAAATGAATTGCAAATTCTAAAATTAATGCTGAAGAGAATGCTAAAAAGACCTACCTCATGATCAGAACGGCGTGGGCACAGAGCATCAATTTCGTCAAAAAAAATGACACAAGGGGCAGAGTTCCGAGCTCGCTGGAAAACCTGACGAACTGCACGTTCACTTTCTCCCACGTACTAATAATAAAAAAAAAAAAAAAAACACACACACACAACTTAAACACGTTAGTACTGAGGAGGAGTTGGTGTATACCAGGACTCCTTGCAGCTGCATTGCTGGAAATCTTATACTTCTGGTGGGTTAACAATACAAGACTGGAGAAAAGGAGTTTGATTGTGTAGCACATTTATGGGCATTCAGAAGTGCATTGAGGGTGTTAAGTTCTATTTCCTGCACACATATTTGTAGTATTTAAGTACTGCGTCCCTATTGGCAGTAGAACAGCCCTGGTAAAAAGTAAGTGGGATTTTTGGTTATGATGTGTCTGTATACTCATCAGTCAGAAATAAAAGACTAGTTAAGACTGGTGTTTCATCTTTAAAACTTTAGTTTACCCTCTCTGTTAAACTGTAGTAAAGAAGACCACCTGAACACGGTATTATCAGACAAATTGAGTTTCCATGCTATGGAATAAATAAGAAACCATAATGGATAAGAAAATACCAAATTATTTTTCTAGCCACTGTGCATTTGACTAAAAGAACTACATTTACCACAATTCTAAACTGGGTTATTCTACCCCCAAATTCTCCAAAGTGGATTTTACATTTATTATTTTTTAGTGATCATGTTCACACCAATTACCTACCTAAAAACAAATCCAAAATATGAACAGGTTAATAAAATAACAGAAGAACAGTCCTTGATTTAATGGGAAGGTAGAAAGGTGTCACTTGTACTAAATTGATTGCTACATTAATAAACACCCTTCTACGATTAGAACAATGAAAAGAAAAAAAAAAAGTCATGAAAGACAAGGTGATTACTGTATATACTCACGGATAAGTCGAGGCTTGATTTTACTGTATAATTTCCAGTATTTTATAATGTCAGTCGTATAAGACGAATGCGGAAAACTCACGCTATCGGTCCAAGAGATTATGATATGCTAACGCCCACCTGCGAGAGTAACCACGGAGCACACTGCCTTTTTCTTCCTGTGTATTGTGCCTATGTGACTACACGGTAATACCCAAACTATTCCGAAAGTAACAATTGCACTGCTTTGTGTTTTTTGTATCTTGCACCCTCATACACCTTTATTGTAAGAGCATCCCTTATCTACGATGGAGCATTTGATCAGAAGAAAATATGAAGCTAGTTTTAAATTAAAAGTCATTTGAAGTGGTGAAAGAAATTGGTAACTGCACTGCTACAACAAAATTCGAGGTGTCTGAGAAACTGGTGTGAGATTAGAGGAGGCAAGAAGATGTAAAAAAATAAATAAATAAATAAAAAATTAAGTATATTTTTGAATGGATGTATAAGTTGGAGTCTGATTTTATTTATTTTATTTTTGGGTTTCAAGACCCTGACTTATAAGCAAGTATATATGGTAATACAATCAGGAGACTGACTAAAAACATACACAACACTTGTTAAAAAATGTCAATGAGATATGACCAGGTAGAATAGAGTAAGCTTTAACATATTTCTCCAAATATCCAAATACTCTGCCTAGCTTATAAAGCTTTATTCACCAAACATTGCTAAGCAGAAATGTAAAAGGCGAGCATGTTGGTACTTTCAACTATACAGCTACAGAGTACATCATCTTTTTCAATGCGCCAGTGTGAAGAAAAACCTTGAAGAAAATATTTCAGAATTTCCAATTATGCAGCTTTCACCTGTGCTCTCCATTAACTTGAAGCAAACTCTTCAAGTAAATTATTTTGGCACAATTTCCTGTTAATAATAATGTCTGACTCACAAGATATGAGAAAATCTGAATTATGTGAAAACAACTAAAGTAGTCAAAAAAGTGTCATTTTGACAGTAAACTTTTCTGAAAAGAAGACCTGCAAATTGTGTAGGCTTACCATGTTTAACAATTCTGGTCCTTTAACAGAGATAAAATTCAATCCAGATTCATTGGCAACTGCCTGTAAAAGAAAGAACACTGTGGTTTAACATCTAAAGTATTAGATGTACACTGTACGTGCATTTACTCCTTAAAGCATAGTTTTCATTTTGTGGTTAGGTCCCAACACATCTTTTGCAAAAGGGATGTACATATACCTGTGTTAAGGTAGTACTCGCAAGAATATACATTGGGTTCTCAAATTATGCCTTAATTAAATATACACAAAGCACAGGAACACCACTTAATTTCTCTACATCTGTCACGAAACCAGGCCCACCCTGGCTCACTAGTGAAAACTCAGCCTAAGAACTGAATCAGGCCAAAAATGACCTGGAAGAACTTACACAATAAAATACTGAAAATGGTTTATGAATGTGGCTGTTAGTTAAGAAAATTTTAAAAATGAAGTAATGATCTGACCATGAGGGTCATGTCACTTTAAGGAGAAGAAGGGAAAAAAAAAAAAAAAAAGACACACAATACAATCTTGTCAAGTGGTATGCAAAACAAAAAATGTAAACTATCTCAAATAAAGCACAGGAAGCTGAACTTTCTAGCCGTAACAATTTGAAATAATTAACTGAACATTGACTCATAATAATGTGTTTAAATAATATTAACGATAAACCACAGGACAAATAAAAATGGTAAAAGAATGGTTTGAAAATGTGATGTATTTGGCAATTTTTAGGCTTTTCTTCCATGCTCCATAGCCAACAATGTAAAGCACCAGTGCAGGAAAAATATTTTTGTTAAATTATAGAAAGTGATCAACTTTAGAAAAGTATTTCTTGTGGCAAATGCATGCATAGCATGTTTGTGAAGAAATTACTTAAGACTTTGGCATTTTATGCAATACTCCACTATCTATAGTATAAACATTTTAAACGATTAGAAACACTATTTATCAATATTACATCTTGTAAAAATCATGTCTGAAAACAACAGAAGTACCCACTTTTTACTATCATACCTGCAGTCTTATTGTTTTTAAAATAGAATTTTGTGACTTTACCTTTGCGAGAAGTGTTTTTCCACAACCTGGGGGCCCAGCAAGAAGTATGCCAGCTGGAGCAGTAAGACCAAGAGCTTTAAATTGTTCAGGATTTCGAACTGGTGCCTGAAAAAAAAAAAAACAAAAGTCTAACATTAAAAACAGCAAAGATGACTCAATCATGTAGTTTTTTTTACCTCTTAACAATAACAATTTATACTTAACCTATTATTATACTGTTAAAATTAATTTAAAAATCATTGCAAAGAGGAATATATAAAAATGCAAACATAACAAACAAAAACATTTGCCCTAATCTGTGTAAAACAGTTTAGTGTGTGGTCTTTTAATTAAAAAGCTGTTCTTATAAAAATCAGAGAACACCACAATTTTTTTTTGCATTGCTCAGGAATGCCTTTATTGAGGTTGACTGCATTTTCAAAACAGGCTAATTATTCATTAAATACATGTAAAATGATACTACTCGTTGCAACTATATTACAAATGGAAATTCACTGTTGAACATTTCATATCAATGGCTTGCATTGCAGTAATATTTCTGGTCAGATAAAGATGAGGTATCAAGGGAGGGACATTAAATTCTTCAAGATGAATGAATAAAAAAAAAAAAAAAAGATCAGTGTCAGATTCTCTTCAAAGCTATGCAATACATAGGTCCACTGTGGAACAAAACCAGGAAATTAAAGGAACACTTTTTAATCAATCCGAGTATTGCATCAAGTCAATGAAAGTTCTGGGATATTGATCTGGTCAGTTAAGTAGCAGAGGGGGTTGTTAATCAGTTTCAGCTGCTTTGGTGTTAATGAAATGAACAACAGGTGCACTAGAGGGGCAACAATGAGACAACCCCAAAACAGGAATGGTTTAACAAGTGGAGGCCACTGACAGTTTCCCTCCTCATCTGTTTTTTCACTAGTTTTGTATTTGGCTGTGGTCAGGGTCACTACTGGTAGCATGAGGCGATACCTGGTCCCTACAGAGGTAGCACAGGTAGTCCAACTTCTCCAGGATGGCACATCAATACGTGCCAATGCCAGAAGGTTTGCTGTGTCTCCAAGCACAGTCTCAAGGGCATGGAGGAGATTACAGGAGACAGGCACTTACTCTAGGAAAGCTGGACAGGGCCGTAGAAGGTCCTTAACCAATCCGCAGGACCGCTATCTGCTCCTTTGGGCAATGAGGAATGGGGTGAGCACTGCCAGAGCCCTACAAAATGACCTCCAGCAGGCCACTGGTGTGAATGTCTCTGACCAAGCAATCAGAAACTGACTTCATGAGGGTGGCCTGAGGGCCCAACATCCTCTAGTGGGCACCATGGCGCTCAATTGGCATTTGCCATAGAATATCAGAATTGGCAAGTCCACCACTGTCTCCCTGTGCTTTTCACAGATGAGAGCAGGTTCACCCTGAGCACATGTGACAGACGTGAAAGGGTCTGGAGAAGCCACCGAGAATATTACGTTGCCTGTAACATCGTTCAGCTTGAAGGTCTGGGGAGGCATATCTATGGAGGGACCTCTACAGGCTAGACAACGGCACCTTGAGTGCCATTAGGTATCGGGATGAAATCCTTGGACCCATTGTCAGACCCTATGCTGATGCAGTGGTTCCTGGGTTCCTCCTGGTGCACTACAATGCCCAGCCTCATGTGGCGAGAGTATGCAGGCAGTTCCTGGAGGAAGAAAGAATGGATACCATTGATTGGCCCCCTCGCTCGCCTGACCTCAATTCAATAGAATACCTCTGTTTTGGTCCATCCAAAACCGCCAGGTTGCACCTCAGACTCTCCAGGAGCTCAGTGATGCCCTGGTCCAGATCTGGTAGGAGATCCCCCAGGACACCATCCATCGTCTCATTAAGAGCATGCCCCGATGTTGTCTGGCATGCACACATGCACGTGGGGGCCATACAAACTACCGAGTACGATTTGGAGTTGCTACAATGGAATTACGACAAAATGAACACGTCTGCCTGCCGTATCATTTTTCCACTTTGATTTTTGGGGTGTCTTTGAATTCAACCCTCTATAGGTTGATAATTTTCATTTCCATCAAACAATGTGGCATCCTTTCATTCCTAACACATTATCAGTATAGATGTCCAGCAGGATTTTTTTCCCCACTGAGATCTGATGTGTTTTCAAAGTGTTCCTTTAATTGTTTTGAGCAGTTTATACATACATACAGGGCGAGTTAAAATTATGTTAATATTTGAAAGGCGGAAACAATTTGTTCAGAAAACATACTTGATATGTACAAGATGATTTACAGGAATGTCTCAACCTGTTCGTCATCATGTTCAACACACAAAAACCAGCGAGCAACAGTACCATTTAAAGCTCGGACACACATTTCGCAGGGAATAGATGATACCACAGTCCGTATTCTGTCGTTCAGGTCATTGGTATTACGAACTTTCCTGCTATACATACTCACTCCTTCACCATACCCCATAACCAGAAATCACAGGGTGTCAAATCAGAGGAGTGTGGAGGCCATGGCAATGGTCAACCACAACCTATCCATCAACCTGGAAAGGCATATATATTAATATGTGCCACTAATGACATTTTGATTGTAATTCTAAAAATGGTTCAAGTCATTAAAACCTGTATCAGCACTGAAGATAACAAAGAACAAATTGTATGTGCACTATTTTTTCAATGGTTGGCATTTCTCATTCCCTTACTGGCTACGAATATGAACTACAAGATGCCCTGGAAGTAATTGTGCTTGGGTCGAGTGTTTATGGCATCACATACTTATGATGCTTGTATACCCTAGGAACATAATAAGCAATATCAAAAAGCTGTTCATATTTGTAAGCAGCATATGTGGTGCTGTCTACCTTAACGTAATTTTGAATGCTGCAAGTGATAGATTAACAAATTGATAATACTCACCAAAATTGCCAGAGAAAGCTCTTCACGAATATCCTCCAGGGCTCCAATATCAGCCCAGGTAACATCTGGAACAGTAGCAAACCCTTCCCTCTTGGCCGAAGGTTGTACTAGCAATAGTGAGCAGATAAAATCCTCCATTTCAATACACAGCTTCTGCAGTTGCTCCTCACATACAGGAGATTGCTCCTTTAGCATTTTCAGTAACATATGAAGCTCTTCCTAAGTACAATGAAAACACAAGTTAACTTAATTTCAAAACAATGACTAATGTAAAATTTACAAAACACAAAATCTATTGTGTGCCTGAGACAAGCATACAAAATTCCAATTGAAAACAAAATGTCAAAACAGTAAACTATATACAAAACCTTTGATAAATCATTCATTACATAATAAATTTGTATAATAAAATTTGTTTTGTGACGGGACTGGACATTTAAATCCTGGTATCATTCTGTCAGAATTCCAAATTGCCACAACAGAAACAATTTATACTGTAACTAAAACTAAATGCTACATCAAATAGTATTACTTCCATTATACTTCTGCATATTTTATATGTTAAAATATGAACTCTTTACATGTAAACTTTTTTTTGTCAAAATAAAAAAAAAAATCCACAGGATTTTTAATTTACAAAATAATTAAAAATGACTGATTATTGTCTAAGTGTTCACAACCAGGTTAATATTTGGTGTAAACATTTTTTGACAAATATTCCAGGCAGGAATTATGCCAAGTCTATATCAGCTTTCACATCTGAACTCTACTTTTGTGTTTAAGAGCCCATAAAATACCTTGCCATTAATGCTGTGCTCAATCTAATGTATTGTATTTCTTTTGATTCTCTAAATCATAAATCCAGGAATCCCACTGTGATTTGAACAGCACAGTCAACCTGCAACCCCATTACTTTTTGGTGATCTCCAGTTCACACATGCCTATGGGATTTGTGCCTACCTTTTTGGTAATTACAAAATGGTTAATGAGGCACTGATTAATGATGCTTAGACTGTACCCTTAAATAACAAAATCTGACGTGTAATAGAAACGATCTCCCGAACATAACCAAAGTTAGTTTCGGGGGTTAGTGTAAACAATAGCAGTAGGTAAAGGTAGGTAAATAATTCTGCAATTATATGGTTTTGGGTATTTCCTTTATTAGGCGAGATAGCAACTTTTATTTCTCCATACTTAATATAATTTTCTTAAAATGTGCATATCGAATATTCTTAGTTCTTCAATATACCTGTTCTTTGACTTCTGACTGACAGTTCTGGCTGTCCGGATTTTCTGAATTTGTATTGTCAGGCTGCCCATCAGTTATGGTGGGGACCTCCTGGGATTTTACCTCCTGCTTACTAATAAGGACTCGATTCACCGCACTCATAGCTGCCTCTCTGCATAGGGCCATCAAATCAGCTCCAACATAGCCAGGGGTTAGACGAGCAAGCTGTAGAAAATCAAAGTTTTCTGGAAGTTTCAGCTTCCGGCAGAGCGTCTGCAAAATTCTGAATTTAAAAAAAAAAACACACACAGCACAGGATAAAGATAATGAACATTTAACAAAAATGTTTTACATAAAATTTACCACATGTGTAAAACTGAGGAGGAGTATTAATGACCATCCTTTTTGTTTAAAAACAGTACCCAATAACTCTTTTCAAGTACTAATGATATTTGTGTATTGAATTAATGAGAAATACAACATAGATAATCCATAGCCAGTCTTAATTTATGTGTGAAGCTATGTAATGAATCCATTTTTGCATAACTTCCTATTTACAGAACAGGCTATCAACTGTGTGTGTATATAAAGGCTTCAAAGAGGGGCAAGTCAATTTGCATAGGTATTCTGTAGTATTGGAGAATTGTAGTCTCCCTGAAAGCTGCCCGATTTAGGAAAGTGCATTGCTATTTAAATGTTTTATTTTTATCACATGTATAAACCCATTTGATGCACTATAATTTTTCATAGAAAAAGAACATTTTAACAGCCAAGAAAGCAATATTTAAAACAGAAAAAAAAGATATAATATATATACACACACACAATATTATATATATATATCATTTTTTTTTTTTTTTTTTTTTTTTTTTTTATATACACACACACACACACACACACACACACACATAAATACACACATACAGTTAGGTCCATAAATATTTGGACAGAGACAACTTTTTTCTAATTTTGATTCTGTACATTACCACAGTGAATTTTAAATGAAACAACTCAGATGCAGTTGAAGTGCAGACTTTCAGCTTTAATTCAGTGGGTTGAACAAAACGATTGCATAAAAATGTGAGGCAACTAAAGCATTTTTTTAACACAATCCCTTCATTTCAGCAAGCACTGGTGAACTCAGCAACGCAAAAAGACCTGGACGTCCACGGAAGACAATAGTGGTGGATGATCCCAGAATCATTTTCATGGTGAGGAGAAACCCCTTCACAACAGCCAACCAAGTGAACAACACTCTCCAGGGCTTGGTAGGCGTATCGATATCCAAGTCTACCATAAAGAGAAGACTGCATGAAAGTAAATACAGAGGGTGCACTGCAAGGTGCAAGCCACTCATAAGCCTCAAGAATAGAAAGGCTAGATTGGACTTTGCTAAAGAACATCTAAAAAAGCCAGCACAGTTCTGGAAAAACATTCTTTGGACAGATGAAACCAAGATCAACCTCTACCAGAATGATGGCAAGAAAAAACTATGGAGAAGGCGTGGAACAGCTCATTATCCAAAGCATACCACATCATCTGTAAAACACGGTGGAGGTAGTGTGATGGCTTGGGCGTGCATGGCTGCCAGTGGCACTGGGACACTAGTGTTTATTGATGACGTGACACAGGACAGAAGCAGCCGGATAAATTCTGAGGTGTTCAGAGACATGCTGTCTGCTTAAATCCAGCTAAATGCAGTCAAATTGATTGGGCGGCGTTTCATGATACAGATGGACAATGACCCAAAACATACAGCCAAAGCAACCCAGAAGTTTATTAAAGCAAAGAAGTGGAAAATTCTTGAATGGCCAAGTCAGTCACCTGATCTTAACCCAATTGAGCATGCATTTCACTTGTTGAAGACTAAACTTTGGATAGAAACGCCCACAAACAAACAGCAACTGAAAGTCACTGCAGTAAAGGCCTGGCAGAGCATTAAAAAGGAGGAAACCCAGCATCTGGTGATGTCCAGGAGTTCAAGACTTCAGGCTGTCATTGCCAGCAAAGGGTTTTCAACCAAGTATTAGAAATGAACATTTTATTTCCAGTTATTTAATTTGTCCAATTACTTTTGAGCCCCTGAAATAAAGGGATGTGTGTGTTAAAAAAATGCTTTAGTTGCCTCACATTTTTATGCAACCTTTTTGTTCAACCCACTGAATTAAAGCTGAAAGTCTGCACTTCAACTGCATCTGAGTTGTTTCATTTAAAATTCATTCTGGTAATGTACGGAACCAAAATGAGAAAAAAGTTGTCTCTGTCCAAATATTTATGGACCTAACTGTGTGTGTGTGTACTATATATATGAAAACCTTTACTTGCTTAAAACTCTTAGTTACATATGTAACTATCTATTGTAAGGTATGATCGATATGCTCAAAACTAGTGCTGGGCGGTATGACCAAAATGCTATATCACAGTATTTTTCAAAATTATACCGGTTTCATGGTATTCAACGGTAATTTTTTCCCATGCACGAGTGGATGTTAACCACATTTTCCACTGCAATTACTGCAGTAGACTGGCTAAGAATAACCTATTCCACGGTCACGAGAATTGCACATTGTTAAAAAAACATTTTAATGTGCACAAAAGTATTAATACAAGTTCGCATAGCCCCATAAAGTGATAGTTTTCAAGAGGGTGGCACTAATGAAGAGAATGAATCACACTGCATGACAGTTGCAGTCAAAATATAGAACATCAGCTACATGAATGTGTTCAGCACCACGATCAGCTGGGGAACAATCAGCTGATCCCAGTACTTTACTTTCGTTTTCGATCTTCACCTCCAGATCACTTGCATCAAAATTGGAGTCCGACAAGTCAAGTCCGATTCAGCAATAATACGGTTTATTTTGCTTTGAGCATTCACTTTGGTATCTCTCCACATGCCATTTTAGAAGTGGTTTGCTCTTCGCTACTCACGCACGCACAGGGAATTGAGGTCAAATCAACAAAACTAACTTTCCTTCTAGCAAAAGCATATCGAAAAGCACTGTAACAACAAGATCACTGATCTCTATCGATCACTAGCTAGACTGAGGCATCTCACAACATGGGAATTTCCGGCAATGTATTGTACTGCATCGATCAGATCGCTCGGCCCACAGGAATGTCCATTTGCTGCGCCAACTTGAAAATGATATTTTACACAATTTTATATAAAATTATCGTATCGCTTTCGACATCGTAACTTCGAAAAATCTAAGTTGAACCATTGTAAGTAGGGGACTACCTCATAATAGAGATAACAGAAAACATATACAAACATCTATTGTACTTTTCTTATTACTATGGTGTGTTTTTACTCTACAGTTCCTTAAAATAGTTTATTATTTTAATAACTAATACAACCTATGGCTATGTGAAGCCTGTGTCCAAAGCACGTGTTCTCCAAAGCATGTTTGCAGCTAAGTTGGTGCAGCAAATTGCTCGTGTTTAGTGGTGTAGCAGTGAAAAAGGGGCCCCCCCCCCCCCCAAACAGTTTCCCGCTGCGCCACATTCTGAACATTGTTTAGGCTATTTAAACCGGTGTTGCAGTATAAGAAAAATCCCTATCATAACAAAAATAAAAATCTGTTTTCGGTATGAACCAGTATACCTCCCAACACTGCTTAAAACTATTTCAAACAATCACCAATAATGGCAAATTCCATCAAAGTTTCTCATCGAGAAGCCATTTCAAAGAAGAGCTACTAATCACCAGCAATTACATATGCCGACTTACTACAGAATCTTTACAAAGGTTTCTTTTTGATAAGAAAAATATAGCTGCTTACAACTTTGCAGACTCAATGTACTGCTCTTCAAAACTGGTGGCTATACAAATCAAACAAACAAAATTCTGTATATCGGAATCTGGAGCAGTAACTAGAATAATAATGGGAAAAGAAAGCAAAAACACACGCACTTTTGTCTTGCTCCTTCATCAGGAATGCCAAGGCAAATTTCTCTGTCAAAGCGACCAGCTCGTCTCAGTGCAGGGTCAAGAGAATCTGGTCTGTTTGTAGCTCCAATAACCAGTATCTGTGTTGTTGCTGCCAGAGCATTAAGATCTATGACAAGAAAATATAAAAGTACTTGCTTCAAGGAATAAATTGCAATCAAGCAATGAAGACATGAAAAGAGATACATAAAATATTACAGAAATTCAACAGCAAATGTAAAAAAAAAAAAAAAAAACATAAAAACCTATGAAAATATCACAAACAGTGCACAATATGATTATTCAACATTCTCATTAATGTATTACCTAAATTTGTGTAGGTAATAGTATGCACATGCACCAGTCAAAAGGTACAGCTGTAAATAAAATTTATTAATATATGTATGGTATTTCAGAAAGCCTTTAAAGCTTTGGATTAGTTTTATTTTCAAATTTAACAGAGAAAAAGTTAGGAACCACCAGTTTTTCTCACATCTATAAACAGATCACAACATGCTTTTTTACTTTATTAGCAACAGCTAAAGTCTTAGGTGCCAACAGCTGAACATAAAGTTTGTACATATTTTGTAAACATTCTCACATATGTTAAATGTACAGGTCATTGCATGACTATAGGTTTTGAAGAAGTTACCAAGGTAGTTACTGGAAATAGATTAGTGGTCATTTTAATGATAACAGAGGTCTTTTCTTTATGCTGGTGTCTTTTTGTTACATATCAAATGAAACATTATGTAAATAATGTCTAGATACAATAGACAAGATAAAACAGAGTTAGGGACCTTTTGTAGCCTCAATAGGGACCATTTGTAACTCATAGGGATCATTCCTAACCTGGTAGGGATCTTTTGTAACTTAGGGACCTTTTGTAATGGAATAATACAGTCAATCTTAATATTTATATTTTCAATGCATTTCCTCCTCTGAAAAGACTCATTTTGTGTTTTTTTATTACTAAAAAACAGATATTTTATAAAAGATTCCCATTAGGCATATATGAAAAGATTTAGTTAGATAGAAAAGAGGCTACATAATGAAAATCACAAACAGAATTTGGAAATTGATGTACTACGAAAAAAAGCACATACTGTAATAACATAGCACAAAATTACTCACCATCCATGCAAGTCAGAAGCTGGGCCACTATCCTCCTCTCCATGTCCTTTGAAGCCATTTCTCTTTTTGGAGTGATGGCATCAATTTCATCAATAAATAAGATGCATGGTGCAGATGTCTTAAAAATATAGGCATATATAAAGTATATACATCTGGTATGCTGTTTACTTAACGCTCCGGCTAATGAACCCCCAAAAATTACTGTATTTACTTCTGAATCTTAAGAGGCTTATTTTTAACTTTCGATCCAAGCACACAAAACCTTAATGACGCAACTTTTACCAGTATGACATTCTAAACACATTAATTCGAGTATAATCTGATAATCTAAAAATAAATCACATTTCTTAATGCTTGGGAAAAACTTACTTATTATGAAGGTGAAAATAGTTTTAACACAAACTGGTCAAGAAGAAAAGGTCAGTACTTACCACAGCCTGGTCAAACAGCTCTCGTAACTTCTGTTCAGATTCGCCTGAAACTCCAGACACCAGCTCTGTGGCAGCCACTTTCAACATTGGCATTTCCAACTCCTACAAATTAAAGAATTTGATCTGTTAACTAAATCCAGGACATTCATTCATATGTCAGCTGTGGACTTGACCATTAATGGTAAGTAGAATTCTTTCCTGTACTTTTGTATTATTGTATTTTTAGGAAATTAATTGGTTGTTCTAAAATAAATACTTTATATTGCAAACAAGGATATACTCACTCCAGCAATTGCCTGTGCTAGAAGAGTCTTCCCGCAACCTGGAGGCCCATGGAGAAGGAACCCTCGTGGAGGTGTAACTCCAAGCTGCTGATACACCTCAGGATGTCGAAAGTGGATAAGCATTCTGCATACCTCCTATAAGTAAGAGAAGAAGCAGCAGCAGAATCAGCAGAAGAAGAAAAAAGAAAAACCACAGTAAAATGAAATGCCTCATAAATCTGAACAAATTGATATTTGTACTCCTTTTAAGACTGTATACATAGGGTTAAATAAAAATAAAACATGCCCCAGTTAAATACCAAGTCTGATAAAAGCAATAGGATGCACTGTCCAATTTAATGCTCTGAGAGCACAACCCTGCAAACAACCTTCCAAACCAACAGTAATAACACAAATTAGCCTTTGATTAGAAGATCTGCAGCAAAGAGTGGGGCAATAAGAGTCAAACGGTATATAATAAGTAGCTATAAATGAACTAAAATATTTCTAGCATTTTTTAAAAAAAGAGGCTACGGACCCCACCCAAGAATCCCACCGATAGCTGCAGCAAACCTGAAATTTATTAAAGGGTATAAGATTATTATAATAGTCTTTCATCTCTTTCTAACATTGTCACATCCTGTCACAAGGATACTGTTTCTTGCCTACAAATAGTGCATTTACTATTTTTAATCAGTGATTACCAAAAACCGATCTGAACATACGTATACATCTTGATATGCACAATTCAGTACCAACATGAACTACACTATACCACTAAGCCTCATCTATCCCCGATACATAGTAAGGCCATTTTCAGGCTGGAAATACTAATATAGGTTAATCTTTGTATGGTTAAGAATAACCTTTAATGTCTCCTCATTGCCTCCAACATCTTCAAACTTGAAAGTTGCAAACTGAAGATCTGGAGCTTTAGTCTTTCCTAAGGCAAAAAAAAAAAAAAAAAAAAAAAAAACAACAACACAAAATGAGTTACTAAGCAATGAAGTAAACTGGCAAGTTACACTATTTGTTTAGACAGATATGTACTATAACATATTAAAGTATAAACAAAAGCAGATTAAATGAATAATACCCATTTATTATTGACAAGAAAGAATTACCTTTTTTATTTAATATGCTTGATTCAATTTCTCCATCTACATTCAATGATGCAACATCTTTATGTTTCCTTCCTTTGGTCACCTTGCTTTTCTTTTTCTCACTTTCTAGGAGGGAAGTTTCAAAAGACTTCTGTGTCATAAAAATATAAAAATACAGATGAAATAATTATGCCTCTATTAAAAATACTCTAAAATGTACATAATGCTGACTACATTTACATATATCTGTTTAAATGACACTTAAGAGTATTTACACTATACTTTCTCTGAAATAAACTCAATTTAGTATTATTCATTAGGCTTTTCTGGGACAGAAGTTCTGTAAGACATTACAAATTAGTTTATAAACTGCAACATTGTTTTTTGTTGAAAGAACAGATGAAAATTGAACAGTATCTAGGCACCTTGCATTTAATTTTTTCTATCAACAGCATACCTGAAAAACTGAACCAAGAATACTTTTCACACATAAAGCAAGATGGTGTTGCTATACATAAAATATTAAAGCAAACAATTTGTCATACTTAATCAAATTTAACTTTGAAAATTGACATATTTAAATGTTTAACAGATAAATGGGAAATTTAGCAAAACAACCCATATATTCTGCATACACCAGTTCTAAAGCTCAACTAACAAAACCTTAATAATCTATATATATAATTCACTAAGGGCACGCAAGACACTGAGCGCAAGCAAGACACTGAGGGCACACAAGACAGAGCCCCGCCCGCCAACTCCAAGACCATGGGATACGCTTGACAGAGCCCCGCCCGCCAACTCTAAGACCATGGGATACGCTCGACAGAGCCCCGCCCGCCAACTCTAACCCTCCTACCTCCTCATGGGATACGCACGACAGAGCCACGCATGCCAACTGTAACCTTCTTCCCGAGTCCAGTGTCGCTCTCGAAGCACACAACAACTCACCAAACACAGCCTCAGTTGCTTTCATTTGTGCAAAAGTCCACATGCACCTCTGAGCCACATTGACTTTACACCGCACGCAAGACAGAGAGCCACGATCGCCAACTCACAGAGCCCCGCCCACCAACTCTAAGACCATGGGATACGCACACATTTAGTGTATAAATGGATATAAATAATTGCATGTAAACAATTCGCCAAAATCTGTTGTATGTAAACGATACTGTTTAAAACGTTATTGTTTTTTCATCAGAAAACCCGGTTTCCACATCTACCTGTATTAGTTTAAATGGCACTTTTACCACTCGCAATAGGGCGGAAGCGCTGACTTAATGTGTCGACAGGGCAACACAGTGAATGCGGCATCTATCTATATATGTCTATGTTTTCCGTAGCCTGCTACAGGAAGGTATTCTCTCGACCATTGGCATTGGTTTCGCTCCTTGCTATTTTCGTTATACTGCAACGGTGGTTTCCTAAGCCTTTGTTATACTGAATTCCTTTCTCACCGTTTTCTGTTCCTATTCTTACACCGCCGTATGCTATGGTGGGCTTCGGCTAGTACAGTATATTCACTCTATTTTTGTTTTTATGCTAGATACAGAATAATATTTGACAGATATGCATGAAAGACCAAAAAATGGCTGCAGTACAAGACACTCACCTCTTGGCTAACTGCCCCTTGGCTGTCTTCACAGAGATCAATGAAAATGCTCTCCTCCTTTCCTTTCCCACTGGGGGTTTTATCAATAAACCAGCCTCCATGTGAGGATCTAGTACTCCCTGATGGCTCCCCAGAATCTGCAGGAGCAGTTTTGCTTAAAACCTGGGCTGGGGTACTTTTATCCACTGGCTGCTTGTTAAGTGGTGTGCTGGTTACAGATTTGGCAGCCCCTTTTTGATACAGCGATATAAGGGAGTTGTTCATGTGATTATTGGACTACACATAAAAACAAAAAAAATTGTTTAAGCACATTTTGTTTTTGCATAAAGATTTCATCATACTAAGCTGACACCTTCAATTAAACAAAACAGTAAATAAATACATTAAGAAACAAAGACATACAGTGTGTTTATAATTCTTAGTTTTACATTGAGGCATGACATAAAAAGCACAAAGAAATCTCCTCCTCATCATATCCTAGAGTTGCATTTAAAGTAGATAAGAGTTGGCTTATTATTATTTTTAAATAATGTAAAAGTACCATCTATTATGTGTTGTTTGTCACTTAGGAAATGAATGAGAGTAAAATGCCTTTTTGTTATTTCTGTAATATATAAATCTATACATTTTAAACAGGGTGCATTTTCTTCTTCACATTACCCATTATACAAAAACACATACAGTGTACTGTGCAAAAGCCTTAAATCATCATTAAACATATTTTAAATTTCATATATATGTATAGCCTAATCTGCACAGGGAATCTAGAGTACTAAATCATCATAAATACATCAAAAATATAAATAAACACAATACACAAAACTTACAGGATAGTCCAGGTCATTGTCACTGTCTGTTGAATCTATAGAACACGCATCTTCTTCCATTCTAAAAGTAAAACAAATGTAATAATCCTATGGCAAATGATCTATGAATTAATGAAAAAGTGTAAAATGTACAAAATAGGTTAAGAGTATTTCTTCTGGTTTGTTAAAATTCGCTGGATAGCCTGTGAAGCTTAATTTATTTATAAAGAGTGAAAAAAAAAAAAAAATCACCTAGTAGATGGAGCAATTTTATACTTACTGACAGTTCTACACTTACAGCAGGGAAGACTTTAAAATTTCTTGCAAGGTATCTATTATAACTGGTTAAAAGAATAAATAAATAAAATAAAATTTGGCACTATGTGAAAGGGAATTATGGAGACATCAGATTAGTATCATACTAATCAGACATCAGACTGCCATAAAGCTAGAGGTAGTAAATAGAAGCAGTTGCGTGTGACTGAACATAAATAAAGTACTTTAGCAACAACATAAACCTGAATGAATCCTAGAGATCAAAGCAAATATTATATATAAAAAAAACTGCCATTTATATAAGACTGTTAAAGAATAAAAAGATTAAAAGGTGATCACTCGAACAAGAGAATTTGCATCTTACTAAGGAATATGTGGGTCTGAACAAAATACTAAGCACAGAGGCATGACAAACAGATAACAGTGTCAATATTTTCAATATTAATTTTCAACTTTTAATTTTTGGATAATTTTATATCCCTAATTCAAAGTAATTAAACGATTAGAATCTATTTAGTATAGTACAATAATTTTGTTAATATATCCAAGACAATGAAAAGTATTTCATTTAACTATAGTACTGTAACCAAATACTGACTGCATAGAGAAAAGTGGAAAACTAAAATTGAGGTATGGTTTGGGGACCAGGTTGGGAAAGATTTAAAGTTTAAACCTTTCTGCAATTTGGAACAAGTTTATCATAAAAAACAGATGTAATTAAGAAAAACAAAACCCATTGGTGAATGAGTAAAGAATTAAAAAAGAAATTACAGAACAAGACAAACATCTCCAGCACTATCCAGAGCACTTGTGAGCCCTTTATATCATAAATACATCAAAAATACCTAAAAGCATTAAAACACATTGTCTAAAAATTCCAATCCTAATAAATTCCTGCAGTACTGCAGTAGGACCAAGAGAATGATTACGGAAGTAGTCATCTGTATTAAGAACAAAAACAACAGGGAGTAAAACAAAGAAAATTAAATTATAAATGCTGTCATTTGATATTTGTCTGACATTTTTCCCTATCGAGAAGTCAGATAATATTAACAAAGAACTGAATGATTTAGAGAATACAAACAGAAAGAGACACAACATTTTAAGACGTTAAAATCTACTAAATTGCCCAGACTGGGCAACATTTGATTAAGAGTGCCAAAGGAACCGACAGATAATTTGGAAATCAAGGTCAGGTTAAAAAATTGATTAAAAAGCCATCCATGCGAACCAGCACTGAACAGTCGTAAAACAGTATCAAAACATTCATAACAAAATCTCAATTTACTCATGTCACATAACTAACTTGTTAGGCATCCAGCCCTATGTACCAAACTTGCATTTTGACTAAAATATTGTTAAATAAACCACTCATTTTCAAATTTGTATTAAAAAGGAATCAAGCTTTTGAATTGCAGACCTGCCTTTCTTCTCATTTGGTGGTTGTTAAGGCACAAATGCAGTACCTCTGGGTTTTCATCAGCTGTTTCGAACAACTGTAGCTGTGAATTGACCTTCTGTTTGTTGATGCATCTTGGATATGCACAAATATGAGGCATCTTTTCTACCGGATAACGTTTTTACACACCTTTCTTTACATTTTAATCACTAGCTGTACACGATTTTCAGAGAATGTTCTGCAATGTTGATATCACATGTAGAGAATGGAAGCTAACAAATTAGCTATTACTGTGCAGGACTCCTGTAAAAATACTAAGTTTGGGGCATTGCAAACATATGACTTTGATATCTAGATTGTGGAATGAGTAATCTGAGATTTTATTCACGGATGCTTTGCTATTATTTCACCACTGATCCCCAATGACACCTATTTATTATCAATAACTACAAACAATACAGGGCATATAACAGATATTAAAAAAAAAAAAATGTTTTTGGACAGTGTATTCCTTTAAACCGAGTATCATTGTTAGATTTCCCAGTCACGGTTCACATTTTCACAAAAAAAGACATGGAAGAAAATGCTGCGATTAAAATATAAGAAAACACTTTCTACATAGAAGTTAAACAGTCTCGTTTTTAGTCAACAAACTATTCAGCAAAAATGTGTAAAGAAACACAACTGGGGCTCCTGTTAACACTCTTTATGATGCCGGACTGTGGTTGTGATCGCTCATTTTAAATTTAGCCAAATCAGAAGTTAGTTTACTTTTAAGTAATTGTGTCCATTTCAGATGAGGGTTGTTGTTTGTTATAATTTAATATTTAGGCTTCTGTAAAAAGCCAAATTTCCATCAGGGGACAAATAAAGTGCTCTCTATCTAGCATAAACTTATGTTAATACTTTTAAAATTACTTTCATGACTTACCCATTGTCCCCCTGACTGTGTCTTGCTCTTTTGATGAGATGGTCATTCTCTAAGCTGGTGGAGTCTGCCTCATTGCATATTGAATTATACGCTGCAACGAGATCAAAAAGGTTGAGAACTGATCACTCCCATAAGACTGAATTTAAAATACTTGTCAGCTTCAAAAGTGAGAAAAACTCACATCTTACTAAAGATACTTTTGAAATGTTAAAGTTACAGAACATACAAGTTTGCCTCGTTCTTTGCTTTGTCCTTCTAAAATCATTCATTTCACACATATCATTGTTGTCACAGTTTTTACCACTGTCCATTACACTGCATTTACTGTGTGAAATTCAAGAAGTATTTGCAGTACCTCAGATCTTCAAAAAGTCAGAAATGAGTTGTCATAATTGTTACACAAGTACTTTCATTCAACCAGTTCATTGTCAATGTTGGACACTGTTCTTCGCAACACAGACGTCATTTTATTGTCAGCTTTCATGGTTAATTTAAACACTTTCAAAATGAATTATCAATATAAAAAAAAATTCAGCTGAAACTCCTCAATCATCTTCAAAAATCAAAACTCTAGTCAGTTCAAATAAAAGATCTCTACTATTCAACTTACTGTACCTGTTGGAAAACGCGATGTTTTGAAGACAGCCAAAATCAACACAGAAATGCTTTACACTGGCAAACATTTAGCTAAAAATAAACATTTAAAATAAATTTTTAAAATAAAAATAAACTTCCTAAATGTATGATCATCACTGTTAATATGTCCTTTTTGAGTTTCCTTTAATAAGGTCAGTTTAATATTTCAAACTGTTAAAAATGTTCCTTAAATACTCATTTCTACACATAGGTAAGGAAGACCGATTTTCAAGCAACATCAGATCAATACCTTTGTCATAAATAGAAGTGTGAGAGTACTGGTCACTAAACAATTCATTTTGTGACAGTTAAAGGATTGCCTTGATTGGTCTTCAATTTAGGAATAATCCTTTAAAATAAAATATATTAACGTGACAGTGTAATAATACATTAACATCAGTTTATTTTAAGGCAGTCCTCAAGCTCTGCCCAAACATTTTTTGACACACCATACAGAGCAGTAGGCTGGCATTTCCAGCACGTTCAGGGAATAGTCCAAGAAGCAATGGTTCAATGGAAAGAGCAACTATTTCTTAACAAAGAATAAAGACAAAACTGACAATTTTAGACAAATAACTTCTTGGAAGTGCAACATTCTCAAAACCGTTTATTCCAGTTTAAGGTCAAACGGGGGCCTATGCCTATCTTGGCACCAACACAAACAAACAATACAGTATGAGTGAATGGCGAGGCCCATTAAGAATCGTCCAACATTGTAACACGCATGTCTTTTCAACATACACAGAAAAAAAAAAAACCTCAAAATACATATGGTGTTCATGGAAGTATGACAAGAATAAATGTAATATTTTTTTATTTTTGTTTTCATTACTGCAGAAGTCCAGGTGTATATTTTAATTCCATTGACACTGCAAAAGCCAACTTAAAGGACAGTTAAGCATTTTTCATTTCAAAGTTATTTGTATTCAATTATAGTATTTATCAATTTATGACATGAAGTTATGTGCCAAAGTGAAACATTTGTTTAATATAATTTTTAAAAAACATATTGCCGGTTCTTATGGTTTAAAAGGAGTCTCAAGGGACACAAGCTCAAACATGAAAGCAAAAGTGTTGAGAGTTACTGAATACAAAAGAAGTCTTGACATTGCACACAAATTGTAAATCAGTGAATCCATACCATTTTCGGAAGAAAAAAAAAATACTTTTTGAGAGTTTAAACCATTTTATTAGGAGGCCGGCTATAAGCTTCACCTCACTGCTCATCCTCCTCCACAGCAACGAGATGCATGCTTTTCTCTTGCATATACTTTTCACATTGAAAAACTGTCCTCAGGTTATTGACATTATTGAATGCCGATACCAAGAAGTAAATTGGTGTCTCTGCTCTATAGACAACTTAACAATAATAACCAAAAAAGTCACATTTACAATCATTCACATACTTTCACTATGTGTCCTAAAGAGGATAGTACCCAATTTTAAAAAACTGTTGTCACTCCAGTTACTTCAGTCATAGGTCGCAGAAAGTGTGTGCAGTAGGTGGGCAAGTGTGGATAAATGGATATTGCTGCAGGATCCTGTACTAACATGGGATAGCTCACACAGAAGTTACTTCTGTTTTAATTAAAGAAACTACAATATTTAGTCGTGATAGTAGAAGTGTGACAGGCTAGACATGTATCAGTTTTTTTTTTGTGTCATGTATTGCCTTTTAGTTTCTGTTGAACTGAGGGTTGCAGGTCTATTCAAATATGTTACAGATAAGATCATTCAATCCTCCCAATGGAGCCAATCACTAGTACTTGTTTATTTTAAGTTATTCTCCAACCTTGAAATGGAACCTCAGAAGGAATGGGAGACATTAGGCTTCTCCAGTTATAGACCGAGTATCCAACCTATAGCTTGTTTCTCTAAATAACGGACACTGTTCACTTATATTTTTTACTAGGATTTGGAGCACAATAAATCTAATATAAAATCTATAGAGGTATATGAAGCAGCATATTTTATTTACTATGAAGTTTTAATGTTTTATTCCATAGGTTTTGCATTTTTAAATGCCCTTTTGCATTTTATCCATGTATGTTTGAATATATCATGCATGTTAAACAAACAAAAGACTACCAATGTCACTTCTTACCTCTTTCCACCTGTATCCTAAAAGCATTTCTTTTTCGTCGTCCATACTCCATGCTAAATAAACAAATTAGAAGAAAAACACTTTTAACAATGTTAGTATTTTTTATGACATCAGATTCAGTTGTGTCAAAATGGCAAAGTCAATTATTCCACAATGCTGTCTAACTAATGATCAGAGATTAATATAGTAGTAAGGCTGAGTAAAGTTACAAAGTTTCACCCTTGAGAATAAAACATGTTAGTCACAATTCCTCTGTCTTAATACAGAATTTCTACATAACCTAGTAGTTAAAAGGCATGGTAAACTGTGCAATAAGCCAGAAACTCTGTCACTTGCAGTGGCTACAAGTTTTCATTCTAGCCATATTCTTAAATAGTAACCAATTACTGCTGCAAATGGAAAAACTTTACTGCCTTAATTATAAATGACTTGTTTCTCAAAACTAAATTGCTTATTTCCTGCTTAACCATATGAAACTTAATGGCAAGTTACCAGGTTGCTCCAGGTCCAAAATTATTTGTAGGATGCTCTCACAAAAAGAAAATAAGCAATGTTAGAAATATCTAAAGTGTCTGTGAGAGTGCACTCCAAAGTTCTAATGCAGGGACTCCGCTCCTGGAGGGCCGTATTGCTTCAAAATGGTCTCTTCCACCAATTTTAAAATTAGAAGACGATTGCTATTAAAGTACATGTGACGTTATTTAAGCATATGGCTTGGGAGACTATTCAATCAACAGCGGTAAGAGGCTACTAAATAAGACAATGACTGGAATTAAAACAAGTAGTCAACATGGCCCTCCAGGAACTGAGTTTGAGACCACTGGTCTAATGGGTTTAAAACTCTGCCATACACATGCATTTTCTCTAGTTACTCTAAAAAGTATGCAATGTTTAGACTAAGGATGCTTACATGAGAAGCAAAACCATAGGCTAGATCTTTTTTGAGAGTATGTTTTTCTCAAATTTCAAACTAAAAAAAATCTCTGCAGTAGTAGAATATTGTCAAGAGTTCAGTGAAATTCTTAATGACATGCAACACATCACCATTCTCCTGCACCATAACAAATAGTAGTAGTACTGACAAATGTACAGAGTAAAGTTTAAAGCTTACTTGTACGTCCAAACAAATGATGTGTACATAACCATTGTTTAGGACAAAATCTTTTTTGACAAAATACAACATTCAGCAAAGGCAGTATAAACAAACTACAGCACATTAACTTGCACCTAATAATAATGGAAATTACACAGTGTGAAGGACAGCCGGGTCCCATGCCTGGCAGGGACGCCCCTGCTGCTTATGTTCCGGGGGAGCCTCCATGGACAGTCCAGTACCTCCCCCGGGACGCTTGGTGGCAGCCTCCCTGGCCCATGGGAGATGGAGTCCTCCACAGCTTGGTTGGGGCCCGGCGTGGCCGCTAGGGGGAGCTGCCTGCTTCCCACAACCCGGCTGGACGAGCCTGCAGCCCCACCCGGAAGTCCAATTAGGACCAGGTGGTTAATCACCTGGAACGCTTCCGGGTGGGCTATAAAAGGGCCCAGCCACCACCACTCGGAGAGCCAGAGTTGGGAGGAAGAAGGAGACAAAGCTTGTCTGGGAGGAGTGGTGGAGAATTGTGGTTTTTGTGTGAGTTTTGTGCTTTGGGACTGTGTTTGGGCTGTGTGGCACGGGGAAGACGTGTCACACAGCTGAAGAAAAAATAAAGCCTGTGTGTTTTAGTACACGTGCCTCTGTGTGGTCTGTGCCGGGTCGGGTGCTATATAGCGCCTTTTACAACAGCTAAAATCATGCTCTGTGGCACTCAGTCACAAAATGCATTCCCAGAACGTTTGATTTCAAAAATACTTTTTTGCAATTAAACTTCTATTGGACTTCAATAAAATAAGAGACATGAAGAAGGCAGCAGTGAAAGCAAGCAGCAAATCCCTCAAGTAATCAATTGCTCATCCATCCTGGCTAAATCAGTCCTGAGAAAAGGGTCTCTTAAAGGACTGAAAGTTATTGGGGCCTGTGTAAACCAGGGAGAGAATGAGAGGCACAAGTGACAGAGCAAGCCCAATAGGGCAGAAATGAAACAGAAAAGGGATGAATGAGGCATTAAGACTAGCAACACAAAGTGGACCACCAGTCACACAGTCCCCCAGCAAATACACAGCAGCTTGACACTTCTCCGACAGCTGATACAACCAAGAGTTCAAGTAGACTAAAGAAAGTGAATTTCCATAAATATTACAGACAGAGATTCAGAGGATTTCCAGGATCAGGCCAAGAATAGATTTGCAGCAATGGAACACAGAAAAAATAATCTCTGCTGGAAAAAGTAGTAGTAGTACGGTCAAGGAGAAGAAATGTATTAGTTAAAAGAAGAAAATTGACAGACAGAATAAAAAAAAATCATATGAAGAAAAATGAAAAAAAAAAAAAAAAAAAAAAAAAAGCGACAAATAGTATCAGCTGCTAAATGCATAGAATAAAGTTTGAGGGCTGTGGCAACATGAATTAGGTCCCCACGCAGTCTCCTCTGCTCGAGACTAAACAGGTTTAATTCTCCAAGTCTGTCACAGTAGGACATATTCTTAAGACCTGGAATGCACCTGGTTTCTCTCCTCTGCACAGCTTCAAGTGCTGCAATATCTTTTTTGCACTGGTGAGATTAGAATCACACACTATACACCAGTTGAGATCTTACGAGTGTATTTTATAGTTTGACCATAACGTCCCTTGACTTAAATTGAACGGTTTTTAATGCAGAGTTTCTCTGACCAGTCTGTGGTAATAAACAGATGCTCATGGCACCATTAAAAAAAAAAAAAAAAAAAAAAAAAACTGATGAAAACTGGTTCACGGTTGTAGAAAGTAAAAGGCAATTACCTGTACATTCGCTGAAGATCAGCTGCAACTCCTACAAGGTCTACATACTCCGTGGAACTGTCACGCAAATACTAAAAAGAAAAAAGAAAGTATTAAATCTAATGTTAAACTGTGCATCTATGGATTAGAATTTCACTCAACAGGGTGGACACAAGATATACTGTATATGGTATATCAGATGATGTAACTTCTCCCTAGACTCCAGCCGTCTGGAGTTTTTATTTTGTTTTTTCTGTCCCCCCTGGCCATTGGACCTTACTCTTATTCGATGTTAATTAATGCTGATTTATTTTGTTTTCATATTGTGTTTTTTATTTTTCTATTCTTTATTATGTAAAGCACTTTGAGCTACTGTTTGTATGAATATGTGCTATATAAATAAATGTTGTTGTTGTTGTAGACAGTAATGTACTTAACACTATGAACCTTATACATTTAGGTTTTAATTATAATGTGCTCATTTCTGTTGTATAGAATACTTTATACATTACAGGCAACCATTCATTCACTTACGAAAAGAGCCGCAACATTTCATCCTAACCAATTAAGATTGAACTTCAATGGATCTGTGAGTTAACAAATAGCACTGTGCCACTGACACAAACTGACTAAGTACAGGAAGTCATGTTATTAATGAATGATTCTCTCAATCCCATATCTTCCATTAGCTGTGAATCAAGGATAAACAAATTTACTTTTAATTGTGCCTGTATGCATATAAATTAAACGTGTAACTGATGAGTAATTTATGTTTTGGCTGAAAAAGATCCTTTTACAATAAACTTCATGTAAATGTGTCAGGGAATGGCCTGGGATACGGTACAACATAATGAATGAGACATGCGAAAGGACAAGTCCTAAACATATTTTATCCATTTTCAAATGATTCTTATCAAGAGTTGGGTCACAGGAAGGCTCAAGTCTATCAAAGTTAGCACTCCCTGGACAGGGCATCAGTCCATCGCAGGGTAAACGCATGCACATGCACACACCAGATTAGGGTAACCAGACGTCTTGGTTTGACAGTTACAGCCCTGCTTTCAGGCTATACATCCCGGTGTCCCGAGAAGCAAAGGAAATGTAACAATAGATCCTGCTTTTAACAGGATACCCATCTAAAACAAAAAAAAGTTTTATTGTTTAGCATATATAGTTCAACCAACATCAATTCGCTAATCATATAAAAGAAATGTAACACCCTCTATACTTAGTACAATCACAGATGTCAAACACAATTGGTTTTTAATACTTCCAGAAGTATAGGATGTCACCTTAAGCCGTTTCCATCTGCCATGGGGAAAGGGAAAAAAAAAAAAAAAAAAAAAAAGGAGCCTAGTATAAAAAGTATACGAGATAACCATAAAAGAATTGCGCTTAAAACTGTGTGGGAAACAATTAGATGGCACACTGAATGTCATGTTTCTAAGCCAATCTAACACCTCATGAAAAGATGGCACTCAAAGCAGGGTTGGCGATTTTGAACTACAAAGAGCAGAGGTGCTCTTGTTAACATGGTCTGACAGACAGCAAGCTTTGGTTTACATACTGTAGATTATACATTGCACTTGAAGATGTCAAACGTAAACGATACATCGTCATAGGTGCTGTGTACTCTCTTTTGTTCAGTGTTACAACATGGGAAAGAAAACACAAACTTAGTATGGTATAAAATTTTGGCTGTGCAGAATGAGCCAAAAGCAGAGAGAGTAGAAATCCCCGCTTCAAACTTCTGAAGCCAAGGGCAGGGGTCTGGCCAGACAAAGCCAGATGCGGCACACACAGCTTCCGAGATGAGGCAGGCTATAAATCTCATACACACAGACTTTAAACTGACAAGGTGAAAGCAAGAATGTGCACTGAGAGGAATGCTGAACATGTTAAACTGTACGCACGCAGGAAAATGGATAGGCTCAATCACCCCATATGGGGAATAAACTTTAACCAATTAGAATAAAGACAAAGTGTACAGCTCCATGTTTTTATGTGGTTTAAAACAATTAGTGATGTATTATAATGTATGATCAATGTGCCTTATTTTTTATTTTTTATTATAGCCAATAAGATGCATTCTTTTAAATTATAACTGAGGTTTGCAGATCTGTTATGTGAGCTGAGTGGGTATAAATAAGACTCGGTGCCTTTGTTTAGAGACCATCTCATCTGCTAATCCATTAGCTGCAGGGATCTCCCAATTCGCAAAAAGGAATAGAGACAGATGACAAACTTCTTCCTGCCTTGTTCTTTGTAGTGATTATTTATATCAATTAAATTTATACCACAAGCAATAGTATAGGAGTCAGTATAAACGTGAAAGAATTTGCAGCTATTTTCTTGACAGTATGAATTGCAAAATATGCATTCGAAGTAAACGATTTTTCATCAAACTCCTTCAAATGGACTGCCTTGTGAGGTTTTTGAACTTTTTAGAGACCCTTCCCAGGGAGCAACAAGCCAAAATGCAATTAACAGCAAGCTCATCACCTCCTCAGGCGAGGCGTCTATTACCCATTGGGTTATGCGGGGAACACTATAACTTGGCCACTGACCAGGCCACACATCTGTCCGTTTGCTGTGTCTGTGTGTAGTAGATTGGTAGCTCCTGCTGCAATAAATAAATTTGCTGTTCCTGTTTCAAGTTGAATAAAGCCGATATTCCTGAAACCCTCGGCCTCATCTTTTAGGTGCAAGGCAGCGACTCAAGTGTCACAATAACGATTAAATTTATAACACAAACGATAGTGTAGGAGTCAATATAAACTTGAAAGAACTGGCAGCCATTTTCTTGAAAATATGAATTGCAAAATATGCAATCTAAGTAAACGACTGATCAAACCCCTTCAAAAAGGACTGCCATTAGTAGAACTGAGAAAGAACCACAGGAGATGCAGAATTCAGTACTCAACACACCCAAATCAACAAATCTGCCCACGACAAGAGCAGAACAGGGCTGCACAGCATCCACCCTCTGATTGCACATCTAAACGAATAACTGAAAGGAATTTACATTACTGTCTAATTGATAATTTAAGCATTCCATGCCAGAATAGCTGCAGTGTTTTCACATGTCGTATATACATACGAGGTGTGGCAGAAAAGTAATGAGACTGATTTTTTATTTACCAAAGTTTTTATTTTTTTCAAACATCAATGTTATCCCCTTCAAAGTAGTTCCCTTGGGCAGCTACACACCGATGGAGACGTTGTTCCCACTGTTGGTAGCAGCGCTGGAAGTCTTCAACCGGTATGGTCTTCAGCATGTCCGTTACACTCTTTTGGATGTTTTCTAAAGTCCCGAAATGACGTCCTTTGAGGACATTTTTCAATTTAGGAAAAAGGAAAAAGTCACACGGACTGAGGTCAGGGGAATAAGGAGGCTGGGGAACCACAGGAATGCGTTTTTTCGATTGTCCTTCTGCTCAGTTGTGAGGTTTTTCGGCACCATTTTGGCACAGACCTTTAGCATGTGCAAATGTTCAGTCAAAATTTGATGAACGGTAAATCTGTTCAAATTTAATTGTTCACTCAACATTCTTAATGTTAAACGACGGTCTGATCTCACAAGAGTGTTCACACGTTCGATGTTTTCATTGGTTTTCGAAGTTGAAGGCCTCCCTGAAAAACTTGAGCTCTGGATAAAGAATGTTCCCCATAGGCCTGTTTTAACTTTTCAAACGTCACACTTGCCGATTCTCCAAGCTTAACACAAAATTTAATGGCACAACGTTGCTCCAAATTCCGCTGTTCCATTTTGCGTGACGCACAACCAAAAACACAACTTCGCTAATAGCAGTCACAAAAATCACGTAGTTAACGGAAGGAGTTGAAACTCGCACTGAGCTATAGGAGGGTACTGATACACGTGCTCTATCAAGGACAACAGCGCAGCGTTGCCAGATCGCTTGCAGTGTTGCCAGTCTCATTACTTTTCTGCCACACCTCGTAGACTACAACGCTTATCTAGGCTCCGTTTGTTGTTATGACATATAGTGATGCAACAGTCAAAATGACCGAAAGATATCACAGCAGACAGAAACAGGTCTCAAATGTGTGCAGCCTTTAAGTTTCACTTGTGTTGTGCTACTGAGCTCCTGAAAAAAAGCAGCAATGTTGGGCCCCCCCCCCCCCCCCAAGTCTTTTTTTTTACTTTTCTTTGTTCTCTTCCTGAATCCCCAGCAACGGTTTAAAATGCACAGACGAGAGAAATAGAAGGTGGGTGTTGCAACACAGGATTTCACCGCTATTCACTACAAACGTTTTAATCAGTTGTCCAAAGATGCTAGGGTTGTCCTCAATAGGATCCGTGATCACTTGCTCACCTACCAGCGACCAGAACAGTCCGGTTTTACACCTAAGAAGTTTACCATCGACTGCATCCTGGCACTGAGGGTTCTCATGGAGCACAAACGTGAATATCAGCAGAGTTTCTTTGTAGCCTTTGTTGATTTTCGCAAAGCATTCGACTCAGTTGATCGAGCTGCCCCGTGGGACGTCCTGAGGGTTCGCAGGATCCCCTTGAGGTTGCTGGATATCATGGCCGGCCTGTACACTGGTACTGTGCAGAGTGGAGGCAGGACCTCTGCGTTTTTCCCAGTTGATTCTGGGGTTCGCCAGGGGTGTGTTCTGCTCCTACTCTGTTCAATGCTTGTAAGGACTGGGTGTTGGGCAAGGTCGTGGGGTCCAGCGGCTGTGGGGCATCTGTTGGCAAAGAAAGATTTACAGATCTTGACTTTGCTGACGATGCTGTGATCTTCGCAGAGTCAATGGAGGCTCTGATCGGGGCACTCATGAGACTGAGTGAGGAGTCCGAGTGTCTGGGCTTGCGAGTGTCCTGATAAAAACCAAAATCCAGGCCTTTAATGACCTCTTGGGCACGGTCATCAGCAGTGTGTCTGTTTGCAAAGAGAATGTTGACCGCGTCGAGAGGTTTACTTACCTTGGCTGTGACATTCATGTCTCTGGTGACTCTTCGTATGAAGTCAGTAGACAGATTGGGAGAGCAAAGGGGGTCATGAGGTCACTGGAAAGGGGTGTGTGGTGCTCCCGATATCTTTGCAAAAGGACGAAGGTCCAAGTCTTTAGAGTGCTGGTGCTTCCTGTCTTGCTATATGGTTGCGAGACATGGACGCTATCCAGTGACCTGAGACAAAGACTGGACTCCTTTGGTACTGTGTCTCTGGAAAATCCTTGGGTACTGTTGGTTTGACTTTGTGTCGAATGAGTGGTTGCTCATGGAGTCCCGAATGAGGCACATTACCTGCATTGTGAGGAAGCGTCAGTTACGGCACTACGGCCATATGGCGCGTTTCCCTGAGGGTGATCCAGCTCATAAGATCCTTATTGTTGAGGACCCAAGTGGCTGGACCAGGCCATGGGGTCACCCACGTAACACCTGGCTGCAGCAGATAGAGGGTCATTGCTGGAGGGTGGGACTGGACTGTGCGTCTGCCTGGGGGGTTGCAAACTGGGATGCCAAGTTGTTTCATCGCGTAGTGGGTGCGGCAACACACTGTACCAGTGCATGCTCTCCAACTTGACTTGACCCAAGATGTCTATTCTTAGTTGAGAATCAAATCTAGCACAGCAAAACTACGAGGATCCTAATCTTTGCCGTGAATCTCACAAATCAAACATGCCCAAGAGAATAAGCATTCTTAATCCTGGGCTACAGCAAGTGTTCCATTTTCTTAAACAACTAGGCTCACCCACCTTTTAAGTTGACCACTTCTTAAGGCAATTCAATATGTAGATCAATTTGATATTTTATACAAACTCATTAATTTGGTTATATTGCATTTGAGCGGTATTACTTTAATACTCGTAGTTTCTGTTATTTTTGTGATGAAATTTAAACTTTTTTTCTATATTGAGGTCGCCCTTTTGAACCCCCCTGATATTTACTACGCGGTGAGGCATTTGTACTCCATCAACATTAATTATTTCCAGAGACATAATTTTGTCTATTTTTCCAGCGCATCGTGCACAAAAGCAAGGGAACGATGGGAGCACCAGAACTCTGCTCACATCATGTCGCTTCGTACCGCAAGCTGCAAGTAGTAAGTCTGTGATAAGCGGAATACCACTACGCTTTCCACTCACGGGACGGAAGGACAATCCCGTCCACTTTTATATAGTAAGAAAGAAGAAGATATCGCACAGTCTGGAGTAGAAAATCATCTTTTACCTGGAAAAACGAAACTACAAATCCCATCGTGCATTGCAAAATGGACGGGGCGTGTGTGAAACTCCGCGCCTGCGTAGCACTCACGGGATGGAAGGTCAATCCCGACCGCTTTTATATAGAAGGATGCCTAAAGATACGACTAAAGCCAGACATTGATGACCTCCTGCCCACTTCCCATCCAAAAATAGCTACTGAGGAGTTTCCATTCTTCAACTAAATATTCCACCCCATCAAGCCAGTAACTTAAGCTAACAAATGAACTTCAATGCATATGAGCATTAAGCCAACAACTCAATGCATATAATAGCACGTTAACATTTAACATGGACCTGAGAAAACAAACAAAATGAACAGGATCGGTCCAAAAACAACAGTGAAATTATATGCACCATTTAAAGCACCAAGTGCTGATTGCCAAAATTCTAAAAAGCTTTTTACTGTAGAGAATATGTTTTGTTCCTTGGTAATCTTGTTTGCTGAATATTTTCCAATAAATTTACAATGACATCAACTTAGACAAACAGCAGCCAAGTGCAGAACTTTCAAACATGTGCACTGCAAGACTGCTGCTTGATGTGCTTCACACATGCATGATGTCACAACCGGTTGGTACTACACCCGACTTGAACATTGCATGCATTTAAAAAGAAATACACGAAAAAGTCCAGTATTTCCATAGCAGCTGCACAGAGACAGGAAACAAAAAAGACGAGCCTTGACATCAAACAATGGAAACCTGGAGCAAGTCAGGCACTGCACCTTCATCACATGGCCAATGTATGCCCCAATATAGGAACTCTGTATCTGTATATATTATTTATTTTACTCTCTCTATTTTATATATTTATATTTTATGGAAATGTTTATGGAATATAAAATAAAGTTTCAGAAAATGTGTAGTGATTAGATTTAAAAGATCAAGTATTAATTGTGAGAATGGTTTTTTCTCCCCTACAGACCCCCCTTATTGATGATTATGACGAGACAAAGCAGGCACTAAACAAATGAATGAATCAATACACATATAAATACATACATGTCACACAAGACACTGAAAATTTGGTCATACTACATCGGAGGCCAAATAACCATCGTCAATCCACTTAAAGTTCGTGTGTACACATGGGAGTACATACAAACGTCACGCAAAAATGCCAACGGTCTCCTTGTTGCGAGGCAGCAGCGCTAACAGTGGACCACCGTGCCGCCCACCACTATCCTCAAATACCTAAGATACTGCACCCAATGAAATGATAAAGTAAAAATGGTTGCTTTCTGCGGTTGCGACACGACACCGTAAAGCTGTCCGAGATCGGCAGATCTCCACTTTTGGGTAAGGAGGACCTTAACACCTGACAAACCTGGTGAAAAGTCAGCTCCTCAGCCAGGTATTAGTGTGGCTTCCAAAGATCTCCGGGGCCGTTAACATTCTGTTATCTGCAGACGTGCAGGTACAATTTTGTTCGTTCATTTAATAGTATGAGCAACCGATCATTCCCTAAAAAAGGACGGGAGGCGTGTGAACTTGCTGCCAGTCAAGCTCAGTTACGCCTCCAGCACACGCACCTGCTTAACTCTCTGTTTCAGGCGGTTATCCAAGAAGCTCCCTCCTTTGTTCTTCATGCCAGCAGGCTCCGTCTTGGATCTCAGGTGTATCAATTTGACGTTTAACACGACCACGTTTCTCGTTGCACGACAAGCTCACGTGTACATGATGATAATGATGATGATGGCGCCGAGATACACTCCGACTCCAGTCACATTCCTAGCAATGAGAAACACCCGTTCATCAAGAACATAAAACCCTTCTCCCCTCTCTGCTTGCCAGTTTTCCTAAACCTTTTAAAACTCCAAGCAGCCTCGTAAAGCTTCTGCACGCAACAGTTTTCCCGGTTTGTCTACAAATGACCCGCGACCTCTGATTACGTCACGCAAGAGCTGTCTTTGGTACTGCCTGATAAATTTAACAACGTCGGCTATTTCAGACAGGAGATTTTTTTTGTTTAGGGACACGTTTTACCAATCTTTAATCCGAAATATACATATATAGCCATGTAAATATTTTGAATAAAATGATCTTCAGTTTTCTTTCTCTGACGCTCCTCTCTTGCAAAATAAATATCTTTGACCATAAAATCACATGAAATACAAGATTGGCTCCAAAAGGGCCCAAGAGAGTGAAGTCGCCATCATGCTTAGGAGTAGACGCTTGTTTTCCTTTGTTCTAGATCTTTATTTTTAACTGCTTGTTGGTGTTTTAAAATATTATATTTGGTGAGTACTGAATTCAGAATTAACCAAAGTTCCATCTGAGTCTTTAAGTAAGAACTAATTATGATGTGCAACTGCACTAAATGCACATTGAGAATATTTTTGATATCTGTATTAATAATGTTACAAATAGAAATTACTTTAAACTCTTCATACACTCACAAAATAACACACATTGTCATTTCTTATTACACTCACTGAGTAAATTATTAGACAAACCTGTACACCTGCTTATCCATGCAATTACCTAATCTGCCAGTCATGTAGCAACACTGCAATGCATAAAATCATGCAGATACAGGTCAGGAGCTTCAGTTCATGTTCACATCAAACATCACAATGAGGGAAAATAATGTGACCTCAAGAACTTTGACCGTGGGAGGATGGTTGGCAACAGATGGGCAGGTTTGAGTATTTCTGCAACTGCTGATCTCCTAGGATTTTCATGCACAACGGCTTCCAGAGTTTACACAGAATAACAATAAAACATCCAGTGAGCGGCTGGAAATGCCTCTTTGAAGACAGCAGTCCGAGCACAATGGTCAGATTGGTCTGAGCAGACAGGACGACTATGGCAACCCAGATAACTACTCTGTAAAACTGTCGGGAGGAGAAAAGCATCTAAGAATGCACAACACGTAGATATAATCAAGGCAAATGGGAGACAAAAGTAGAAGAGCACGTCGGGTTCTACTCCTGTCAGCCAAGAACTGAAACCTGAGACATGCTCACCAAAACTGGACAGCTGAAGACTAGAAAAACAAAGCCTGGTCTGATGAAAGTTGATTTCTGATGAGGCATTCGGGTGGTAGGGTCACACTTTGACACTAACAGTGTGAATATGAAGGTTGTGGAATGGTGTGGAGAATGCTTTCTTAGTACACTTTAGGTCCGTTAATGCCAATTAATCAATCAATCAATCATTGCTTGAATGCTATAACCTATTTGAGTATTATTGATGACTAGGTGCATCCCTTCAATGTCCTATCACAATTCCCTACTTCCAGCACGATAATACACCACGTCACACAGCAGAAGCTGCCTCAAGCTGGTTTCATGACTGTGACAATGAGTTTGGTGTCCTTCGCTGGTCTTCCTAATCACCAGATCTGAATCCAAAAAGAACACCTGTGTGATGTGGTAGAATGGGAGATTAGCAGCCTGAATGTGCAGCAAACAAATCTGCAGAAATTATGGAATGCAACCATTTCAACTGTAAATACCCTGTTGGGTGGACTAGCAAATTGACTGGGATGAGGGGTGAATTCTGGCTCTGAGAAGCTGTAATGAAAGGACATTATATGTTCATGGAGGCATAACCCGGCTGAGGTGGTTCTCAGTTACTATCCCAGTCCGTGGGAAACAATAATGGATGGACGGTGGGAGATTGTCCAGAAAGAGCAGTTTCTTCCCCACCGAGATAGATGGGAGTGTTTCTCTGGCATGGTTCTAAAATGGATTCTTGCAAGGCATGCTGGGAACTGTAGTCCAGAGGGACAGGTCTATCAGGTTCCACGGTGCCGCCAGGGAAAGACCTCCCCGATTTGTGGAACTTCCCACCTGATCCGGAAGTGCTTCCGTTGTCCAATATGCCCAGGTCCTGCCTGCAAGAAGCCACGTTAGCTAGAAATGACAATCAATAGTCAGCAGGCAAGGCTGCATGGGAGAGAGCAAGGAGCAAGAATGTGATTGTGTATTAGACAGAGCAATACAGTAGATTGAACTATTGTGTTCACTTGAGTGAAGCCTATGAAGGGTATTTCCCTGAATAAAACAATATGTGTTTTGAAACCAGGACTGTCTTGGTGCAATTGTGTTTGGGATTCAGTAGCGCCCCCCCACTGGCCACATGGCATCAGACACTCCAGAGGAATGTTTCCAACATCTTGTGAAATCCATGCCATGAAGAACTGAGGCTGATTATAGAGAGAAAAAGTATGCCCTCCTCTGTACTAGTGTAGGGGCCCTAAGAAATAACTCAGTGAGTGTACACAAGTATATTAATACAGCTAATAGGCAAGAGGTACACAATTTACGAAAGAAGTCCAGTGAGGGGCCATGAATCTGTGAAAGTATTAAAGTAGAGTATTGTACTAAGAATGATTTTAATTCACATGATGATTATGAACAATATTAGTGGTGCAAAGGTTGTGGTGCTAAAGGATTTTGAAAATTTTTTTTTGAATACTAATTTTGTGCATCCACTTCCTGATGTCAATTTCATATACTATTTTTTAAATTTTATACAGTGACTTGTGATATTATTGTGCTCAACTGGTAGAATTCATACTTTAATAAAATTACTACTAAAATAAGAGATTATGAGGGTAGTGATAAAAAAGGAACCAAGCTTTTAGATAAAGCTTTTGATTTACAGTTTGGTTTTCATCCTCATTGATGATGATCATCTCTGGGGAATAACAAAAGAATCTTCAGGTCCCCCCCCCCCCCCATAATGAAGTTTCTATGCAGGTTCACCACATTCACTGTCCAGTGGTAGGAAGAGGAGCTCAGGAAAACAAAATGGCCACAGATTAGATCTGCAGTTTCTTCAGTTCAAGAGGAAGGACATTTGAGGTGGGGTAGGCAAGTGATTTGAACGGCCCCTGGGCAGGCATGGCCCACAGGCAGAAGATTCTCTCGCAGCTAGCCTAGGAGCACTGAGAAATTTCTTAGAAGGAATTGGAGACTATAGTCAACTATTGGTCGGTCTGATCTGCCCCGATTGACATTTCGGCACTGCCACCCTCATCAAAATATGTACAGTATACAAAATTAAATACATTTCAGTATATGAAAACCCCTCACCAGCAAGCACCCCACAGGCAGGTAGTGTGCTACAGTGGTTAAGGCTTTGGGCTTCAAATCTCACTACTGACACTGTGTGACCCTGAGCAAGTCACTTCACTCCTGCCTGTGCTCCAATTGGAGAAAAGAAATGTAACCAACTGCGCCTCAAAATGTTGTAAATCGCTTTGGATAAAGGCGATGACCAAATAAATAAATGTATATGGCATTTGGAGAACATGCCCTCTTACAGAACGTTCTTTAACCACTTTAAAATTTATTCTACGCTTGGTCACTGCTATTTTTGGGGAAAGAAAGACATGAACATAACCATTCAGTAAAGCACTTAATATATACAAGAGTATGCCAATAACTATCCTCACTTTTGTAGTAAATTTGTTAGGGCTGACTGTACAGCTTTCCCTGCATATATACGAGGTGAGACACAAAAATAACTGGACTGAGCTTGACGCTTTCCTGGAAAGCCGTCTGGAGGTCGGCCGAACGTGAATCATAGAACTATAGCCCCTCCTACACGCCCTGTCAAACCGCCGACCAGCTAGGTATATCCTGTGAATAGCCCAGTCGGTATTTGCACAACAATCGCTACATGAGTTACTGCGATAATGCTGGGTGAACAAATCAAAACAGCGAATCAACATCAAATTTCTCACAAATTTTCTTTTTCCGTAAAGCAGTTTTTGACTGACAAAAACATTCCTGCCCTCGATCAACCTCCCTATTCGCCCGATTTAGCTCCCTGTTATTTTTACATGTTCCCAAAAATCAAGTGACCTGAAGGGAACACATTTTTCTTCAATGGATGAAGTGAAGACAAAAACGGCAAGCCTGTTGAAGAGCCTCAAGCAAGACGACTTCCAGCACGGTTTCACTCAATGGAAGATATGTATAGAGCGGTGTAGAGATCGGGAGGGGGAGTATAGAGAAAGTGACAATGTTTAAAATGCCGTAATTCATCAATAAATATATATATATTTTTTACCAATCCAGTTATTTTTGTGTTTCACCTCGTATATACAGTATGGAAGCAATGTGTGACTGTGGTCACAGTGGTAAAGCTTCGGCCTTGATCATTCAGTCTCCCTTGTTGTTTTCTAGGAGTAAACACGGCTGCTCTGCTCTCCGTTTACACCAAACAACAGTAGCAAGCAGGGTTTTGCTTTTCATAGGCTGAAGATGTACCATGGTCCAAAATCCTTGTCAGTTCATCAGAATCATGGTATAGACTTGCTCAGTGTTGTTGTTGGGTAGTGGATATGGATAGGCATCCTTGCTCCTTCCTCATGCTTAACACTTGCCTGACCATTTTGGAGCTTCTCAGTCTACTTGTAAACACTCCACTTTGGTTAAACACTGTCTCCATATTGTGAAGAAAGCCTCCGATGACCCCAGGTACACCTTAAGCCTCATAAAAAATGGATCACTGCTCACTGCTGTTGTAGGAGTAAACGTAGACGATGCTCCACTCTCCATTTGCACCAAAGAAAACTACAAGAGAAACTGAAGGTTGAAACTTCACAACTGTGACCAGTGTATGCCTGAAACTGGTGCCCCAGCTGCTGTGGTTCCCCCTCCCCACTCCCTTACCTGACCAGGAGGCCTTGATAAAGGAAGGTCAAGGAGGGAATAACGGTATCTCATTTTTATGCCAGGACTTGGGTGTTGAAGGACAATACAATGGCTACGGTGGGACTGACATTCAAACAACCACTGAGCAACACCCAGGATGGACTTGAGGACAGTTTAGGACAGCAAAGTGGATGACTGGCCTGCTCTGGGCCCCCCCTTCGACTGGGTGGCAGGATCCCATCTGGCGCGCCTCATTATGGACACTTGTAGGGCAGCATGGGAGTTGTGGTCCCATGGGCCTGCCCAGTCAGGTTCTGTAGGTGCTACCAGGGGGAGCTGTCAGATAGTAATTTTACAAGGACCACTGTAGTCCTGCCAGACTCAGGAGTGCTTCCTGGAGGCAACTGATTAAGCATTGGAAGTACTCCCAGGTCCAGCGTCAAAAGAGAGCCCTCCACTCGGCTCAAGGAGTTGGAGTTGGGAGAGGAGCTGGACATCACTCCCCTATAAGAAGTGGAGGAAAATGGAAGGAGCAAAGAGAGGATCTATTCATACTATCAAGATGTATTGTGTTGTGTGAGAGCTGTCACAACACAAAACGAAGGAAACTTGTTAAAGGTACATGTTATTGTGAATAAAAGTACTGGCTTTGAACCCGGGACTGTGTGTGTGTGGAGTTGTGTTTGGGGTGCTGCAACTCCCCCTAGTGGCCACACCACAAAAACATCACGTGTGCAGGGAAAGCTGTTCTGCCAGGCCAAACAAAATTATAACGAATGTGTGGATAAATTATAGATTTAGCTCATATAAATAATCTGGCCTAGTGAGTTCTGTATATTGTATTGATATTTTTAAAATGAAAGGAGAAAAACACCAGTGCCAACTACAAGAGACAATAGAAAGCTTATACTTTACATTAGAAATTACACTTTTTTTTTTTTTTTTTTTTTTAAAACTAAAATTCTGTGACAAGCCAATTAAAGAATACAAGAGATAATCAGAACACATTCAGTATGCATATATTACATATGTATACTTGTAATTTATAATTATGAACAGATTTGAGCAAAAAAAAAAAAAAAAAGGAATGTTATAGCATTTGTTCCTGTGCAGTATAAAATGTACATCCTGCTTACCCCAAATACTTGAAATAAATAAGTGAAACAGCCAAAAAGAACTTCAATATACTCACAAATTAAAAAAAAAATATTAGGGCTTTAAAAGTTTTGCAGCTTGCCAACACAGAATTATAGTAAACAAAAGTATTATTGGTAGACTGTCAAGTAAGCACACATCCCATTTGTATTTTACCCTTAATGTTATTGCTTTATTTTTGCAAGTTAATTTAAGTGTCCTCGGAAATTTTCAACTATCTCCTTTTGTAAGAATTAAAAAGGCTGCTTGAACATTAGCAGCAAATTGCTAACCCAATAAAAGGCTGTATTAGCCCTACAGCACCCAGCACCACAAAAGGCGAGTGTTCCATATTGTGCCAGTAAATTTTTGACTTCTTCTTCCTCTGATACCCCTTAGTTTTTTAATGTTTAACACTTGGCCGTGATTTAATCTTTTGAGAGAAGTTATTTACAAAAAGTCTTTTATAATACATTAAATAATACTAGTTTTCTGACTTAGTAAATTAGCATTATTGGAAGATTTCACTTTTTAGAACGTTTGTTTTCTAGGAGAAGCACCATTAGCCTGTTCCACGGTCCTTTTATTTTACTGCTGTAGTTTTCATTGAACACTGTCAAGAGTTCCTCTCTGAGGTTCTTCAGCACTGGCAGTGTTTTGCAGTCTGGCACATTCACCAAAGAATGAAAAAACTTTGTCCACATTTCAGTGTGGGGGTTCCTGGAGAAAAACAAAAAACACACATAATTTACTATTATTTACAGAAAAAAAAGTATGTTCAGTACTTCAGTTCATCCATGAACACACTTTATCCAGTTCAGGGTTCTGGGGAGCCAAAGTCTACAGTCGTGGCCAAAAGTTTTGATAATGACACAAGTGTTGGTTTTCATAAAGTTTGCTGCTTAAGTGTTTTTAGATCTTTTTGTCACGTTTCCATCGTATACTAAAGTACAATTACAAGCATTTCATAAGTTTCAAAGGCTTTTGTTGACAATTACATTAAGTTAATGCAAAGAGTCAATATTTACAGTGTTGGTCCTTCATTTTCAGTACCTCTGAAATCCGCCCTGGCATGCTGTCAATCAACTTCTAGGCCCAGTCTTGACTGATGGCAACCCATTATTGCATAATCAATGCTTGGAGTTTGTCAGAATTGGTGAATTTTTATTTGTCCACCCGCCTCTTGAGGATTGACCACAGGTTCTCAATGGGATTAAGCTCTGGGAAGATTCCTGGTCATGGACTCAAAAGTTCATATTGTTCCCCGGGCCACTTAGTTATCACTTTTGCCTTATGCCCTGGTGCTCTATCATGCTGGAAAAGGCATTGTGTGTCACCAAATTGTTCTTGGATGGTTGGGAGAAGTTGCTCTCTGATGATGTTTTGGTCTCATTCTTTACTCATGGCTGTGTTCTTAGGCTAAATTGTGAGTGAGCCCACTCCCTTGGCTGAGAAGCAACCCCACACATGAATGGTCTCGGAATTATTTACTGTTGGCGTGACACAGGAATGATGGTAGAGCTAACCTTTTCTTTTTTCCAGATGCCCCAAACAATCGGAAAGGTGATTCATCAGAGAAAATGACTTCACCTCAGCAGTCCAATCCCTGTACCTTTTGCAGAATATCAGTCTGTACCTTATGTTTTTCTTGGCTTCTTTGCTGCCCTTCTTGACACCAGGCCATCCTCCAAAAGTCTTCACCTCACTGTGCATGCAGATGCACTCACACCTGCCTGCTGCCATTCCTGAGGAAGCTCTGCACTGGTGGTGCTCTAATCCCAAGCCATGAATAAAGAATGGGACCAAAACATCCTCCGAGAGCATTCTCCCAACCATCCAAGAACAGTTTAGTGACCAACATGATAGAGCACCGTGCCATAAGGCAAAAGTGATAACTAAGTGGCTTGGGGAACAAAACATTGAAATTTTGGGCCCATGGACAGGAAACTCCCCAGACCTCAATCCCATCGAGAACATGTGTTAAATCCTCAACAGGTGGGTGGACAAACAAAAACCCACCAATTCTGACAAACTCAAAGAATTGATTCTGCAGAAAAGGGCTGCCATCAGTCAGAATTTGGCCCAGAAGTAGATTGACAGCATGCGAGGGTGAGGCGGAAGTGCTGCGTACCAAGGCTCCGGAGCTGTCCAGGCACCCCCTGTCGGTGGCCACGGGCCCCAGCAGGGTTGAACTTCTAAGCTCCAAGCCTGTGGCCCTGATGCAACCCAGGGGGTCTGCCTTCTCGTGTCTCAGGGGAGGTACTGCCGATGACCTATCCTTTCCCCAGTCTTCAACCTCAGAAGGGCGTGCCAACCGGGCAAGGACCCTGGCCATCTGTCACAAACTTTATATTCACAGATAATAACTTCAGAGTGATTTAGGGCTCACGTTAACTTAATTTGGAGGATAAAACCACAAACAGCAGGGCACAGCCAAATGAAAGTGCATCACCCAGCCCAATTGTGTGCAAGAATAAACAACAAAAATAAACAAGAACAACTGGAATAAGCAGGATTGAACAACAGAGATGGAAATCACCAATATATTGCAGATATGTTATATACTGCACTTAATTAACAGACTGATCATTGTTTAACCTCCTTGGCGTTATCGCTCAGAATGCAGTATTAAAGATGGTCAAGCCCATTTGTTGCTCAGGTTAAGCTTTAGGATGCGATGTAAAGTGTTAAGTCCAAATAATGCCCGTGACAATATTTTGTTGCCATCTAGTGAATAAAATAACGTTTTTTTTTTTTTTGCAGCATGATATTTTTATGTGTTTTTCCAATCTATGGAAACTCATCAATATTCATGAGGTGGGTGGAGCCTTCTATCCAAAACAGACAATGGCATATAAACAAAAAGCTGTAAAGTCAGTTTTAGAGAAAACTGATCCATTAGTTGAATCAAGTGATAGTGATGACAAAGTGAATTATTCAGCAGGGGTTGAAAGAAATATTGAAACTGATACATACAGCACTGTACATCCAGAGTGCCGTGATCTGCCTGGTAACTTCAGTCATGTAATACTGCATCAGGGTGCAGTATTTACATGGCAAAAAGGCAAAATGATTGTGATCTAGTGGAAGGACAATAAAGACGCCAGCTCCCTAAGCACTGCTCACAATGCAACAGCTGTCAATGTTCATGTTAGGTAAAATGTAGAAGTCAATAAGCCTTGCAGCATGGTGGCCAACAATACTACAAGGGGGACATTGATCATGCAGATCAGGCACTAAATCTATCCTCTTGTGCACAAGGAACAGAAAAAATATAAAAACAGTGCACAAAGAAACATGCTTCTACTGTCCTGTTTACAATATAGGGCTGTGTGTTGGTGACTGTTTTGGAACATGTCACGTGAGGGACGTGTACTAAATCTGCATCAGTATACAGTGGTGGACATTAGACATACCTTCCTGTAGTATTTATGTTGATGTTTTGGCATTTACATGTTTCTGATACATATCATAACACTTTTTTTTTTTTTTTTTTTTTAAACAAGGAAAAGGTTTTTGGGTTGTTTTTCCAGGAGGTTACAAACATGGAAAATATAGCTTCATTTCTAAATCTGACCCTGGTTTACGGAAAAGGCTTATAAAATAATATGAAGCATTTTTTAACCTCAGTCAAAAATAGAAAAACATCACAAACATGTCGGCCTTTGTGTTTATATAAGTGGTTGTATTTCTAATCCTTGTTCAATCAACACATGGCATTTATCAATACACAGTGGAGTTTGATAGAACAGTATGAATAGCTACAAAGTGACAAGTCCCAAGAGACAAGTACTTCATGGCAGACTTAACTCAATCCATCTATATCAGCTACAGTCAAATGGACTGCACTAATCAAGGTTTTAGTGCATTTTCATTTCCAATTAAAAGCTTCTTTGATTAAACAGAAAACTGTTTTACTTGGATAACAGTAACTAAAGTTTGCATATTTGTTAATGTTTTGGTCATCTTACCTTTTAAAAATGGCATTAGTCTTCCAAACATCATTTTCGTTTTTTACTTGCATGTACGACCCAAATAGCAAACAGTAAACAGTTCCTGCAATTCCATAGTAGTCAGTCTGCAATAAATACATAACTAAGTAAATAAATAAATAAATAAATAAAACAAACTAAGGAAACAATGGCTGAAATGAACTAAATGGTTGACATTAAAAAAACAAAAAAACACTTTAAATCAACTACTGCGCATCTACAAGCAAAGTATTTCTTGATATGCATCTAAATTCAAATAGCAAAATACATTTTGATCAAAGTTTTTGCACTAAAACACCTAAATGGATGCACACACTAACATGTCACTTCTCATGCTAGTATGCGTCTCAATGGAAGAGAGCAAAGAAATGTTATAATTGTTGGATTTTCCTTTAACATCAGCTGTATGATCTTATCTTTTCATGTTAAATTGAATTCTGACCCATTCTGTAACTTTAGGCAACAAGGACATCCTACTTTAATTGGACTGCTATCTCATACATCTGCATGAAAATCTGTTCAATCTTGTTAATTTCCTGTAAAAATACGGACATCCTGAATGTAAGATTGGCAGAAATTTAGACAATGGGGCAGAAGTTAAAAGCAGTTACTGTTTGGAATAAAAAAAAAAAAAATCTACAATGACTCATGATTGGCATGGGGCATCCTGGAATGACTGTACTGTACTCCAGGCCTTCCCTAAATCTTACAGAAGTCTGACTGCATGATGAGATGTTTCAGAGATTCTGTCAATCAGCAGTCTTTTGTGACGTCACGACTGTCTGGTGATATTTTTTCCAAAAGAAAAATGCCTTACGTATGGTTCAATCATATGGTTACCTCGTCAGTCTCTAACAGAACAAGTGTATTTATTATTTCAGGCCTAATAAATATTGTTTAATCTACACCCACCAATGACCGCAGCACAGCTGAATGTATCACAATCAATTAATGGCCCTTTGAATCAATACCACCCATCCCCAAATAGAATTCAGTTTGCTCTAGTTTTGGAATTATTACTTAATATAGAGGTTTACACGTTATTTCCATTTTTACTTAAAAACCTGCTCCATTTTTCTTATTTTAAGCTTTCTCCATATTTCGTGTAATAAAAAAGTATTAAGACTAAAAGAGTTTGCTACTTTGATGGACCTACACATTTTTGGCACACCTGAACAGAATTTGGTAATTTCCAGTGAGTGTCCATGCCTATTTTTCTGATTTATATTAATGACATTGATTCTGGTATAGTTAGTAAACTTGTCATATTCGGAGATGACAATAAAATTGGAGGAATGGCCGGCACAGCGGAAGCAGCAAAAAAAATTCAAAATGACCTGGGCATAGTTCAGAATTGGGCAAACACCTCAAAAATGTACAGGTTAATGTAGAAAAGTGCAAAGTGCTACACGTGGTACAAAATGAACAACTATAAATACAAGATGGGAGACACTGTCATACAGAAAGCAACTTCTGAAAAGGATTTAGGGGTTTATGTTGATGCAACATTTTAATTGTCTAAGCAATGCAAAGAGGCAATCAAAAAGGCAATTAAAATGTTAGGAAAAATCATAAAAGCGTTGAATATAAGTTATGGGCCATTATGCTCAAACTATATAATGTGCTTGTGAGACCGCATCTGGAGTATTGTTTGCAGTTGTGGTCACCATAGTACAAGAGAGGCATAACAGCACTTGGAGCTGTGCAGAGGGGAGCAACCAAGTACATCCCAGGACCTAACATGTCCGACTGTGACAGACTCAGGGAATTAAACCTGTTTTATGTCTCAAGCAGAGGAGAGAGAGTGATAAACGAATCCAGGTATTTAAAATCGTCAAAGACATTGATAAAGTAGAGCTAACAACACTCATTCAGATTAAGGGTGAATCGTGTACTTGAGGAAATTCATGGAAAGTAAAGGGAAACTGAAGCCAAAAAAGGACTTCTTTACACTTTGGGACTCTGGAACAAACTACTGAGACATGTAGTTGAAGCAAGAACCTTGACAACCTTAAATAAGAATCTGGATGAGATACTGACACCCCTTATGTATTAGCTAAAGAAACAGGCTTGATAGACTGAATGGTCTTGTCTCATTTGTCATATGTTCTTATGCTCATGAAATGGCCAATAATTTAAAGTCAATCTTGGCATTCCTAAAACAATTCCAGACTGCTAGAACCATACTAATTTTAAATAAAATTGGTTCACATGAAGTTCCACTTTATTGTAAACAATCTGTCATTTTAGCTAAAGTGATCCTAAAAGCTCCCTTTCCAAAACAGTGTTTCTGACAAATGCTGTAGGGGGAAAAAAGCCTGATATTTATGCTGGAAGCATTTTGATGTCTCCATTTGTTGCATAGCTGTGCTCATTTCATGTTTTCTATGTAAAAAAATGATTTGCTGAATATGACAATGACACTTCATCTTCAAGAAAAAATGTGTTTAGGTTAAGAATATATCTGCAGCATTTGTTTGATTTTTTTTTTTTTTTCAAATGCATAACCTTTCTATGCAACAGATAAACTACTGTATCAAAAAACCAGCAAGACAACTTAACAGATCCCCTTAGTCGAGTGGCAAGACTAAATCAATTCAGTTTCAAGTTTCTCAACCTCACCTGGTAGTTCCACTTTTTATCTGTCATCATCTCAACACACTGGAATCCAGACGTCCGGCACTTTGCTGTGAACGATGTTCCCTTTGCAAACAGGTGCATATCAATACTTTGTCCAAAATCAATTAACGATAAACCATGATTCAAATTCTCTGTGTCACAGGAAGAATCCAAAAACCTATCAGCAAAAACACAAATCTTTTCATTAAACCAAAATAATGTTTAGCACTGAAGGAAAAACTAGCATTTTACATGCAACTAAAGTAAATTACACATTTTCAAATGTACGGAATTAAAATTATGTAATATTTTTTATATATTTTTCCCTTTTATTTAATATAATTGTAACTTTTTTTTTTTTTTTTAACTATTTCAATACCATTAACTGTTTTTTACATTAAAAACAGATGCTCAGAATAACTACTACTTTGATCATATTTATATTTCATTAAATTCACATGACATACTGTATGTATTCAATTCAAATCAGGATCACAAAGAGGTACAATTTATTCCAGCACCATCTGATGCAAATCAGAATATTTGCTCTTTTTTATATAATTTGACAAACACTCCGCCAGAGAATGAATTTACACAGGTTCCACATTAAACGTGGCAACACAGATGTTCCTAGAGCATCCCACTTCAACAGCAATGGACAATGTGAGAGGGACTTTAAAGTCACAGTGCTTATGGGCAACTACAGAACACAGCAAGAGAGAAAAGAATGGGAAGTTAAACTCATGTTAAAATTGAATACATTACAACATGGCTTGAATAGAGACAAGAGTTTTATGGCCAGGTATAAGGATTGTTTGCATCTCTCAGACTGACACAGATAACCTGTTTACAGACCCATATTGTTTTGAAAAACTCATCACAAACTTCAATCGACTTTGTTGGACAGTTATCTTATCCAAAGATCTTGACCATA